>CM062295.1:381501468-381982483 GCA_031216915.1 Pictodentalium vernedei
ACGGGACGTAAACGTTCGTCACGTGTCAGTTTCCGCATACCTCAAAAGTTACGTTTCGACCAGAAAGTATTGATGCACGAGTTTATACCAAGAAAAGAACGATGAGGCCTCCGAAAAAGCCCGCCCAGTACAAATGAAAATTACAAAATGTACTCCACAGACATGAACCTGGCGCTCGTGCGAAAAACCTACACGAAGTTTTTGTGGGCCGGTTACATTCATGATCCACACTAAACTTGGCAACATATTGATCTGCTCAATCACGCGTATCCAATACTATTTTCCGAAAATATCAACATCAGTTTGGATATCCCCTACTTTTTTTGAATAGTATATGTCTGAAATTATGAGAAAAATCATCAGATCTACAAGCAGAATTTCAGCCAATGGACTCATTGATATTTTGCTTCTATTTTTTAAACCTGTTCACAGAATGCAAGTTGGTTGGGGAAACATGTTATCTAAACTCCACACTCAGTGTACAGTAGAGATGGAACAATGCGCATCACACATCTAGCCATATGAACTCCCAGGTAAACAATACAACAAAATACATCTCCGCTAGCAACAGGCATAATAAACATCGCATTATTACGAACTTATAACTGAAGACATTTATTCGAAGGCTTTATCTGATGTTTTTTTTTATCTTTTCGTGTATAGCAGCCTCACCATATATAATGACCATGTAGTCGTAACGCCAGTAAACTACAATCTAGATATACACATCTGCCCCCCATATGGGAATGGAAAGGAGAGAGCTTGTCGTGCAAAGCCAATTGCAAACAGTATGTCTGAAACCGCTATCTTTGTATTAATTCTTTGTTATTTATATTATTATTATTGTTGATTTTGCTAAAAGAAACTTTTCATTTCAGTTCATTTCTCCAACATTTGGCAAACATAAATTGTTAGGAGCGTTACTGTCTTGACTATCTCTTCAGTAGAAAAGAGTACAATATAATTTGTTCCTGTATCAGTATGCATCGCGTCTTCTGACTGGTCAGCGTGACCGAGACAAATAGCCATGGTATCGGCTATCTTCAAACATACGGGTGATAAGAGCGCGCGCCGTTGTTCCCCGTTTGTCACACGAGAAACATCCAGGTGATAAAAATAACTTTTGACTGGGTCACATCGATTGCAGAAACTCCTATTAGAACTGTTAATTAAATTGTAACGGAGTAAATCCCGGCCATAAAGTTTTTTTTCAATGAGGGTCACAATTTCAGTGAGGGTTTTGGAGCCCAAATGAGGTAAAAGTAGGAAATCCACGACGGGCAAATATACGGGCACTGTCAGTGTAACTACTATAAGACTTGGTGTCAACAACAAATTAACATTACCAGGGCATTAAATCTCGACGCACTTCATAATTTATTTTGCGGTTTTCGATAGTCAGCGTAGAAATGTATGCTATTAATTCCACCTACCTTTTACAGAATTCAATGACTGCGGCTCAATTCAAAATCTTCAAGTTTAAACCCAAGTGGAGTCTGAAATTGTGAGACATCGTTCCCGAAATTCAAAATGTCGCCTTCCATGTTCCATGTTGTCCAGCGTCGTTTTAAGTGAATATTTAAGCTATTCTCCCAAAGACATGAATAAAACACACATCACAACACATCTAACATGCTGAAGCTTGTTCCATGGAAATACAGTACACTCTGCAAGGCTGAATTTACACAGTTTTAAAACTGTTTCAACGAATTCAAATTCACCAAAGTGAAAAACTTCGCCATGTGTGACCTGGTTTATAAACAACGATTCGGAAATAGACGCGGTCTATTTATAGTTTTGCTGTGACGTTTGTTACGCTGTTTGGTTCAAAACCAGAGGCCCAGTTTGGTGTTTAAACCTCGTCACCTGAGTCTTAATGTGGGATCATATTTTACATCTCGGCATTATTTCTGTGTTAGGAGGCGGGGCAAAATCGTTATCTTGCGCAACATCCAGGGTACATGGAGATTTAATACCTGGATGTCTCCTTTTCAACCATTCGGCTTGCGCCTCATGGTTGAAAACCGACATCCAGGTATTAAATCTCCATGTACCCTGGATGTTGCCCGAGATAACTTATACTCTCCACGACTCTCCCATACGCATGATTTACGCCCATGTCTGCAGCGTTAAGTCTGTGGGTCAAAGATGATGATTGATGTGCAACCCCAAATTTCGGGGTGGAGTTTTTCATGACACAACAATGTATGCATTCTTCTCTTAGCGTGACTAATACAACCTTATGGAAATAGAGGAATAGAAGTCATGGAATTGGCCAATATAGCTCCTATACATAGCTGTATCAATAATTCAATTCACCCTTCAATTCCCACCACACCAACAACATTCAGACAGCATGTGTGCATTTATAGTTCCAAATCTATTGGACTAAAAAAGCCATATGTTAATTCTAGCAAGTGCTGGACTGTCAACATTCTTAGCATGCGGTGTGATTTCCAATGTTGAAAACTGTATGTGAATAGTTTCTTCACCACCTTAACACCCAACCCGCCTTGTGGATAGGCAAAAAGAAAAAAAAAAAACTTAATAAACAATTCGTTCTCATTTCTTCCCGAGATAGTTTCTTAACATTACACGTGTATGTGAATTTTCCGAGTAGTCACTGGCGTCTGGCGTGCAAGTTGAACGGTCATTTGTTACAAACCTGTCTCATTTGCAATTTAAAATCCACTGATAAATTATTAAATCAGTTTGTTCATGATTAATTTTGACACGAGCTGTATTGTCGAAATCTAATGTGGACAACGTGATCTCCAATGTTGGGAATGCGTGCTAGTGACCCCATTCGTGACTTCACGCAATCACGAAAATCGCGAGTAAACCTATTTCATTAAGGAGCCGTCCAACTAAATATTCTATATGTATCCCGAAAAGATGCAATTTTAACATCCCCCCCCCCTCTCAATCCATCTCTCTCTCTCTCTCCTTTTCGTCTTTGTATTTGTTTTCATCCCTGTTTCTGGTCACTTGAGCATGGGAGCAACAACAGAAACAATGACCAGATTGTTTTGTGCTTGCGAAGCCCTGATGTTGTGGGCATACCACAGCAGCACCATTCCCTGACATATAATTGAAAGGTTTTCTTGTAGTACATTTCCATCAGTTGACACTTGTTGCTGTGGCTGTGGATTGTAAGGTTGTGTTAGGCACAACTCCACACTCCCCAACTCTATTAATAGGTGTGAATTGTCTTGTAAATACAAAACATAATCAAATACAATGATTTACTTTAGGCTTTTTCCAGAGCCACGTAACTAGTAGTAACAGCAGTTGTTATGGAATTAGTCAACATGTGCTATCAATAACTCAGATTACCGTACAACCCCACCTATATATTTACTATCAGACTCCACAACTCCACTGATAAGTGCTAACTGTCACACATTCATACTTAGCAGTTCAAATACATCTGTTCTGAGCACAACTGTACTTGTTGTACATTTCTTTGAACTGGCAGCTGTGGCTGTGGATTTTGAGGTTGTTTTAGGCACAACTTAATACTCCCGAATCCGAACAGCAGGTGCTAATTGCCCTGTACATATCAAATATAACAATTATATACAATGATTCATTTTAGGCTTATTCTCATGGAACTCGCCCATATATGGTATTAATAACTCAGGTTATCCTATAATTCCAGCTATATTCACTATGAGACTCAATAGCTTCACTGACAAGTGCGAAAGCTCCCACATTTATGGCTACTAGTCCCCAGCTATATTCACTATTAGATTCCCCAACGCCACTGACAATTTCTAACTGTTACACACCCCTGTGGGAACCTCGGATAGTGAAGCAGTTCTTGTTTACTGGGATGAACAAGTTCTGCTTTACTGGTAAAAAAGGACCCAGTCCCCAATGTCTGGGTTGAAGTCCTCTAAAATGTGCAGCAGTGGTGTAAACGATTGGCAAACTTGACTTCACACCCCTGTTTCATTCCTGTTGCAGCCACAATTAGCCATTGTTGCAGAAAAGTGACTTTAAAACACCAGTAAATAAATAACTGGCACACATTCATACTCAGCAGTTAACATACATCAGTGCCGTGTACAACTGTATCTGAACTACACTTCTATCAATTGGCAGTTGTTGCTATGACTGTGGATTGTGAGGCGGTGCTAGGCATAACTTCACACTCCCCAGTCCCATCAACAGCAGTGGTGTAAACGATTGGTAAACTTGACTTTACATCCCTGTTACATTCCTGTTGCAGTCACAATTAGCCATCGTTGCAGAAAAACGACTTTAAACACCAATAAATAAATAACTGTCACACATTCACGCGTGGAAGTTAAAATACATCAGTGCCGTGTACAACTGTATCTGTAGTAAACCTCCATTGGCAGCTGTTGCAGTGGCTGTGGAGTGTGGGGCTGTGTTGGGCTTACCTCCACACGCCCCAGTCCCATCAACAGGTGTTAATTGTCTTGTAACTCTCTGGTGATTGACTGTCTGCAGCACCTTAATGTACTGAATTACTTCAGACTTATACCAAAATGGCTTATCCTTGAGCAACATTAATCGTCATGGAATCGGCCAATATAGCTCCTATACAAAGCTGTAGCATTAAGTCCAATCACCCTACAATTCCCACCATAGCAGCATTCAGACAGCATGTGTGCAGTGTTAGTTCAAAATCTATTGGATAAAAAAGCCATATGTTAATTCTGGCAAGTGCTGTACTTTCAACATCCAAAGCATGCGGTGTGGTTTCCAGTATTGTAAACTGCATGTGTATAGTTTGTTCATCACCTCAATACTCAACCGGCTTTGTAGACAATCAAAAAACAAAAAAAAACAAAAAAAAAAACAAGAAAAAAGAACAACAACAAAAAAAAAAAAAAATTAAAAAACAATTCATTCGCACTTCTTCCCGAGATAGTTTCTTAACATTAAGCGTGTATGTGAATTTTCCAAGTAGTCACTGGCGTCAGGCGTGCAAGTTGAACGGTTATTTGTCGCATACCTTTCTTACTTGCAATTTAAAATCCATTGATAAATCAATAAATCAATTTGTTCATGACTATTTCTGACATGAGCTGTATTTTCGAAATCTAATGTGTGCAACGTGATCTCTTTTGTTGGAAATATGTGCTTGTCACCCCATTCGCGACTTCACGCAATCGCGAAGATCGCGAGTAAACCTTTTTTATTAAGGGGTCGTCCAACTAAATATTGTACATGCATGCGAATATGTGCTAGTAATCCCATTCGCGACTTCACCCGATCACAAAGATTGCTAGGAACCCTATTTTATGAAGGGGCCATCCAACTAAATATTCTACATATATTTGTATCTTTGTACATTTGTATCTTCTTTTTTATCATCGCTGTTTCTGGTCACTTCGGCATGGGAGCAACAACAGAAGCAAAGACCAGATTGTTTTGTGCATCCTACTCAGTTGGATCATATCAAATTGCATTTGCATTTGACTTCCAAATGTATTTTTTGTATATAATAGCATGTTCACTTTTTTCTCTTCATATGTTGATTGCCGCCAAATGTGTCAGAAGAAGCTCAAGTATAAAATACAATTCCGATGTAAACAGTTTATTTGCAGACAAGAAACCGAGACCGGCCAGTGTCATTCCCATCAGAACATTAATAGATATGAACAAAGATGGCGAACCCAAATAGCATATCCTTAGATGAGATACAGACTGACAGCAGATATGACTTTGTAAGTCTGTTCAGTCAAAGACAAGATCCAGATGAGGATGAATACGATAACCCTTTAGCATCAGCCGAATCTTGTAAATACTATTCCCCTGAAGAGTACAGAAAGCTCATTGCTAATATACCAAATCTAACATATCTTTTCAATATTAATTGCCAAGGGCTAAGCGCGCATTAGGATTCTCTTGTTAGTCTTTTAGGTAACCTCCAAAACCAAGATGAAACTTTTGACATCATTGGACTTACTGAAGTCTTTAAGGTACCAGAATGTGTGAATTTTGAACTCAATGGATACCACCCTCTCATCACCAAAACCCGCCCAAGCCCATATGACGGAAGAGGGGGGGGGGGGGGGGGTTGGTTTATTTTTAAAAAAACAGCCTAAAGTATAAAATACGCAAGGACCTCTCGGTTTTCATACCCCATGTATTTGAGTCTCTCTTTGTGGAAATATTGAATAGGCATCGGCCACTCATAATTGGTGTGATATATCGCCCAAACACTCCGCCCAAGGCTGACCTCGATAGGTATATTTCTACGTTACAAACTATCACTGAAAAGGTAAACCAGGAACGAAGAATATCCTATATTATGGGTGAGATGAACATTGATTTGTTAAAATTTCAAACACACAGCGAAACGAACGAATATATAGACACCATAATCAGTCAAGGCTTTCTCCCACTCATTACCAAACCAACCCGAATGACAGATCACTCAGCTACTGTAATAGATCACATCCTCTCTAACCGTCCCCAAGAAAACTATAAGACCGGCGTAATCATCACGGACTTTGCTGACCATTTTGGAACATTTTACTGTGAATCGAACCATACGAAGACAGTAACCGAAAAACACATTATGAAACGAAACTTCAATGATACTAATCTGAGAGCATTCAGAAACTTGTTGACACAAACCGACTTCTCGACAGTACGCGAGTCGACCCGCCCTAACGAAGCATACGATATATTTGTAAATCTTTACCTTGCTGCATTTAACACTGCATTTCCACTTAGGAAAGTATATCAAAGCAATAAATATATAAAGCGCCAAGCCTGGATGACCAAAGGCCTCTTACAGTCTTCTTTAAATAAGGAAAAACTCTTTCGTAAAAAACTAAAGTCCCCTACTGAACAAAACCAGGCAAATTATAAGATGTATAGCAACATATTTAACAAAGTAAAACGCAAAAGTAAAGCAATATACTATGAAAATATCCTATTATTAAACAAAAATAACACGAAAAAAACTTGGGAAATTCTGAGAAGAGCAATTCACAAGTCTTCGAGTCAACCAACAGCTAATACTAATTTTGTAATAGATAACATCGAAATAAGTGACCCTACTGACATTGCCAACCATTTCAATAAATACTTTTCAACCGTTGGTCTAAAAGCTTCCGAGCGAATTCCAAACACTAATGTGCATTTCACAGACTATATGACCAATACTAATGTAAGTAGTTTATTCATGGCACCAACGACTGCTGGAGAATTAATTTCTATAACTAAATTGATGAAACCCAAAACTAGTGCTGATTGTGATGGAATATCCACCAAACTTCTAAAAAATTCAATGCATGAAATAGCGGAAGAATTAGCACACATTATAAATCTGTCGCTATCTTCTGGAATCGTTCCTGACAAAATGAAAATAGCAAAAATTGTACCAATCTTCAAATCGGGAGACCTTCAATTATTCAATAATTACAGACCAGTTAGCATATTGCCGGCGTTCTCAAAATTACTCGAGAAAAAAACTTTAGAAAGATTATCAAACTTTTTAACGAAGCATGATCTTCTGTACCCGCACCAGTATGGTTTTAGGAAAACACACTCAACCATTCATCCCGTACTTCAACTTCTCCAGAGTATAGCCAACAATAACGACAAGCCAACAAAGGATTGTACGCTGTCAGTATTCTTAGATTTATCAAAGGCATTTGATACAATTAGCCACGACATCTTATTAAAAAAGTTAGAGTTTTATGGTGTTAGAGGCCTTACGAATAACTGGTTTAAAAGCTACTTAGATGGGCGAGTTCAATATGTCACATACGATGGAAGCAGTTCTGAGCTTGAGAAGATCACCTGTGGTGTTCCACAAGGATCCATCTTGGGGCCTCTCCTCTTCTTAATTTATTTTAACGATTGTAGTGCTTCAACACAGTTAGATCTCCTATCATTTGCGGATGACACCCCAATGCACACCTCACATCATAGTATAGATGCAGTCTCTCGGCGTTAATGGACTGGTGTGCTGCCAACCTCCCGGTGTTGAATGCCCAAAAAACAAAATATATGATGTTCAGTCCGCCCAATAAAATATACAATACCAACGGAAGACGATTGCATGTCAATAACCAAGAAATTGAATTGGCGGAAGAAGCAAACGGCGAGTCTGTCATCAAATTTCTTGGTATATATCTGGATAAAAATATTAAATTTAAGTTCCATATCAATAAAATCTGTAGCAAGGTATCGAGCGCGCTCTATTTAATGAACAAGGCAAAACATATTCTTCCATACTCTGCCATGAAAACATTATATTACTCACTGATTCACAGTCACCTCCTGTACGGAATCGAAATATGGGGTCACAGTAGTGCCGCTTCTAAACTATTTAAACTTCAAAAACGTGCAATTCGCCTTATCAGTAATAAGAAATATAACTGCCATACCGATCCATTATTCAAAAAGAATAGGATATTAAAACTGAAAGACCTCTACAAAATGAATGTGTCGTTGTTTATGTTTGACTGGCATCACTCAAATCTACCAATAACCTTTGTTGACTTCTTTCAAGTCAATACATATGCAACAGGTATGATAACAAGGCAATTAGGCCAATTACGGTGTGGCAAACCTAGGACCATTTTTTTCGCTCAGTTACCCAAATATGCTTTCCCGAAAATATGGAATGAGCTCAATGAAAATTTGAAAGGAATTTTCTCCCGAAGAGCGTTTAAGAAGGCTTACTTTATGAAAATCATAAACTCGTATTCATCATGCGTAACATGTGATAATCCACACTGCAGTGATTGTGCACATACTACTCGGAATAATAACACCAAGTCTCTCTAATGTAACTATTGAAGTTGAAAAGGTGTCTGCTCATTCTGTTTATTCTAGCTTAAAAACCTCTGCCGACAATTTCCTTTGTTTCGCATTTGCTGTTATCCGAAAGAGTGACCACTGAAAACGATAACTGTGGTGGGCTGTTAATGCAATGGCTGGTCATTATTTCCTGGAGTGCTTGGCATCCTTGGGGATGATGTGCAGTTGGGTGTTGATCGTAAGCAGTTATTGTTTGAAGAGGCGAGAGGTCATTTTGACAGATCGTGTGTGTTTTTTTTTTTTTTTTTTTTTTTTTTTTTTGTCTAATATAATGCACTCGCCACTGGGTATTTTAATGACTTGTTCATTATTCAAGTGCATTATACTTTACAGAAATGTTTTCTTCCTTTGATGTTTACATCCTTCCTTCGATGGGACTATACAATTAGCATCCACTGTACTGTACGAAAACTTTTTTGAGTCCAGCCAATTTGTTCAACTTCAGTGAAGGTTAGGCTCCAACCTTTGGTCTGTTATCTCATCTCATCTTATCTCTTATCTCATATTATGTTATGTAATCTTATTTCAGTTCATCCTACCTTGCTTCATCTCTACGTTCCTAACACCTAACACATCTTCATTCAGAACCATGTTTTATTTTTTCTCACCGCATTATGAATATGCTCTTGCCGAGATTGTGATGATGCGGAGGTGAATAATAACAATAATAATGAAGTTCATAACCTCGGTTCCACAATGTGCTCGCGGTCTTTACAATTGAGAACACGAGTGGTATATAAGTAAATATGATCTGCGGCTGAATGAGTCTGTGGTAGGGTAGTGAAGATAATCATAACGCTAAAGAGGATACAACATACTTTCCTATCTTCATGTCCTTATCTTGTCTTAATTCTGTCTTTGTCCAGTTGCCATGGCGCCGAGAGCATGCTCAACTCCTCTACTTTTGTCCGGCTCCGATACTCTTGTAGAGATTGATGTAAGACTGGTCTGTCTCGGAACAAAACCAAATTTAAGGATAACGAATACATACGTGTTTGAGGTTACGACAACTTTTCATGGAAAATAAAATCACTTCTTCTGACACACATACCTTCATGTTTATCACTTCTTCTGACACACATACCTCCGTGTTTATACTGATGGAGGCGGCAGGAAGACGGCCAATGTGGCCATGCTGCTTCCCAACAGAATATCGTTATTTCGTTATTAACTATTGTCATTTTGTATTTTTTATATTCTGTTGAATAAATTTACTTACCTACTTACTTACTTAAATCTCCATGTACCCTGGATGTTGCCCGAGATAACTTATACTCTCCACGACTCTCCCATACGCATGATTTACGCCCATGTCTGCAGCGTTAAGTCTGTGGGTCAAAGATGATGATTGATGTGAAGTTTTTCATGACACAACAATGTATGCATTCTTCCCCTAGCGTGACTAATACAACCTTATGGAAATAGAGGAATAGAAGACGACATTTGCGAAAAAATGTTGAATAGCTACGTATTTTCAAAGTTTGGGGAATAAATATACCTTGGATTTAGATTCTCAGATTCAGAAATTGTATTCATAGTATACACTGGTATACAGGGGGATTTTGATTCAAGTCACAGAGAAACGCACACGTTGAAAATGACATAAACAGATTGACTGTCTACCTGACATACCCTTAAAGAATAACAGCTTAACAGCAGACCAACTATGAGAGCATATCGTAGTCAATAATAATTCGTTGTTTCAACAAATGTTTGCCAAAATCGGAGAGAAAAATATCTATGATTCATGGGGTACAATATGTCCGGTGAGAGATCTGGTGGATAAAACGGATAAATAAACTTGTATGCCAGCTCACTCCTTTTTCTATGTATTTATCATCGATATAATGTTGGGGCTTAAAAAAATACTGACGGGCACCTTTCAGTATATAATACAGTATAAATTAGAAGACTCTATGGAGTGGGTGCTGACAACAAGGGATATCCAGACAAAATTCAAATCACGGCCATTACCTTGGGCAACAGACTATCAGAAGACATTTACATTAGTAGATAACTTATAATGGAGAAGGGACAAGGTAAACGCCTGGGATTTCCGCCTACGCTTCACTCAAGACGTGTACACAGGTCGCACAGACTTTTGAATAAGTATACATTTTGAAGATACCAGACTGCCGTGTCGTCATGCCGAAAGAATGTTCCACATAGTTACTGGTACCTTATGACTCCTATGCTGTTCATTTAGCCTTCTTCCTAACCCGAATTGATGATGACATTTACAATTGCTTCCTTTCATCACTTTAATTATATACTTCCAAAACATAACCAATGGCCCTTTCACTAGAGGGGGGTGGGGGCAATGTTTCGAATATTATTGAACAATGCATTACAATTCAAATTGAATAATACGTCTTACACTTGCGAGACATTGTTCGTTTCCCGACGGTGCATGGTAGTAGTATGTCATGTACCCGGACACCCCCCCATCGGCAGGACCCCGGAAGTGACGTCATAGTCACGTGACCCACGGAATCAATATTTTACGGACTCGGGAATCTCAATTACGGAATGCCTTATATGTATACAGGAAAAATCTGATTCAACCTTGATCAATGTTATAGCCGAGACTGAGATAGGTATAGCTAGGAAGTAATGTATGAGATAGGGGACAGAATAACAGAAGCCAATAGTACTGGTACAAGGCCGCAATGGAACAAGACTGTTGAAGAAGCTAATGATAGGGCAGATAGGCCATAGACCTGTAGTGGCCTTGGAGCTTTGGCGACAAGATGGAAGCGGTTGGTAAGACTACATTAGACCCCATTGAGGGATTACTCATGGTCCTCATGGCCTCATACGACAAAAAGGGATTCTCCAAAAGGTATCCTCGATAGGTATCCTCGAATAATACAATACCAGGCCATAGGTATCCTCAAATACTGAAATGAGGATAAGAGTCGCAGTAATTTATACCTCATTGAGGGATTTTTAATGGTCCTCATAACCTCAAAATTCAATGAGGCTATGAGGGATAATAAATGAGGACTCATTGAGGGCTTTTACATAGCCCCCCATGGCCTCATACGACAAAAAAGGGATTCTCCAAAAGGTATCCTCGATAGGTATCCTCGAATAATACAGTACCAAGGCATAGGTATCCTCAAATACTGAAATGAGGCTAAGAGTCGTAGTAAATTATACCTCATTGAGGGATTTTTAATGGTCCTCATAACCTCAAAATTCAATGAGGCTATGAGAGATAATAAATGATGACTCATTGAGGGCTTTTACATAGCCCTCATGGCCTAATACGACAAAAAAGGGATTCTCCAAAAGGTATCCTCTGTAGGTATCCTCGAATAATACAGTACCAAGCCATAGGTATCCTCAAATACTGAAATGAGGCTAAGAGTCGTAGTAAATTATACCTCATTGAGGAATTTTTAATGGCCCTCATGACCTCAAAATTCAATGAGGCTATGAGGGATAATAAATGAGAACTCATTGAGGGCTTTTACATAGCCCTCATGACCTCATACGACAAAAAAGGGATTCTCCTAAAGGTATCCTCGATAGGTATCCTCGAATAATACAATACCAGGCCATAGGTATCCTCAAATACTGAAATGAGGCTAAGAGTGGTAGTAAATTATACCTCATTGATGGATTTTTAATGGTCCTCATAACCTCAAAATTCAATGAGGGTATGAGGGATAATAAATGAGGACTCATTGAGGGTTTTACATAGCCCTCGTGGCCTCATACGACAAAAATGGGATTCCATAGCCACGGGTGTTTCCCAAAAATGGGATTCCATGGGAAATGGCCATTGGGTATAGTCTTTTATTATACAGAAGGGAGATAACTCTGCATACAAATTATGGGAAATCAAGCAATCTGATTGGTTAGTTATAATCCAGATAAATGAAACAACAAGAGTACACGGAATAGGGTCAGAACTAACAAGAATAGACCAGAAATTGCTAAATATAGCAATAATAAGGTAAACTGTTCCAACTAATAGGCTTTTCCACGCTACTGGAGTATACTCCAGAACAAAGTAACATGGCCAGGTAGAGGAAAACTATTGCATATATAGATAGAAGCAGAGAATTCTGAAAGAATTCGAAATAGTAAAAGTTGGGATAGATTTTGGTGATTTGGAGGGATTGTCGGGTTGTTTGTGGTAATTAGATTTACTCTTCTACAAAGGAACATACCCTACGAACATACCCCGTCTTATTGCAGAAAAAATGGGTAACATAGCAATCACGTGCTACCATAGAAACCAAGATGGCGGCCTCCTGTATACAAAATGGACGACGGAAACACGTATCACCCTAACAACACGCGCTGCGCATGCGCACTAACACCACGTATCACTATGGAGATGACGTCAGAACATGGCCGCTCACGCGTGTTACCATGACAACACAACATGGCGCCACTGGGTCACGTGACTATGACGTCACTTCCGGGGTCCTGTCCGGGGTCCTGCTGATAGGGGGTGTCTGGGTACATGACATACTACTCATGGTGCTGGGGGCGGTCTTCCGGGCCTTGCTCCGCCCTGGAATGGAAAGCTTTAACATTGCACGCCCCCCCCCACCCCACTCCGATGTCCATTAGAATATTCCCCTGAAATACTAGTGTTCGGCTGTGTTCACCAAGTGCGTCAGTTCTCAAACTGTTGTTGAATGTTGATGTCTTGTGCATTCAAGTTTTCCAAACGCCCACCTTCTGTTTCACTCGTCCTCTTGTTCTACTTTCTTCATTCTTTCAGGGTTTGAACAATATCCAACCAACCCACCCGTTCTATCTGTCTAATTGAAACTGTGTAAACTTACAGACTTGGAGGCGGTTCACATACTTTTTCAGCTTTCTTCCAAATCCGCTACTACAACAATTTAGCTTGATATATTATGTGTTAATTGTATTCACTGAAAGTTGTGTACAAAACATTCAAACCGTTTACACTTGTTCGCATGTATACAGTTAACTTATTTTTTTTTCTCAATAAATATTGTTTAAACTAAACCGAACTTGATTAGTTTAAACAATATTTATTCAATAAGTATGCTATGTGTTACAATATTGAACACCAAGAAAAGTAACAGTATATATAGTGAACATCAATAATATAACATATACTAACAAGAGGTCATATTAGTATGTAATTTGGGACCTGACAGAAAGCTGGGAGCTTATGTTAGTCATCTACCGAGAAAGCTGGGAGCTTATGTTAGTCATCTCCTGAGGAAGCTGGGAGCTTATGTTAGTCATCTCCCGAACTTGTTTACCAAAGTAAACGAACACCGCTTCACATCCCGGCGTTCACACGGGAAAATAAGGTCCATAAGCTATTTTTTAGAGGAAACAATTGAAACACCAAGTAAACATTACATGATAATTTTTGTAAATATCGCTGACCGAATATGGTCTTTATTTTCTGGAACGGGTTAACATGGGTGGTATCGATGATTATGTGTGTGTGCTGGTGGGTGCAGGAGGGGGGTGGGGGGGGGGGGGTGTAAATGCATTTCTCAGTTTTGATATTTTTGTTCGAAGAGTTCTAAAAATCCTGCATACAACGACAATCTCACATAAAGCTTTGCTGGAATATTCCACATGTCCTGCAATTAAAATAACCGTCGCACCTGATATATTCGTTTGGACAGTCATCAAAGCAAATACAACACTTACGATCCAAAGTATAAGAAAAAAATATCAATAGTTCTTTTGAGACGAACCGTATATTTTGATTGCCTAATGGAGAGTGGGGTGGTTATGGGTAGACGTTGTTGTGAACAACGATGCAGAAAGAAATCACTCAATGAGATGATTTGATCTCACGGATTTTTTTATTGTGCGAACAAGATATTACGGAACTCACTGGTCTTTGTTTAAGAATGACTTCTTTTTTTTCTTCTTTCTCCTATCTTCTCCTCACTCTCTTGTCCGCACGATAATTCGAATACAAATACACCAAACTCCGTGTTTATTTGTCATTTTTGTTCATAAAATAGTTATGAGCGAGAAATGTCATAACATGATGCAGACACTGCCTTTGTTAAGATAGATTCAAGGCACAAACAGTCATTTTGAAAACCATTTTGAATGTAGGTAAGGCTAATATCTCAAGCATGTTATGACCAATGGGAACGGGACCAACGCGAAACTAGTCGAAACTCATTAGAAACCCATTGGAGGCTGAAACATTGGTCAGTGGAGCCACCCATGGGTCATTGTGTGTATTTTCCGAAAACTGTATGACCACTTAATCTTTTCATGAAGTTCACTTATGAATTCGAACACTCATAAGAGTGAGTGGATCCCAACATTTAAAAGTGTTCACGCTTGTATCTCAAGCATGATATGCCCCGCGGTATGGCCCATGGGCCTGAAACCAACTTCAAATTAGTAGAAACATAGTGATGGTTTAAAATATGGGCCAAGTTCCTGGGGTCACAGAGTGCGTTTTCTCTATCTACTGGAAATCTCATTTTAAGATTCCATAATGCATTCCTGATATTCATATATGAATTTTAACACTAAAAGATGGTATAATAACACTTCGGCCGGCCGCTGATTTGTCGCGGTTTCCGTATGAGAAGGCCTTGGTTACCCATGTTCTACCAACTGCCTCCCCCTATTCCCGCGCTTCTTCTCTCCTCCCAACACTCGGAGACGAACTGCTTGATGACATCCCTTGCCTCATTCTTCTCAATCTCTCCGATTAGTATATTAACCCTCTCCTTTGAGTCGCCCCCTAACCACATGTCCTTCATTCTCCCATCCCACTTCTCCATTATACTCCCCGTGAATCTTGTTCTTTTAGACTGGTATTTTGGGCATTCTATAAGAAAGTGTTCCAGGGTCTCCACCACGCCCACGTTACACACCTGACACTCCTTTTCACTGTGTTTCCCAATTTTTACCCCCAGCTCAAGGGACCGCGACCTCAGCTTGAACAACAGTGACCCCCCAAAGGTGCCATCAAGGTACTCTTCAAAACCAGGCTTCTCTTTATCACGCAGGCCACCCAAAGATCTCTTTGATTTGACCCCTCTCGCCAATTACGGTTACAATCCTCCATGACCCTTTCTCTGACAATCTTTTTGCCCTGGTTTGCCCCAACGTCAAGGTCCGAGATCTCCATTGAGTAGTTTTTTACTAGCTCCCTCACTTGGACCATCCACCCCGTCTTGATATTTGAGTTGAAAGTTCTCAGGAACATTACTTTACACCATCGGCTATCGGGGAGATTTACCAAATAATTAAGATAACCGAGTTTTAATAGGTCTATTCTGTCCTTGATCCTCATCCACCCAAGCTCGCCCCTGATTGCTTCTAGTGCTGCGGCATTACTCGAGCCTGTTATCCATCGGCCTGCATCGTTCTGCAGGATTTCCAAGCTCTTAACAGCTGTCTGGTTTAGGGGTACAACTTCCGTACCGTATGTTATACTTGGCAGGCCCACCATTTCCCAAATGGTTTTCCCCACGAAAACCTTACTGAAACTGTTTCTCCCTATAAGTTTTATTTGGTTAAGGATTCGCCTCCCCTCCAGAATCAATTTATTTGTGTGGTTTCGGTAGATGCCTCTTCCTGTGATGTTTATATTTACCCCCGGGTATTCATAGTCACTAGTCTCTCCTACACTAAGAAGTCTACTGCTACCTTCCGGAATGCAGAACTCCCCCACTCTCCACCTTCGAGTGGGGTCCACTTTGCGGCCCACGGGTATAACTTTGCTCTTGCTTTCATTAAGTTCGAGTCTCCATTTGCTCCCATATTTCCCAACAATTCCCAGCATCTTCTCTAACCCCTCTTCGCTTTCTGACACTAGCACCATATCGTCTGCAAAAAATAGCCCTGGGACCTTCAAGTCACCAACTGCAACCCCCTCGTCGCTATGCAGGAGTTCATCTCCTAAACCTTTGATGTACAATGCAAAAAGAATTGGCGAAAGGATACACCCCCTCCATAGGCACACGTTTTGTTGTAATGTTACCCAGGCTAAGTTCACTCTGTACATCTTTATATAATGCTTTCATAATCCCAACAAACTCGCCCTCAAGCCCAGAGCCTCCAGCTTGCGCCACATACCCTCCCTCCATACTGTATCGTATGCCTTTTTAACATCCAAAAAGGCCATGAACATCTTTTTCTTTTTTGCTTTCGCGGATTCTATCATTTGGGATAGCGTGAAAAGATGGTCCGTGAGACTCCTTCCCTTCCTGAAGCCATTCTGGATTTCTCCCCAAAACTCTTCTCCTCAATCACCTCCTCTAATCTCCCATACAGGCCTTTACAAAAGACTTTTCCAATGTTGCTGCTGACAGAGATCCCTCGATAGTTATCCAAGACGTCTTTTTTCCCCTTTTTGTGAATAAATGTCACTTTACTTTCCCTCCACTCCTTTGGGACCTCTTGTTTTTCTATGGCTAAATTGAATAGGGCAGTTAGGCTTTCCAAGAGTTCCTCTCCCCCTTTTTTGATAAACTCGTTAGAAATTTCGTCCACCCCTCCCGCTTTTCCATTCCTCAATTTTGAGATCCCCCTTCGCACCTCCTCAGTTTTGATTTCGCTGCACACGAAGTCCGAGAGATTTTCCTCGACCTGGTTCGGACACTCCGGTGGGTTCCCCATGCCCCATCGCTTATCGTTTACCTTTTCCCAGTGCTTGACTAGTTCTAATGCGATTTGAACTCGCTCTTCTGTAACTCTGCCATCTACTTTAATGATCTGTTGGTTATTCCCTTTGTTACGTTTGTTCACCCATTTCCAAAATAAGCTCGAACTCGACCCCCTGTCGTTCTTATCGTCCTAATAAGACTGCTATTTCGCACTCTCCGGTTGTCGTCTTTAATCTTATTTACTTTATTTCGTGCTTGTTGGTATTCTTCCTTTGCTACCATGGCCTCATTGCTTTCCTGCCCCTTAAGTTTTCTACTTCTCTTGAATGCAGCACATTTAGCTTTTCTAACCTTAATGGCCCCTTTCAGTTCTTCGTTCACTCTGTACCCAAGTTCCCGTGTTGGCACCCTAATCTTTCCTACACTTTCCTTCCCTGCCTCCACTAGGCTCGCAACTATGGCGTCGGCCATCTTCTGGACACTACCCCCCTTGTGTACGGCTGCAAGCTTTGGTTTCAGTTTTTCTTCGAACTTCGCCCAGTCGGCATCCTTTTTGAGTTCCCAAATCTCCTTGAAGCTTCCTTTCCTTTTCTCTAGGCTTTTGGCCCTCATCGTCACTGTAATCAAGTTGTGATCACTATCCAACCCCATTTTGCCCTCATCATCCACATCTACCCTTATCACCTCCCTCCATAAATTCATATCTGTGAGAATGTAGTCAATTATTGATTTTCTGTCGTTTCTCTCCCAGGTCCATTTCCCCTTACATCTAGCGTCCCTGTTCAGAATCTATAGACCGAGCTCATTTGTGAAGTTCAACAGCTTCCTTCCATTCCTGTTGACTTTCTTATCCCCACCCTCTATGCCTTCTTCCTTGTCACCTATGTGTCCATTAAAGTCGCCCATCAGAATTATACCGAGCCCCCTGTTGTCTAGTTCAGTGATATTGGACCTTAGTGTTGAGTATATCGAGTCATTCCACTCGGGTTTACTTCCTTCCACCGCACAGTACACAATCCCAAGGGCAATACTTTTGTTTCTCAGACTGATCTTTACCCATCCAATTTCTTTTGACACATCAGCCGAGGTGATGATATCTTCCAGATCTGTAATCATCGACGGTTTTAAATCCTCTTTAATGTACATGCTTACCCCTCCCCTCTTTTTCTGGCCTTCCGTTCGCCCTACAGCTATCCACTCACACCCGCTTACTTGGTCTACCCGTTCCTCGCGTCTTACCCACGTCTCGCCTAAGCCCATGACATCAAACTCCTCTGCCTCGATCAATGTAGCAATTTCGCTTATTTCCGGTGGAGACCCTGGATGTTGCTATAACCCACTTTCAGGGTACCGAGGTTCGTTGGCTTCCGCCTACTGGGCCCATTGTTTTCTGGTGCTAGTCTTGGTAAACTTATTCTGCCCCCCCCCCCCCCTCACTCTTGTTCACCCCACCTATGTCCACTCTAGTTATACTTGCCTCTGACCTCCCACCCCGCTCCTCTCCAAAAAAGGCTCTGCTACCCGTAGAATTTTATCCCCTAATACCCGTTTCCCCGCCCTGCTAAGATGCAGTCCGTCACGCCCGTACATGCTCCCATTGCCCCAAAACGTGTCCCAATGGTCGATGAAGGGAATTCCCAGATCAACACAGTAGTCCTCTAACTCTTCATTTAGCGCCAAAATCCTTGAGTTCCGTTCGTCCCCACCTCCAAGGACAGGAAGGACCCCGGATACGACTACCCTTGCATTCCTACTTAGCAGTTTGCAGACTAAGCCTCTATACGACTCCACCAAACTTAGTGACCTTCTCTCCCTGATATTGTTGGTCCCCACATGGACCACCACTTCCGGTTCCGGTCCTGACCCTGCCACAATGCCATCTACCCGGTCCCTGAGATCCTCCATCTTCGCCCCCGGAAAGCACAAGACTGTTTGATTGGAACTATCAGGACCACAAACTACATTGTCAATCCCACGTACAATGCTGCTCCCCGCTACAACTAATTTTCTTCTTCTGGCCCCAGTTCCTATATCATCTGCACCTTCTCTCGTTTTGCAAGCTCCTGGCCCCCTCTTTCTCTTGACCGCCCTCCTTACCCCGACTGGCCTATCATCATCAACAACCATCTCACCCCCACACTTTCCCCCTCACTCTCGTCCCCAGGGGTATAAGAGTCTAAAACACTAAACCTGTTTTCTAAACACCGCCTAGCAACCTTGGCAGGCTTACGCCGACTCTGGCTTCCGGACTCGACGCAGCCCTGACCTGACGCCACCTTCCAAATTTTCCTACTAGAACCCCCCTTCCTCATTTACACCCCTCACATCAAGCATTATTCCCTCACGTTTCCTGCTTCCCAGTTTCCTCCTTGAGTCCACAACGACCTTCCACCCACCTTCCACCTCACCGTCGTAGGTAACCTTCAACGGGGTAACTCCAGATACACCGGCCCTCCCCAACCTCCCTCTCAGCTCTGCAATCTCCCACTCGAATCCAACACACTTCTCTAACAACTGTAAAATATCCCTGCAATTCGCACATACCCCACTACTCTCCATTGACCGACCACCACCATACCTCATATTACACTGTCTGCATGCCTCCGGATCCTCACTCTACCCCCACCTGCACCCCTCGACTCACCTCCCTCAGACCTCCCTTAACACCCATACTTACCTCCGTCTGAACACCCGTCGTACACTTACCATTCATGATTACAAATAATATACAGAATCCAATGACCAATAGCCAAAATTACAAAGAGGAACTAAAAATTTGAGAAAGCGGTCGAGAACGTAAACAAAACAAAACAAAACACCGAAAATGACCCGCGCGAAGATAGGGAACACGCCACTAAAATCCGACAGAGAAACTAAACTAAACACTAATATAACTATCTTTTATTACAAATCACACCTATATAATACTAAAACACTATATCGATCAGCATAAACACCTGAAAGAAAAGTATGAAATTATTAAAGCTAACTTTTGACAACTGAAATGGCTATACTCCCTGTTGGTTTCCGAGATGGACATTACATCTAAGCAGTTTCACTCTGCGTTTGTCTTACTTGAAAACTTACAAAAATGATAAAGGAGATTACCTTAAAGAGTTAAGGTAACATGTTCAAGCTTTTGAGCCTGAGAAGCCGTTTTGCTGGCCAAAGAGTACAATACGTCATAATTTCATTAAGTCGGATGGATAGTAAGTGAATGTGTGGGGTGGATCAATCAATATTGTCAAACGAGCAGCCCTAAATCTACACGTTGTATATGTTACTTGGTCTACCCCCAGATACTGAATATGGACTCTTCCAACTGCAGCCATTGGACAGACATGGAAGATACCACTGGGTTCAAAGGATTAACGGTTGACTAATTGTCTAAGTTGGACAAGTAAAACCTGTTTCATACTGGACGCAATACCAACATTACAAGCGATGCGATAATATGATGCTTTTTTTCATTTCAGAAGGCCTTTTGTACCACTGATGGGACAAAATTGACTAAAGTTTACTGAAATTGTCTTCAATATTCTTATATTAACCCATCCAGAAGCACAATGAACGTTATAATGATGATAAAACTTGGTGCTATTTGTCTTTGGCCAAACAAATGCAGTAATGCACGACACTGTTGGTTGTATTCTTTGTACTCTACATACTCCATTAGTGTATCACATCTCTGTATATCCTTCTCTCAATGAGAGAAAGTCAAGACGTTAACACAGGAGTATTCCAGCTAATCTTTATGTAAAACAATTGTTCTCGATTTGCTGGTATATAAATAATGTGTGCAAATACAACGGAGACAGCTCACATAAGCATATGCTTGTTGCTGAATCCATTTTCCGTTTTTGTTCTATATATATCATCTGTAATTGTTTTCTATTAGTGAGGCTATTGAACTCGGAAATAAATATTGTTTAAACTAAGACGTTAAGCTGCATGATAGTAGGTTGAGTTTGGCGTCGGTAAACATATCAATATCACTTAGCGTTTAGCTTTCATATCAATTTAGGAAAATGATTATCTGATAACATGGTTACCTTGAACAGTTTTCTGCCCAACCAAATTTCTAATTTGGAAAGGCTTGAAAAGAAAAACCCTGCTTCACGCTTGACACAATTCCTGTATCGCAAGCGACGTGATAATATTATAATGGACTTTGTGTCTTTTCTCAGTTCGATGTGTGATACATTTCATGTCTGAGAACTAATATAAAAACACTGAAAATTAATTTACCGACATCAGACTCAACCTAGAATCCTAACTTAACCTCGTGACTTTCTCCAATTAAGCAAGTAAGGCAACAATTTGCAGTGATGTGATACACAGTTGGAAAGAGTTAACAAAGCACATTCTAACATATTTATTTATTTATTTATTTATTGATGTTTAAGGTCATATATTTATGCACAATAGCTAAGCATGACCGTGACAGTTTTACGGGTGGAGGAAGCCGGAGTACCCGGAGAGAACCACCGAGCAACGACGAGCAGCTGCCAGCTCCTCGACATCGTAACTCCGCACTGCAGCACAGGCAGGGTTAGATTGGTTGAAGACATGCGTATCATCGACGTGCAGTACGCCTTAGTACACGGCGTCATCGTGCTCCCACATGGGCAATGGGGGTGAAGTGTCTTGCCCAAGGACACAACGCGGTTGCCGCAGGTGGGATTCGAACCGAGGACCTCTCGGCTTGCAGCCTGCACCTCTACCTACTGAGCCACCGCGCCCCCTCTACTGAGCCACCGCGCCGCACATTCTAACAAGGCGTTACCTCCCATCGTTTGTTTGGCCAAAGACAAACAGCACTAAGTTTTGTTAACCGTATAAAGTGGATTGTGTTTCTGGGGGTGGGGTGGAGGTGGTGGGGGGGGGGTGAGAGGTTAAACACCCGAATGCCAAGGGTACATTCCCGTAAATGTTTTATTCTATTTTGTTACTTAAGGGGTAAAACGCGAAATTTGCAATGTTAAAGTATTGCATATGGCGCCTTGCTCAACACAAGGAGTGATTTGTTTGAGGTCCAGTAATTTTGGTGAAAGCAAAGTAGTTCGCCCTATTTTCTTTCAGGCGAACAATGGGCAAACGACATTATCGCTCGCTTAATTTATACATGCATGTTTTTGTGAAGAATCAACGGTCAGATGTCGTCGAAAACAGAACACAAACTTCATTGGGTGAATTGCTTGCTCATCAAAACATAGATAATCAGATAACGGAAAGTACGGTTGATTTGCATTATGATGTTACAAAACAATGCACAATGTTGTTCGCTATTATAGTCTGGGGATAACCAATAGAACTGCAGTTGCCCCTAATTTAAAATATCGCGTATCGGAGATATGTTATTACACACTCGTCGATCTATCGACCATCCATTGAAAGGTAATGGTCCTTTGTAATTCCTGAAAGGTATTCAATTAGATTCATATCCTTCCTTTTACTGGATTGTTTCTTCATTTGATGACCCTTATCGACAAGGAACTCGTTTACCTTGAAACGTTTTCTCACTGCACCAGCACGTATAATAAAAACATGCTTAAGGAATCCTCAGGGGAAAACAGGGGATTCTAGATAATTAAGAGCGTAACGTCTTGATTCATTTTTCGTGTGCTCATAGAGAAAACTAATCAAGCACTGTGCGCGTTGTGCGGAACAACTAATAGAGAAAAAAGTCAAATCAAGTTAGAATACTTGAATACAAATATAATAGCTGTAAACGGAAGCGATTTTCCAAGCATATCCAATAAATCCACTCACTGCCGTCCCCATCATATTGTTTGACACGAATTATATCCTATTGTGCGCATTTTCCTCCCCTGTAAAATTGAAATATATTGGACTGAACTACACCACAATGACAAGAGTCGGAAATGCACCAAAGAAGAAACTAAAAATGTAATAAATTATTCCTAAAAAGCAGCTTAGGTGAAATAAACAAGCTCATTATTTGCCCAAGCTTCAATTGCAGGGCAAAAGATAGGAGGCATGTTGACTCGGTCTAAGGTTTCATTGTGTTAAGGCCGTATTATTTATGTGATTCTTCGAGGACAGGACCACTGTTTGCTCAAGGGAAATTGTGCTTATTTGTGTAAAAAATATTTCAATTTCGGTTTAATTTGCACTCTCCTCGAAACGTTTTCATTGATGGCAGCAGTGGGTCTCTTGAGAAGCATTCGGAATCCTAAAGTTCATGGGCACGTCGTCCATCCGCTGGATTTTATTTGTGATACGTACTGATTTTTGACCCCTCATGCATTTGAATGTGTACAAACTTTAGTGTGTCTCAGCGCCAATAGCATTTGAAAGACGCCCCTTTCCACTCTTTGCAGTTTTCCGTGATGGATAGCCCTCATAACCTTGCCATAAATTCTGAAGTAGATTATTTTAGTTTCAAAATTCACGGGATGCTTCTTTTCTTTTGTAAGACTAAAAGTTGCGATAAAAGCCTTATTTCAATTGACTTGCAATACACCATTTGGTATTCCTCCCCAAGGCCTTTATTAATTGTCCATTTCTGCTGATTCAAACAACAATCATTTGTGATGAATTTTAGTATTGTTGATGGCCAGTTTAAACCCAAACGGTTTTCTATGAAGTCCTCGTTTATTATGTGGAGGCTGTGCCTTAGTGTAGGAGGTGTTTTGTGGCCCACTTAATAATTTGTGAAGTGGATGTGGTCCCGCTCAAAAAGTCGAAGTTGTTGCATCGAGTGATTTAGTGGTGAGGATTAGATCGAGGGTTTCAGATGATTATCGCCAACGAATGTGCAATAAGTAATGTTGAAATGATCCAAAGTTTTTTGTTGTTGTGCTACAACCGTGATAGCCGTTGTTTTACGTTCAAGACCTCTAAGTACATTAAATTATAACTGGGTATATATTTCTGTGAAATAATAACTCACTATTCAACGATTGCCCTGTGCACTTAACGTTATCCCATACTATACAGGTATTGAGACTATGCAAGGTACACCACGCATGGCCCACGTGTAAGGACGTCATATAAGAGCGCATTTGACTGGTCATTATGCGTCTGAATGACGTTATGACGTGATTGAAATGCGTCGATACAAAAGAGCGTCAAGCGAGAATGTAAACAGACCGCCGAAGGTGATATTTTATGTTAAAAATATCAGCTTATTCCGCTTAATTCAAGTTTAATCGTGGTTTAAATACTGAACACAGGTCGGTAGAGAACGGTGTACAGGAATCAGTGACCCTTGTTAGAATATTTCCGTCGTGATTCACGGGATACACTCTAACTAGGATGGATGCATAATGAAATAAGATTACTGATTAGACAGAGAAAACGTTTGTATCGCATTGCTAAACGGAACGAGATTCCACATGCCTGGGAAAAATATAGAGTGAAACGGAACGAAGTTGTATCGGCTATTAGGGCAGCCAAAGCGTTATACCTGTCCAAAGTCCAGTCAACTCTAAGAAGTAGCGAAACACCACCATCAAGATGGTGGAATACCCTGAAAACATTCATCGGCAGTAGTAACACAGTAGGAATTCTTACTCTCATCCACTCAAACAAAATATATTCCTCAAGTGTTGAGAAAGCTGAAGTGTTCAATGAATATTTCAGTTCTATCTCAACAGTTGATGGCTTGAATGCTTCCCTGCCATACACAACACCCCATGTTTCTGTAAGTATTGACTGTATTACTCTACATTGTAGCGAAGTATATTCTGTAATGAAGTCGATAAAAGTGTCCCAGGTGTCTGATCCAGATCTAATAAGCCCGCGTCTGCTCAAAGAATGTAAATCTTCTTTATGCGAGCCACTCTCGATCCTTTTTAATATACTAATGAATAACTCGTACTTTCCGTCACTGTGATAAAAAGCAAATGTCACCCCAATCTTGAAAAAACAACCCTCCAATTCTGTTATTAATTATCGTCCAATATCTCTGATCAGCTGCGTTGGAAAAATATTTGAAAAATGTGTATTCAAACGTTTGTGGGAGTTCCTAATCGACAATAACGTTCTGAGTCAATTTCAGTCAGGTTTTACATCCGTTGACTCAACTGTCCTCCAACTGACCGACATATATGACGAATTCTGTCGCGCCCTTGATGAAGGCAAAGAAGTTAGGATTGCCTTCTGTGATGTCAGTAAGGCCTTTGATAAAGTATGGCATGCCGATCTCATCTACAAGTTGGGGAGTATAGGTGTTTCGGGTGAGCTTTTGATGTTCTTAAAATCGTATCTTGCAGATAGGTTGCAACGAGTTGTGATATCGTCTGAGACATCTTCATGGAGAATCGTCAATGCCGGTGTTCCACAAGGATCGATCCTTGGGCCCCTGTTGTTCCTCATATACATTAACGACATAACGAAGGATCTACTGAGCAGTATACGCCTGTTTGCAGACGATACCTCCTTATATCTAATTATAGAGAACCCTGCGTCGACCGTAATCAATCATGATCTGGCTACAATCGAAGGTTGGGCTGAAACGTGGTTTGTGGAGTTCAATCCAAACAAAACAGAGAGTATGCTAATATCACGTAAAAGCAGCCCCATCCATCTACCCTTATTCTTAGGCGGTTCTCAGATATCCGAAGTCTCTAACCATAAACACTTAGGAGTCATACTAAATGGTACTTGTACATGGAACGGCCATGTCGACCATATTTGCTCTAAAAACTGGTCTCGCTTAGACTTATTGAGAAGGCATAAATTTAATTTAGATCGTAGTGTCCTAGAAAAAATATATTTTGCCTTTATTAGGCCTCTTCTTGAATACGCGGATACTGTTTGGGATAACTGTTCTGAAACCAAAGTGGCGGAACTGGAAAAAATACAGATTGCAGCGGCAAGGATCATTACGGGCGCAACTATTAGTGCTAGTAAGTCCTTACTTTATTTAGAAACGCGATGGGATCCATTGCAAGAAAGACGTATCAAACACAAGTTAATCCAGTTTTTCAAAATGTATCATCGTATGATACCTCCACATATCTCCAGTAAAGTTCCTCCACTTGCTTCTTCAACCAGTCCATCACTCAGTTTCCGATCAAGTCAAAACCACCGTGTTCCTTTTTGTCAGACTGAATTGTACAAGTATTCCTTCATCCCCAGCGTTACTGACAAATGGAATAACCTGCCCCTGTCTGTCCGCGAGAACTCGTCATTGATTCATTTTAAGACTTTCCTAAACGGTGGTAATCAACGACCTCCACGGTTCTATAGTAATGCGAAATCTCGCACAGCTCAAATATAACATTGCAGGTTACGACTGGAGTGTAGTAACCTCAATTCACACGTATATGGTAATCATTTATCACCAAACCCCTTATGTCAGTGTGGCGAGCAAGAGAATCCTGATCACTTTCTCTTCCATTGTCCAATTTTCACACACGCTCGTAATTATACAATTAACCTACTCCCGTTTGGAGCAGACGCATCTTCACTTCTTTTCGGTTCAGTATTCTTGAATAACGAAGACAACCGCCTCATCTTTGAAGTGGTACATGACTTTATATTATCAAGTAAGCGATTCTAATGTTTAATTTCTAATACAGTAGTAACCAATTTAATGTTACTTAATATTATTAGAATGTTGTTATCAAATTAGCTCAACATAATGGCTATAACCCTCCACACCATTCAACTGTCCTTGCAGATCAAAGTCACCTGCTATCAAATCAAATTCGCTCAACATAACGAATATACCCCCCCCCCCCCCCCTCCACACCATTCAACTTTCCTTGCAGCTCAACGCCACCCGGTCAGTATCCATAGACTGTATTCATAATCGCTTACTAAATGAACTGAATGACATTACCTATACCTTCTTTCGCCTTGTTCGTGTGTATTTAATGCATCATGTATTCAAGCTGACTGAGATTTGTTCTTGGTTCAGGACTTTTGAATAACGAAGACAACCACCTGTCAGAAATTGGCCACTTTTGTTTGAAAATGCGTAACTGGACTTGCAGGATAGTTTGTGTAGTTGGCAGGTGGATGGTGTGAGTAGCAGGCTAAAATACATGAAGGTACAGGAAACATAAATTAACTCCAACTAGGAATTTTAATACAATTCGGGTCACTGCTCTGTTCTGGTACCTTATCGAAAGCCAGTGTTGAAATGCGAACATAACACCGTTTTAGATTTTACTATGATTCTGAAATAATCCTAGTCAGTGTTCAGTAATGTAAGCTATTGAGTAGTTCAGCTCTCCTGGCCGTGGGAAAGTGTCGGCGAATTGCGAAGATAGGTGCTATTGAAGGGTTGGAAGGGAGAGAAACGCCATGAAGGCACCAAATAAGATTGGATCAGCCCTGTTGTCGTCCAGACGCACGGCGTGTAGTTGTAGAGGACAGTTAGCTGGAATGATGTGTTAAGTGTGATGGAAATAACTGAATTACGAGCGAATCACGACCAGCACTTACGTCTCAGAACCCTTCACCTACAAGCTAGTTAAGTCAGAACCGATCACAGACTCTGTGCTATACGTTTTGTGACATGATAAAGTGATCTACGAATCAGACTCGATGGGACACGTTACGCAATAGTGAAGTACAATTCAGAAGACTCAGTAGTGTTAGATCCGAATCATGAATAGTGATATAGACTTCGCTCAAAGGTACCAGTTAATAAATCTCCGGAAGTGCAAGGGACGCGGTCTATGATGTGTTAAGTAAACAGTGAGGACGATTTCTTGATCGGTGTCAAAATGCCGTAATCGAACCGAGGCTTCAGGACCAGCATATGACGACAAACAATTCTTCAAATCATCGACAAACCGAGTGGGAATACCGTGACAATCCCGTAATCGGGAGGAGTATGCAGCGCTGCATAGAAAACAAAATGACTTCTGCGGAGCGGGTAACACAACGTATTATTCCATATTTTGTATGTATTATTTACTCTATAGCAATATACTCATCATATCATTTTTATTTGTAAAACGAGTCTTTCTTGATTTGCCCGAATAAATTCATAGAAACCGCAGAGATCAAGACCCAACCACCCCTTTTAGTCGCCCAGGCTCTACCCTGTGATAAGCAATGTAAGTCTAGGGGGACTGGTCTGGTCAACTCGAAGGGTTAACACTGTCTTTCACCTGACAATTCTGGGGGCTCGTCCGGGATGGTCTCGAACGGTAAAGGGCAGTGATAGAGAAGACTCTCAGGAGGCTGTAGGGTTGTTTGACGTACAGTGTGGTCGTATCCAAGGTTGAGTCGTCGAAGTGTAGCTCAAAATACCTGGGGTGCATATGTGTCTCTCCACATTAATATGCATGAGGGGTTGTAAAACGTTCTAATACGGGGATATTTTGAAGTTGCTTAAATAGTAAGAGTTGTAATTAAGTGCTTAAGTTGTTGTAACCAGACTATAGCCCGGGGTCGGGTTGAGCTGAGTAACTCAAGAAAGCGAACGCAAAAAAATATATCGTTGTTTGTTTGAAAAGTTATAGTTTTTCAGCACTGGTTGTTGTGGGCTGACGACAGAGCAGTGATCTCACGAAAAATCAAAAAATAAACAAAACTAATCGCTCAGCCATGGATATAAATGCGTGGCTTTCCGCTGGTAAGGAGTTGGGGTATAAAGGGCAGGACTTGCGTGATTTTGTTGATAGGAAAGAAAAGGAGTAAGCAGAAAAGGAAGAGCGTGAATTGAGAGCACAAGTTGAGCGAAGGCGAGAAGAATCGGCTTTTAAGCGAGAGGCTGATGAGCGCAAGCTAGAGGCTGATGAGCGCAAGCGAGAGGCTGATGAGCGCAAACGAGAGGCTGATGAGCGTGAGCTTGAATTGCTGAGGCTGAGGTTAGAAGTAGCTACACGGGAAGGAGCCCGGAGTGAGTCCGTCCCGCAGAACAGAGGCTTAAGACCCAAGCTGCCCAAATTTGATGAACAACAAGATGATATGGACCAATTTCTGCAAAGATTTGAGGTTTTTGCAAAAAGCGCAGGTTGGCCAGAGGACAGCTGGGCTGTTAATTTGAGTCCCTTGTTGACCGGCATGGGATTGTCGGTCTATACTAGTATGCCGCCGAGCGAGGTTGAAAATTACACAGCACTCAAAAAGGAACTACTGCAGAGATATGAGTTGACGGAAGACGGCTTCCGAAAGAAATTTAGAGAAACAAAATTCGAGAAGGGCGAGACCGTATTCCAGTTTGTGGATAGGCTGACGAGATACTTCACCAGGTGGCAAGACCTAGCCGAAATTGATAAAACGTTCGAAGCGCTCAACGATTTACTGATAAGAGAACAATTTATGTCAACATGTTCTTCAGATATGGCTGTTTTCCTGAAAGAAAGGCGACCGAAAGGTGTCGAGGAAATGACGCAGCTGGCGCAGTATTACAAAGAAGCACACAGTTGTGACAGCAGTGGACTGAGGTCCCACAAAGGTGTGGCGCAGAACGTTAACAGGGTGGCGCCACGACCGAAGCCACAGGAAACGCAGAACCGAGGGGAAGGCACGAAATGCTTTATTTGTGGGAAAAGGGGCCACATCGCGAGGGTTTGTAGGACCAAGGTCGAAGCTGGAGCTACCGACTGGAGAAGAGCTTCATTCCAGTGAAGGAAAAGGTGGGATGACACCCCAGGTAACTGGCGCCGCCGAGGCAACACAGAGGGCGACCAGTTGAGTAAAGCAGCAGCTATGTGCGAGGGTGTTAATATGGAGCAAACTCCCATAGAGGATTGCATCAAGGATGGGAAATTAACCCTTGCAAACGGTAGATCTCTACCAATAATAAGTGGCAGTGTCTACGTTGGCCGGAGAAGAAGACAGATTATGGCAATTGTGTACGCCAAGGCTATATTGGAGAGAGAAAGATACAACTACTGAGGGACACTGGCTGCACAGACGCTGCTGTAAAGAAAGATTTAGTAGACCCTGTCCAGTTAACAGGGAAGAATTATTCATGTATCCTGATAGATGGAACAATCAGAGTATTCCCATTAGCAGAAATAACGGTTGACACGCCGTACTACAAGGGTGCATTAACGGCGATGTGCATGGGAGACCCAATCTTCGATCTAGTGGTCAACAATGTTCCAGGTGCGAAGCTGGAGCCAGACAAATGCTGGCGGAAGGAGACGCCATTGGCAGTTGCAGCAGCGACAACTAGAGGACAAGCAGAAAGAGAGAAGCGTCCATTAAAATCACTGAAAGTGTCGACTGAGATGATTGGGCAGGTAGACCTGAAAGGGTTAATAAAGGCACAGAAAGAAGATGGCAGTTTGGAGAAGCTTTGGAAATTGGTTGGCACAGGAGAAGGAGTAGCGACAAGGGGCGACGGGGTTTACAGGATGGAAATCCATAAAGGTGTCATATATCAAATTTTTGAGCGGAAGCAGAGAAACTCAACTCATGTGAAGCAGATAGTCCTTCCCGCCAAATACAGGGGTCAAATAATGACTCTCGCACACGAGGCAATCATGGGCGGACACATGGGAGCGACGAAGACTGTGGATAGGATCACCAGTAGTTTCCACTGGCCAGGTATAACAAGTGACGTTACAAGGTTCTGTAGATCGTGTGATGCTTGCCAAAAGACGGTTCCAAAGGGGCGAATACGCCCTGTTCCTTTAGGAGTGATGCCATTGATGGAGGAACCCTTCCAAAGGGTCGCAGTCGATTTGATAGGTCCTATTACCCCTATCTCAGGAAGCAAGAATCGGTTTATTCTAACCGTGGTGGACTATACGACGATATACCCCGAAGCTGTGGCTTTGCCCAGCATAGAAACCGAAATAGTTGCAGAAGCGCTTTTAACAGTTTTTTGCCGCGTTGGTGTCCCAAAGGAAATTCTAAGTGGCCGTGGCAGCTAGTTCACCTCAGATCTTATGCGAGAAGTTTGCAGATTGGTGTCAATCAAGCAACTATTCACCACACCCTACAACCTAAAATGCAATGGGTTGTGCGAGTGCATAAATGGTGTTTTAAAAAGCGTGCTAAAGAAGATGTGCCAGGAACGACCAACTGACTGGGACAGGTACCTCCCAGCAGTACTGTTTGCTTATAGAGAAGTACCTCAGCCCAGCACGGGGTTTTCCCCCTTTGAAATGCTCTATGGGCGTAGTGTGGGAGGGCCAATGGAAGTATTAAAGGAGCTGTGGACGGAGAGTGATACCACAGAAGTACGAAACACATACCAATATGTGTTAGCGCTAGGAAATAAGTTAGAAGAAACTTGCCTGATTGCCCGAGCCAGCTTGGAGAAAGCGCAGGGGCGTCAGAAGCACTATTATGATCGACGCACTAAAGAAAGAAAGTTCAAGGTGGGACAGAAAGTCACTGTTCTGCTGCACACTAGCCAAAACAAATTGTTATTACAGTGGAAAGGCCCTTATGAAATTGTTGAGTTCATTAACAAAATGGATTACAAAGTAAATGTGGATGGGAAAACCAAAATATATCATGCAAACTTATTGCGCAGCTACGAAGAAAGGCAGACTGAGGTACCTGAAGGAGATAATGCAGTGTCGGCGGGCATAACTGTAATCGAAATGGAGCAGCATGATGATGTGGGAATAGCCGACGACGATGCACTCCTTCATCTTGGAGAGGTAGCCGGTATGGAGACGTACCATGACGTCAACATTAGCGAAGAACTCACAACAGTATGATGGAAGGAAGTGGAGCGATTGCTCCATGAGTTCAGAGACGTGTTTTTGGACACGCCCGGTACTACAGATCTAGTGGAGCATAAAATTGAACTGAATACCTCCGAACCTATAAGAGTGAGACCATTGTGACGAAATGCACCCTAGCCCCGTGAGAACACTCCCCCTTGTTTAATGAGCTTGTAGCTCTTAGAAAACGCTCACACTGTGGATAAAGCCAGAGAATGTTAGCAGCCATAAGCACTTGCATTACACCAGAGCCCCTTTAAGAGAGCAGTAGAAAGTTATTGTCACAAAGTGTTAGCAGCCACAAGTATTTACATTACACAAGAATCCCTTTAAGAGAACAGTGGAAAGTTATTCGAACAATTAGGTTAGTGAAATAATACTATCATGATCTCAATGTCCAGGTGTGTAGGTAAAAGTGGTTTCCCACGAAGTTGAAAGATTAGAAAGGTAAAAACATTTCCAAAAGCCATTGTTTGAGACAAGGTTTAACTAATTATCTCATTACTCTCGAGAAGTATTGGAGATTAATGTCATAAAACAATTTTAATCTGACTGTTTTAGAGAGGTTTGTGAAAATATTGAAATCAAGGGTATAAGACATATCTAAAACCAATCACAATAAATGGTTTCCCACTTACCAGAGGTATGGGTACGTGATATTAAATGTAATAAGGATATAAAACCTATCAAAAGCCAATTATAAGTTAGAATATATCGGAGTTAAGCACTTAACAAGGAACTCCATCTCTGGTCAGGAGAGTGCAACATTTGATACTTTTCTGCCAAGTGAGATTGTACCCCCAATACTTGGCATGAAAGTACATGAAAGTTTAACTCCCTGATACTGAAGTTGAATGTCAACAAAGATGGTGACAGAATTCCTAAGGAAAGTTTTCCTGATTTTAACTGGAAAATAAACCATGTGATTAATAATATATAATCCCCAGTCGGCCATTTTGTCAGCAGTCTCCTCTGAAAACTCATGCTGATCACATCTAAAAACCTACAGTGGGTTATTATTTCCAGGACGGACTTTCAGAAATGTCTTTGTCAGATAGAAATTATTCTGTTCATACTTGAGTTGTTAACACATTTCAGAGGGACTCCAGTGTAAGACACTGTACTTATATTGAAAGTTGTAAGTTAATCAAAGTGTATAAGGTTACCTTATACATCCCACTGTATAGACAATCTTGTCTTGTAATGAGTGTTTGACCCATGTACCACAGAATTCAGACTCCAAGGAACTTGGATCATTTTCCAGACTTATTCCAGTTATAGTTGAAATTGGAGTGTGGTGGAGCCTAGATGATCTAGACTGATCGAGGCCAAAAATCAATCACAACGTGGAGGGCTTCGCCACATTAACCCTTTCACTTTGGTGCCGCGACCACGGGATCTTGGACTTTGATAAAATTTGTGTGTGTAAGTGGGAAAAACACCAGAATCTCCAGAATCTTCCAATTCAGTGGAAGAATACCTGCCACTGTGGGACACTACATCCATTTATGAACAGCCAGACCAGGAAGCTGAACATATACTGCTTGCAAGGGAGCTGTGTCGAAAATTTAAGTGTGAAATTTGACATTTCCATGTTATTTTTCTATGACCAAGTGAAGAAAAACTTAATCAAAACTATTCAAAGTGACTATTAGCAGTTAGATCAACAAATAGACACTGTACTTTCTGAGAAAGTAACAGAAAGTATTCCCTTCATGATACCTTAAGAAGAAGTGAATGTCGGAAGCATCAGCAACACCAGTGGTTAAAGAACAAACTTTTCATTTGCAAGTGAACTTAGACAGAGCACACAGGGCTTTGTTACTGACATTTCTAAAGTATTTAGAGACACATCAACAGAGAACCGTGACTCAAGGACAGAAAGATAACGATACTGACTTTGAACGCCTACTGGAAAGAACTCGTCAAGTGTTTACATAAACAAGGTAGATGCAAATTTAGTACATTTTCATTTGTTGCCAGCAGAACTGTATTGTTGAGTGTAATAATAGCGCTTTGATCCAAACAAATCGCTTCATTTTAACATTTGGAAGTTCTGAATAATTTGCTAGATAAATTAATTAAATTAACCCCACAAAAATGTCAGTGCCAAGTGCAGAAATGGAACATGAAATACAGCAACGCGCAGAAAGATTGGCCCAAAAGCGACAAGAACAAGCTGAATTGGATTTCCAAATGCGATTGATTGCTGGGGAACAACAATTAGGAAAGGCTACAGAGCACGGTGACTTAGCAGAGTCTGCACTTGTTAATGAAAAGAGTGCCCACCAGCACACCGATCAGGCATTACAGGCGATAATAGCAAAGGAAAGGGGAGACCATATAGTAGAATTAAATAGACAAAAAACTATTTTGGACACCCAACACCAACTGGACATTGATACAGTGACCAGTAGGTTGAGAGATGAGATCAAAATGGGTAATGTTGGACTCCAAACTCGCACAGTAACTGCTGGGGGAAATAATGCTGCAGCTCAAGCCATCATAGATTTGCATGAATCTCTAAAGGAAGGCAATGAACATAATGCGACAACAGCTGCCGCAACTCGATCTCAAAATCTTGCCTCCCAAATTAAACGCTTTGATGGCAATCCTTGCAACTTCCGTGAGTGGATAAAATCAATAGATCTTTATTGTGATACAAACAGAATACTGATAGACAATTGCAAAATGATCGCTGCACAAACCAGTCACCATGTGGTGTCTGATTTTGTGCTGCGGTCTATGCGAAAAAACCCAAAGTTGAAATGGGCTGACTTATATAAGGAATTATGCTTGCGCTATTCTGAAGTGATGGATACCACGATCGCTGGAAAGTTTCTCTGCTATATGAAACAGGAGAAAAATGAGACTGTAGTAGGCTATGGGGAACGATTATTAGACCTTGCAAAAGAGGCCTATGGTGAACAAATCGATGAACCAATAATCCAACAATTAATCGCTGACTACTTCTGCGATGGATTGTATGATGGAGATATGAAATACAAGCTTATTAGGGCAGCCCCCGTGAATTTTGACCAGGCTTTAAGTAAGGTTATGTTTGAGTCCACAGTACGAATTAAATTCCGAGCCCATTCAGACTGTCAAGGTCAGGGAGTACGAATGCCCACATGGTGTAAAAATATAACCAGGGAAATGCGAGAGCCAAACATACGTGATCGTATTGGCAGAGAAAATGAGGACGATAGGAACATCAAATCAATGGAAGTGGACACAAATAGGTGACATCACATTGTAAATATGTTGACCAAAAGTACATATAACTGACCACAAACAGGTAATTTATGTCAACATGTTCCGTGTCAAAATACTAGGGTTATGCCCACCAGAAATATGAATAATAATCGGTATCCCACAAATAATACAAATAGGTTCCAGGGAACAATGAGGGTTAATCAGCCTATCTCCCACCGCTGTGGCCGGCCAGGCCATGTGAAAAAAGATTGTAGGGTAAATATAATAAAACAGGTACGGGTGTTAGACGTACAGCAACCCAATGAGGGAGCAGGGGGACCTGGTTTTACCTGCTTTTGGTGTGGGAAATTAGGACATTACGCCCAGAATTGCAGGGTTAATTTAAACGAGCAGAACTCTGTCTACACGGGGCAGTAGGCAGGGTTAAGTTACAACATTCACAAGCTCCCAAAAACCGAGAAACTGAAAATAGGAAAAATAGTATTAAACGGATGGGAGAAGTGAGGCATTTAAGGGTTAATGAGAATAGACATAATTTTGTGTATAACCCAACTAAGAAATATGGGACTCAGGATCACCAGAAGCAAAATAAATATTTCACAAGAATCAAAAATAATTCTCCCAGGGTGACAGTTAAACATGAGTTAACGAGGCCCAAGGATGGTTCTCCTATGAAAACAAACCCTCACACTACCAATAAACCTCCTGGGGACACGAATAGTGTTCTCAGTAATGGTAAACCAAAAATAAGAATGAATAAATGTGGGAAAATTAAAAATAGCTCTCCAGTAATAGGCAATGCTAATCAATGCAAAAAGTGTACAAATTTGGGGCATCATTGGAAAGAGTGTTTGCTAAAACATAAACCCAGCCCTTTGACAGACAGACAAGTGACTATGAGGAGGACCAGAACAAAACAAAAGGTAACCAAACCTAAATAAATTAACCCTTATACACCTGGGGAAATATGTAAAAATTGTGGTAGTATGAAGCATTATACAAAATTTTGTAAAGGAGCCAAACAATGTGATCACTGCACAATTGGCAGGCATTTTACTAAGAACTGTAAAAGATTAATAGAAAAACAAGATACTTTTGTCTTCCAGACCAATACTGGATTGAAGGTGGAGGTATACCCAGCCGATATCACTCAGCTAAATGCTGATGCCATAGTGAATGCTGCCAATAGTCAGCTGTCACATGGCAGAGGCATTGCCAAGGCAATCGCTCGTAGTGCTGGGCCTGCTCTTACGAAAGAATGCCAACAACACATACAACATCATGGAAATCTACATGTAAGTGATAATGTAGTAACCACATGTGGTTATCTACCATGCCTCAAGGTTATCCATGCTGTTGGTCCTCGATGGAATGATTACACTGATAAAAATAAATGTTTTTATGAGTTGTATAAAACCATGAGGAAAATTTTACAGGTGAGTGAGGAAAGAAAATTCCAGATAGTAGCCATGCCTACTATTAGTAGTGGCATATACAGGTTACCCAAGAAAAAGTGTGCAGAAATTTATGTGGAGGCCATTCAAGACCATTCTGCTGCTAATAATAATAATAGCAATCTTAAGGAAATACACATAGTGGATTTAAATCCTGAAATGGTAGCACTTGTGAAAAATGCTTACATGAACATAAAAGGAAATGAAACTCAGAAGATTCCGACAAATATACTAAGGTATATGTGTCAGAACATTCTGAAGAATCAAAAATTGAACCAGGAAATAAGAAATTAGGAAGTCAAGATCGAACAAATAAGAAGACTCCATGTAAACAAAATAGGAAGAAGGGAGATAATTTGAAAAACCCAAGAACAAATAATGTAATAAACAATGTTAATTACCTAAGAAAAGTACAACAACAAAAGTCTGCTAAAATACAGACAATTAATATAAATATTGGAACTGCCTCTTTAGATAGTGTTCAAATACATATTGGTAAGCAAAAGATTCGAGCCCTCCTTGATTCAGGGGCACAAACATCATGTATTAGTACAAAATTCTGGAAAAATTTGCACAATAGGCCAAAGTTGAGGGGGGATAAGAACCAACTACAGCAAATTTCTGGCGTTACAGGAAATGACGTTTGCCCTCGGGGAATCATTGAGTTAGAGTTTCATATACAAGGTATTTATCAAAGACATAATTTCTTGGTATTGGATGAATTGAATTGAAGTATGCTACTGGGATTGGATTCTTGCAAATGAAATTACCACTTATTGGGGAATGAGAAAATTGAGATTGCAAGACCAATATATACCTCTGGTTAAAGATTTACATGTCAGTTGTCTTACACGTTTGGTTAATCAAGTAGAACTAGCACCACAAACCACCTGTCTTTGTACAGCTAAGGCGTTGGTGCAAGGTCGACTTTTTCTTCAAAGTTTTTAGAACATTATGGATTAAAGACAGGCTATGTAGCCGAGCAACCAGGCTTACTTGTTAGTAACAGCATAGTAGCAAATGAGAATGGAAATATACCAGTGATGATAGTTAATAGTACTAATAAACATTACACATTGAAGCGGGGATGTATAATAGGGAAACTTGAACCCGTAAATGAAGGAGAAAAATTATTGGAAGTTAAACAGTTATTGACAGAACAAAGGGTAGGACTAGATAAAGGGGGAAATAAAATAACTGAATCAGAAATCCAGGTGCCACCAAATAAACGAGACCTGTTAATGAAAGTAATTAATGAAAATCAAGATCTATTTGTGAGAAAAGACAAGGAATTAACTCAAACAGATACAATAAAAATGAAAATTGATACTGGAGACACAGTGCCTATTAGAAAAAGGGCATACAGGGTACCTCTATTAAAAAGAAAGATTATGGATGAACCATTGAAGGAAATGTTAGATGCTGGTATAATTTGATGCTCTAATAGCGCTTGGAGCTTTCCTTGTTTGCTAGTGGACAAGAAAGATGGCTTGAAGTGATTTTGTGTCAATTTTAGAAAATTAAATCGAGTCACGAAAGTGACGAGCTGACCGTTACCTTTGATTGATGACATTTTCACCTTACTGAATGGCTGTCAGTATTTTACGACTCTTGACATGAAGTCAGGTTATTGGCAAGTCAAGATGGATGAAGAAGATAGACCCAAAACAGCTTTTACGTGTCACAAAGGCCTTTATGAATTCAATGTAATGGCTTTTGGGCTTGTTAATGCCCCTAGCACCTATCAGGAGCTCATGACTAAAGTCCTGGAAGGCCTAGAAAAATTTTCTTTGGCTTATCTTGATGATATTTTAATTTTTAGTCGTGATGTTAAGTCACACATTGAGCATATTAAACAGGTATTCCAATGGTTACAACAGCATAAATTAAAATTAAAAGCTAAAAAGTGCTCATTTTTTCAGACAGAAACGTCTTATCTTGGATTCATAATAAGCCAAGATGGAATCAAGCCAGAATTATCTAAAGTTGAAATTATAAGAAAATTAATCCCACCAAAAACTGTGACTGAAGTCAGAAGCTTCATGGGGATGGTCAGTTATTATCGAAGGTTCGTTCCATGCTTTAGTGACATAGCACAGCCATTAATAGCCTTGACTAAGAAACATTCAAGGTTCCACTGGAAGGAGGCTCAACAAAAGTCATTTGAAGAGCTAAAGGAGAGATTAACCCAGGTAGCACATTTGTCATACTCAAATCCTCAGAAACCATACGTACTTTACACGGATGCTTCTGGCACCTGTGTAGGAGTGGTTTTAGCCCAACCTTGTGAGAATGAACAAGGTCAATTGCCAGGAGTACCAGATGAAAAACCCATCGTATTCTTTTCGCATAAATTGGGTGAAACTCAGCAAAAGTGGTCTACTATTGAAAAGGAGGCATTTGCAATATCTTATGCATTGGACAAATTCATCAATTATCTGCAGGGAGCACAGTTTGTCATTAAGACAGATCATGCCCCTTTGCAATATTTGTTGAAAAGCCAACAGAACAATGCTAAAGTCCAACGATGGGCATTAAAAATAGCCAGCTATAACTGTAAGATCGAATATTTACCTGGTCGACAAAATACCTGTGCTGACCTACTTTCTAGATTACCTGAAGGGATTGCAAATGCTGACCCAGATTATGAAATGGATAATGTGGAAACAGAAAAAGGCATTACAAGTAGGAGTTATTAATAGCAATAAAATTGACCCTAGAAAATATGCCCATGTCAAAGTAGATAAACAAGACACTCTTGTGGAACCCCAGAGTATTAGTTACAAAAACCTAAACATGAAAATAGAACAAGAAAAAGACCAAAAGATTGTGGAAATTGTGAAGAAATACTTAAGTAATAACACCCCATCAAATATTAGTAGTAAATATTTGATGATTGTGGGAGTGTTATATTATATCAGTGCAGTGGCTAATGGAGCACGCATAAGATTGTGTATTCCTGAACACTTGACTGAGGATGTATTAAGACAATACCATGACGACCTAGGACATCTAGGGATTGATAAAGTATACTATAACATCAGTAGGAAATATTATTGGTGGAACTTATATAAACAAATTTATCATTATGTTGAAAAATGTTTTACATGCAGAGCAAGAAATACCCAGAAACATAAACTGCCCTTACAAGAAGCTGACTGACCTCCATATCCATTCGCTAAAATTGCTTTGGATATGAGTGGTCCGTTCCCAACAACACTGTCAGGAAATAAATATATAGTTACATTTATAGATGTATATTCTGGCTGGCCTGAAGCATTTCCTGTCTCAGATAAATGTGCAGAGACCATAGCTAATTTGCTAACTGATCAGATATTCCCAAGATTTGGCTGTCCTTTGGAATTACTGACAGACATTGGATCTGAAAATTGTAATGAAGTAATGAAACATTTAACAGAATACTTTAGGGTACATCATGTGACAACTTCCTACTATCATCCACAATCAAACGGGAAAGTAGAGAGCTTTCACAGAACCTTAAATGATACAATTGCTAAGTTGGCTCGAAAAGAACTTGAAACTTGGGACCTATTTCTCAATCAGGCTTTGGCAGCCATTAGGTTCAACGGGAGTGAATCATCAGGTTTCTCTCCATTCTACTTAGTGTATGGCCGTGATGTAGTTTTACCTTTAGATAATATACTCAAGCCCAGAGAAAAATATATGGGTGAAGAACCCCATGAAATAGCCATACAGGAACAACATAAAGCATTTTCAAGGCAACAAGCCACACAAAAGAAACATGTAATCAAACAGCAAAGATTATATAATGAAAAAGCAAAGAATATTGACTTTAAGGTTGGTGATTCAGTCATGTACACTGATGGGAAACCTAAAGGTAAATTAGCAGCTAAATGGGAATATCCGTTTAGGGTTATCGAGAAGACAGGACCTGTGAGTTACAAAATTGAAGACCAATTAACTCGTAGAATAATTAAATGTCATGGGGAACACCTTAGTTTAGCACCCCAGGAGTGGGAGGTACCTGAACCGAACCAAGCAAAACGTATACAACATTATGTAGCCCTGCCAGCTGAATCTTCTACTGATACTGGTGACAGTAGTGATGGAAGTGAGTATGATAAGCCATTGGCAAAATTGATCAACTCAAACAGACAAATAAGGGAACATTCGTCTTCTGAAGAAGAGATGGTTCCCATGGAAGAGCTAAGAAAACGTCTTGAACGTTCTCGGGAAGCCCAAGAACAAATGAAGAAGTTGCTGTCAGACAAAGAGCCAACAGTGGCTAGTACTAGTCATACACAACTGCCTCACAATGCGGTAGTGTATGATCAACCCATGGATGTAAACCATGTAAAAATTGATAATCCAGAAGTGGCTAATTTAGTAAGAAATAAACCGTCAGAGGTAAAAATAAGTGAGATGATTAATAATATTCAGAAAGTTTTAAGTAAACATGAAGAAGTTAAAAAGAATAATAGAGAAACAACAGTTCAACCAACTACCTGGAGTAATATACATTAGACATCAGAATATGCAGATGCAATGCTATACTTCAGAATAGGGATAGGAAAGGTGACTGTGGGTGACAAAATTATATTGATTTATAGTTTCTCAAGAGAGGGAAATAGTGAAGTGACCATAGTAGGTCTCGCGAACCCACATAGTGGTTACTCCCTATTTGATTGTTCTTTCTGCTGTCTCACAATCCGGAAGTGAAATGGCAGAGAATGTAAATTTTGACTCGAGAATCACCTGTCAACACTAACCCATGTCTCCTTTCTCGTTGTAGGAGCATGGTGTTATACAAGGCAATCTTGGTTGTTCTAATAAGTTTAGTGACAATAGTGGAAGAAAATACTATAATAAGAAACAATGTGATTTTCAAGAAAGTCAAAGAAGTTAATATGGTCACGAGTGACTGGACAACAATGTACGTGTTTTACTTGAAACCATTTATCCAATATGTTGAAAGAGTTGAACAAGACATGAAATTTGCAACTAACTTTTATCGTGACATAGAACATGATTTTAGTGAAGTTATTGGGGTCATTGGTACTGAGAACCTCACCCTTCAAACTGCATTTAAATCGATGATAATGGATGTGAACCAAGAGATCAAATTTGTACGAAACCACTGTAAACAAGTCAAAAATGATCTAACTGATTACCACACACTAAATGGGCATACTCCCTCATCATGAGAGAGGCGAGGAGTCTTCAATTTTATAGGTGAAGGTTGGAGTTTCCTCTTTGGCACTGTAACTGAATCCGATCTTAGGGAATGAAAGAAAATATTGATCGATTAAGTGCAAATCAAGCAATAATACAATATAGTGTTAAAGTTAGTCTAAGAATGATAAAATTGAATCATGAGGCAATTCAAGAGAATCGCGAGTATATGAGAAATTTGTCATGATCATGTTACACGCACCATACAAGACCATGAGAAGCGAGTAGTCATACTTGAACATTTTACCCATGCGTATCATCAAGTTGAAATGGTACTGAATCAATTAGAGTTAATGTTGCTCGCTGCAGAGGCCTATATGAGGGATCTGCACGATCAAATGGATATTTTGGCCGATGAGAAATTATCACCAAAAATTGTGAGCCCCTCTCTGCTCACTTCGGTACTCGAAGGAGTAAGAGATATGCTTGACGATCGCACATTACTGCCACTGGACTTGCAGAAAGGACTATGGCAGTATTATCACTTATTGACCACGACAACGGTATTTGCCAATGATAAATTAGTGATCTTAATGAAGATCCCCTTAAGCAATTCAAATTTTCAATTTGAAGTCTTTAAGGTACAAGCATTACCTGTGCCGTTAGTGAACATTAGTAAACATGCGTCAAAAGAGGCGAATAAACTTGTTGCAGTCTATCGCTTAGACGCTGATACATTAATAGTGGATAAACAGAGAACTAAATATGTACCGGAGATTGGCATGATCAATGTGTGGACAACAATAAATTATTTTGTCCATTAGTCGGAGCGGTGTGAACCATACATACCACTACGAGTTGTTTATTGGCCATATTCCTTAATATGAAACAAGAGATAAAGAAGCTCTGTACGACAGAGATAAGATTAAATATTGATTTACCCTTTGCTACATGCATTGAGGAGGGCATATGGTATGTAACGATAGATGTGCTGTTACGTTTCTCGATCACATGTCCAAAACAAAGGAATCCGAAACCTCGACGGATTCAACCTCCTATAGGGTTTGTGGAATTACGACCCCTGTGTATGGCCACTAGTGGCCAGTTGACATTAACAAGTTATTTTCATCAGAGGGTTAATGCGACATATGAATTAGTAACAAAAACAGTGTTGCCAAATTTCTCGTTTACGCAATGACAGATATGGAAACCGATATGGACCCGAGTGAATATTAGTGAATTCAAGGTACCGAAAGAATTGCAACACTTAGATAACTTGCCCTTGGATGACCTCATCCATGAATTGGATTCACTGAATTTATCAAAGATTGAAGTCTTTGACGTGCCGAAATGGGCTTACTTTGTCACAAGCCTAGTAATTATATTTGTGGTATATCTTCTTGTGCACTGCTGTAGAAAAGACGGGCACATTAAGGTATACCATTGGATCAGAAATCTTAGATTTAAGGGTAAACCGACCTGTTCTGCTGGTGATGAGTGTGGAATGTCTAATTTTGCATTTGCTGAAGATGAGGTATACGCCGACATGAGACCTCAGAAACGACCCTCTGCACCCCAACCTCCGAGAAGTATAGTAGATATGATGAAACAAACTATTCAAAATGCCTCAGATTCACCAAAACTGAGTCAACGGCAAGAATATCCTCATATTCATCATGACCCTGGTACTGAAACTGTTAACATTACTCTTGTGGATAGGGATATCGATGAAGCAAAGCTCAAAAGTGAGTCTTTTGCTCAGTGATTGTGTGATTTTTGTTTCAGTAACTGTGGCAACAGCACCTGGTACACCTAGTGATAGTGATACTACTCCAGAACATTCCGATACATCTGAAACTCCTGAAGTTGATGCATTTCTGAATGAACTGGGAGAACCGATGGAAACTTATTCTGCCCCAATCCAGACAGGTGACCTATTTCATGACCCTGATCTAGATGAGAATATACAACAAGGAGCTCATCTCATCCAAACACAAATTCCCAGAAATCACCCCTATCGTATATCTGAACCTGTCCCAGGACCTTGGGATTGGGCAGTAGCGAGGCTGTATGCTGAACCACTCTTAACAGCCCCTTGTCATGCCCCAGAAAGGCCAATCATTCGACCCAACACTTATGAATACAGATTCTTTCGAATGTATCAAGGAGAAATTACAGCAGAGACATTTGGATGTGTTTATTATGACTTTATCAATTATAGTGTTTATGTTGAATTGGGAAGAGAACTTGTCTATTATCATGAGTCTGCCTTTCAAACACATTTGACGTTTGAAGAAAGGACGAGATACCTGGCTATATACAACTGTTCAGATTTGACCCGACCCCCTACATTATTACAGAATAATTACCATTTTTATAATCATAACATAGCAGTCCATAGGTCAACAAGGTCAAGGTTCCAGTTGAGAAGACATGTAGAGAGTGTAAGACCTTTCCCTCATTTCCGTGATTGGACAAGAAGGTTACGTGCCTTGTTCCATCGAGACGGACGTCCCAGGAGTTATCAAGCATATGTCTTATACCGACAGTCACACCCTGATTATCATGGTTACACCTTCGATTACAGGACCGGTCCCAATACTGTGTATCAATGGTATAACCTACCAGGTTGTAATGGAGAAAGAGAATCATGAAACTAATGATGAAACAAATAAAAGCCAGGACGAAGAATTTGGGATGGATACTGACCCCTCGTCCGTTGTTGATAAATGAGATGGCAGGAGAGTTTCCATGGAAATTTTAGGTCGTATGTGTTGTCCTTGTCCAAAACTGTGATTCGGCTAATTAATACTGAACTGATCAAGTCAAATTTAAAAAGCAAAAAGGTTGGAGTGTCTGGAGTGTATTAGATAAGTTGCACACAACACTCCAACTGACAAGACATCCAAGAGGAAAGCTGGTGGAAAAAGGATACTAACCAGATACACCAGGTACATACAAACCTAGGGGAGTGAGTACAGTTGTATGGGTTTATATAAAGTATGAATAAATAATCATATATGTTGAGTATTGTGTATTGGTAACTTATTAGGTATCGAATATTTACATTGCATATTGAATTATTTAAGTACAGGTAATTAAAGGAATAGACAGCGAGAAAGTGAATCATGGCTTCAGCAATAATTCCCGAATTTACTGAATTTACGGATGAACAATTGAAATATCATGAAAATTTAAGGAATATGAGGAGTGTTTCTCCTCAGTGTTACACTAGGGAAGCTAAGGATTTGGGTTGGGAGAATGTGATCAGATATGTTCGACATTGGGTAGTACAACATTTTAACCCCAAAACAAATAAAACTGAATTAATTCTACATAAGGTCTTTTATATGTATCATGTTAACATACAAAAGACAAAATTATTATTTCCAAGATTACTGGAACTGGTGGAACAACCCAGAGAGGCCCCTTCTTGGAATAATTTAGATGCCGGGCAACCTGATGCAATTCTTAGTTATTGGAATAGCGAACAATGGAATGGCTGCTTCTTCGACCATGGGGTTGATTTACCCACTTTGCAGTATGCAATTAGCCCCAATCCAGGATTAATTTGACCATTCCGCAGATTAAGTTATGGCATTCCCCGATGGAGCCTTCTTTTGTCATTCCACCATATCACTTTAGTTTAGAAATATGGCATATTCCGAAGGCTCCCTATTTTGCCCTTGTTCAACAACATAATGATGTCCAAAAGACGTATGCATGGGAGAGAGAGCAGCCCATGTATATTCTTTTAATAGACACTCTCCGTCGCCATGAGGCTCAGAGACAAAGATAACTTTGCTGTGGAATGACGCAAGGAACCGGTGAAAAATGTTGTATTTGTTACGGTACAGTAGAACAACAGCCTGAAACCACTTACTGGTGCCATGTTTGTGACCAACGAGTACATGTTGCGTGTGGACAAATGTGGATGAATACTTCTCGAACATGCCCCCATTGTCAGACAAATGTTGAGTGGGGACAAGAGAAGCATGAAATTGACCCCAATTTGTTTTCCAAACCTCGATAACGACCTCCGCCATCATTCATGGTTGTCTCTATTAGTGATCTATTGCCTATTAAAATACACAAATTTTATACTGATACTGCCCCTTTAGACGGATTTAGATAAGTATCCCTGAAGGTGTGCAGGTTACAACCTCTAAGCTAGTGAGAAAACTCTTTAGGAAACAAACTAGAAGTGTTTACACGGTGGCAACTGTAAAATAGTTCATCATATTTAATAATTAAATATTAGTTTTCTTATTGCTGAGCCATAATTCCTGTAATTTGTTTATTGTTGAACGGAAAAGGAGAATTGTTGATTTTTTTTTTATATAAATATATTTAGAGAAATAATGGCATCAGTGTCAATTCATGGATTCACTCAGTTTGCAGAAGAACGAGCAGGTTACTGGATGGCCAATATGTTGGCATCAGTATCTACTGCTGATTATATGGAGTTTCCTGACGATCAAGCAGAGGTCTGGATGGCCAGGGGGATGACTATGACAACTTCACATCTTCCCCAGCCCGATGATTTGACAACCTTCCATCGACGAATTAGATATTGGGAAACAGCAGATGCTAATGCAGAAACTGGTGATATGGAACTCGTGTTATACGAGGTGTATTACCAATATTGCCTTAGACAAAGTGAAGAGGGGACACAAATTGCTCTTCCCCATCTAACTACCATTAAAAATCCTCCTCGAAAACCCCAAGGGGATGAATATTATTTTGCAGGTTTCCATGATGTCATCCGATACTGGAATGATAGCCGGTGGGATGGATGATATTATGATCATCGTATCCCTGATATTTTATCTCCCATGCCCGAGAATCTCGAACCTAATGATGGGTTGGTTCGACCATTCCAAGAGGGTGAGTTTGTTTTGTCTGAACCTGCCACTGAGGATGCATCACGTTCTATTATCATTGGAAGGGAAGGACTCTTTGTGGACCCTAGAGCAACATATGAATGGGAGAAAATGCAGCCTCAGTTTACACGATTACAACAAGCTCTATCCTATCATCAACATCGATGACATCAACAAATGTTAATTAACCTGGTTGATGGAAATAGTCAACATTGTATAGTATGTTTAGAGAATGTGCCAATAGGGACCCGCAAGGCGTATCAATGCCCTCGTTGTGCAAAGTGTGTGCACATACATTGTGGGTTGAAATGGATGATGCGGAGACATAATTGTCCCTATTGTCGTCAACCTTTGGTCTGGGGTACCACCCTGGATAAACATAGCTTTGATTATACTCAGCTCCAACACTGATGCCAGATGCTATATGAATATTACTCGGTCAATATATATAGTTAATAAAATATCATGGTGGTTGAATGCATTTTAGTATCTATTTATATATTTGGGTTGTTTTATTCACCGTACCTGGAATAATAGCGCCTCTCTGGTATCACTTCAAGTGCATTTCTGAGCCATGCCTCTTGTCTCTATGATCACGCCCCGTTTTACGGGCCTTTCTCCTGGATAAGGGCGGAATGTGACAAAATGCACCCTAGCCCCGTGAGAACCCCCCTTGTTTAATGAGCTTGTAGCTCTTAGAAAACGCTCACACTGTGGAAAGAGTCACAGAATGTTAGCAGCCATAAGCACTTGCATTACACCAGAGCCCCTTTAAGAGAGCAGTAGAAAGTTATTGTCACAAAGTGATAGCAGCCACAAGTATTTACATTACACAAGAATCCCTTTAAGAGAACAGTGGAAAGTTATTCGAACAATTAGGTTAGTGAAATAATACTATCATGATCTCAATGTCCAGGTGTGTAGGTAAAAGTGGTTTCCCACGAAGTTGAAAGATTAGAAAGGTAAAAACATTTCCAAAAGCCATTGTTTGAGACAAGGTTTAACTAATTATCTCATTACTCTCGAGAAGTATTGGAGATTAATGTCATAAAACAATTTTAATCTGACTGTTTTAGAGAGGTTTGTGAAAATATTGAAATCAAGGGTATAAGACATATCTAAAACCAATCACAATAAATGGTTTCCCACTTACCAGAGGTATGGGTACGTGATATTAAATGTAATAAGGATATAAAACCTATCAAAAGCCAATTATAAGCTAGAATATATCGGAGTTAAGCACTTAACAAAGAACTCCATCTCTGGTCAGGAGAGTGCAACATTTGATACCTTTCTGCCAAGTAAGATTGTACCCTCAATACTTGGCATGAAAGTACATGAAAGTTTAACTCCCTGATACTGAAGTTGAACGTCAACAAAGATGGTGACAGAATTCCTAAGGAAAGTTTTCCTGATTTTAACAGGAAAATAAACCACGTGATTAATAATATATAATCCCCAGTCGGCCATTTTGTCAGCAGTCTCCTCTGAAAACTCATGCTGATCACATCTAAAAACCTACAGTGGGTTATTATTTCCAGGACAGACTTTCAGAAATGTCTTTGTCAGATAGAATTTATTCTGTTCTTACTTGAGTTGTTAACACATTTCAGAGGGCCTCCAGTGTAAGACACTGTACTTATATTGAAAGTTGTAAGTTAATAAAAGTGTATAAGGTTAGCTTATACATCCCACTGTATAGACAATCTTGTCTTGTATTGAGTGTTTGACCCATGTACCACAGAATTCAGACTCCAAGGAACTTGGATCATTTTCCAGACTTATTCCAGTTATAGTTGAAAGTGGAGTGTGGTGGAGCCTAGATGATCTAGACTGATCGAGGCCAAAAATCAATCACAACGTGGAGGGCTTCGCCACACCATACACGGTACCCTATGCAAAGAGGGCAGACATTCCAGATGATGTACGCAAGATGTTGGATGCGGGAGTTATTGATAAAGCTAACTCGCCCTACAATTCTCCCGTCGTCTTGGTTCGAAAGAAGGACAACACAGTGCGTTTTTGTATTGATTTTCATCGATTGAACGCAGTGACCAAGTTCGATACCGAACCAATGGGTGATATTGAAGATATAATTGGGAAGCTATATTGAGCTAAATATCTAACAAAGATAGACCTGAGTAAAGGGTATTGGCAAATACCCCTAACAGAGAAATGTCGGCCAATGCCAGCCTTCACGACACCTGATGGCTGTTATCAATTCAGGAAGATGCCTTTCGGGCTCATTAACTCTGGCGCATCATTCAACCACATGATGCGAATACTATTACGTGATTTGAATAATGTGGAACACTATATCGATGACATGTTGGAGAACACTGAAACATGGTCTTCCCACGTGCAAGTTCTCAGAAACTTGTTATCGAGAATACGGCAGGCTGGACTGACAATCAGGCCGTCAAAATGCTACATAGGATACCAGACACTGGAATTTCTTGGACACAGAATCAGCAAAGGAAGTGTCGCGGTAGAAGAGGACAAAATACTGAAAATTCAAGAAGCTAACCCACCGAGGACAAAGAGACAAGTAAGGTCATTCTTAGGACTAGCCGGATACTACCGGAAATTTATTCCCAACTTTTCAGAGATAGTAGCTCCATTAAAGGACTTGACCAAAAAGGAACATCCGATGTTGTCCAGTGGGGGGACAACCAAGACAGATCATTTAAGACCCTCAAGGATCTGTTAAATGGGGCGTGATCCTACGCATGCCAGATTTCTCTCGGCAATTCATTGTACAGGCTGATGCATCTGATACTGGCGTTGGAGCTACGTTGATGCAAGAGTTCGATGATGGAAAATTTCCAGTTGCATATGGCAGCAAAAAGCTCCTTCCTCATGAGAGAAATTATTCTGTTATAGAGCGAGAGTGTTTGGCCATCATATTTGCAGTTAAGGAATTTCAAAGTTATTTGTATGGTAGGGAATTTTTGCTCAACACGGATCACGCTCCATTGGCATACATTCAAAAGAGTAAGAGCGAGAGTAGCAGAGTGTTGAGATGGGCTTTGTTCTAGGAAAACTACAGGTTTAGGATAGTAGCCATAAAGGGGTCTGAAAACCGGGTGGCAGATTATCTTAGTTGAGCATAAGTAAGAGTGAAAGCCTTGTATATAATAGTAATATGCATGCCACAGGACCAATTTCTGTTGTATATCGAAAATAGGAGTATTTTCTTAAGTAGGGATCTGTCAGAAATTGGCCACTTTTGTTTGAAAAAGTGTAACTGGACTTGCAGGATAGTTTATGTAGTTGGCAGGTGGATGGTGTGCGTAGTAAGCTAAAATACATGAAGGTACAGGAAACATAAATTAACTCCAACTAGGAATTTTAATACAATTCGGGTCACTGCTCTGTTCTGGTACCTTATCGAAAGCCTGTGTTGAAATGCGAACATAACACCGTTTTAGATTTAACTATGATTCTCAAATAATCCTAGTCAGTGTTCAGTAATGTAAGCTATTGAGTAGTTCAGCTCTCCTGGCCGTGGGAAAGTGTCGGCTAATTGCGAAGATAGGTGCTATTGAAGGGTTGGAAGGGAGAGAAATGCCATGAAGGCACCAAATAAGATTGGATCAGCCCTGTTGTCATCCAGACGCATGGCGTGTAGTTTGTAGAGGACAGTTAGCTGGAATGATGTGTTAGTGTGATGGAAATAACTGAATTATGAGCGAATCACGACCAGCACTTACGTCTCAGAACCCTTCACCTACAAGCTAGTTAAGTCAGAACTGATCACAGACTCTGTGCTATACGTTTTGTGACAGGATAAAGTGATCTACGAATCAGACTCAATCACGCAATAGTGAAGTACAATTCAGAAGACTCAGTAGTGTTAGATCCGAATCATGAATAGTGATATAGACTTCGCTCAAAGATACCAGTTAATAAATCTCCAGAAGTGCAAGGGACGCGGTCTATGATGTGTTAAGTAAACAGTGAGGACGATTTCTTGATTGGTGTCAAAATGCCGTAATTGAACCAAGGCTTCAGGACCAGCATATGACGACAAACAATTCTTCAAATCATCGACAAACCGAGTGGGAATACCGTGACAATCCCGTAATCGGGAGGAGTATGCAGCACTGCATAGAAAACAAATGACTTCTGCGGAGCGGGTAACACAACGTATTATTCCATATTTTGTATGTATTATTTACTCTATAGCAATATACTCATCATATCATTTTTATATGTAAAACTAGTCTTTCTTGATTTGCCCGAATAAATTCATAGAAACCGCAGAGATCAAGACCCAACCACCCCTTTTAGTCGTCCAGGCTCTACCCTGTGATAAGCAATGCAAGTCTAGGGGGACAGGCCTGGTCAACTCGAAGGATTAACACTGTCTTTTACCTGACACCACCTTATCCCTGAAGTGGTACATTACTTTATACTATCAAGGAAGCGATTCTAATGACTATTGACTAATCCATAAAACAGTACTAACCTAATTAAAATAATTTAATATTATCATGAATATTGTTGCCAAACTAGCTCAGCGGAATGGATATATCCCTCAACACCGTTCAACCTTGCTTGCGGCTCAACGCCACATGGACTCTATTAACAGACTGTATTCATAATCTTCTACTAAACGAACTGAAAGAAATTACACAACATACTTACTTACGCCTTTCTCGTGTGTAGTAAATGCACCATGTATTCAAGCTGACCGAGTTTTGCTTCTTTTTATATCATTCTTATTTTGTTCACCGTGTACTCATAACACTCTTACATATCGTTTCCCGGTGGTCTCCGCCTCTACTGCCCGGGATGGTCAGGTTCGGGTGGTCTTATTAACAAAAGCTCCCGTTTAAAGTTTATTATGTTTCCAATTTTGGACTCGGAAACATGGCTCGTGACCCTCCGTTTGAGTGAGATCGTTCAGCTCGCTCCAATGGAGGCCAAGAGCTGTGTTTTTGAAATAGAAAATAAAACTGTCTAGTGGTTCAAGACGTCTTTTGTGCAACTGTCGTATTCTATCCGCGTTGGCAAGGGGTTAATCGGTGTACGGGAGGTGGGGGCCCTCGGGCGACGATGTGTGAGCTCGACTACTGACGCTTGTGTAATGTGCACAAATACTGTTAATACTTAAGACTAAAGTCACTCATACCTGCTATTGACATTTGTAACTCTTTGTAATCTTGTTCTGGGTGGAAACGGCCTTGTATAAGCTTATAGCTTCCTGCCGAATCCACATCATTGTAATGTAACAATTTTTGTATTATTTGACTTTGAACTCTTAAAATAAATAAAGTTTAAACAAACTAGGATCGTTTAGATATTCCAATCAAGAGATTTTAATTCACATTGAAAACATCTAACTATTAACATAAGTAGTGGAACTACGCCGTGCCATTATAAACTGCAGCTGCGGTGCGTTTCCATTCATTTTCTTCTGTAAACAAGCGTGTCTGATAATAGTGATGATAATGTCAGCAATGATTGGATTTGATCAAATAGAGTCTCGATTGAAAAACCTGTGTTATGGTCATGCAAGAAACACGAAAGTGCAGGGTATTTTAGATTCAATGGGCAGAATTCTTCAGTTGGTTGAAAAAGCGACCCGCAGGTTCACTTCTCCGACCAACTGAAATATGCCACCTGACTGAAACGGAAATCATTTTTATTTTTTTTATTTTTATTTTTAATTGCAAAAATGTATTAACCAAATAACTCACCAATGAATGATTAAATAAAACAGTCAGACGGGTTAACACACACGCACAAGTACAGGATTTTCAAGAAAACGACCGATTTAATATAATAATTTTTATTTTTTTATTTGTATAATAATCGGTAAGATTTAATAGGTAAGATTTATATAGCGCACATGTCACAATATTAAAAAGTTCCAAGTCGCTGAACAACATGAAAGAAACATAAATACACAGAATATGGGATTAATCACCATCTGGGCAATATTTTTTTAAATAGAAAATATTTTAGCTTTGATTTGAAAACTGGAAGAGATTGTGCCATTTTCACAGATTCAGGTAACATATTGAAAAGTCTTGGAGCATTGTAACTAAAAGAACGTCCCACCCCCCCCCCACCCCCACCCCTCATATGATGCAAGGTCATATGTGGGCTGTTCCAGTAGGTTATGGCATTATGAGGAGCGAAGTGAGCGTTCTGGTGCATACACTTTGACCAACTCAGAAACATAAGAAGGCGCTACGTTTGCTTGTGTTTTATAGGTGAACAGAATAATTTTGAAGTCTATTCTGGCTGCAATAGGGAGCCAATGAAGATTCATTAACTGAGGAGTAATGTGTCCGTCCTTCTTGGTGCGGGTCACTATACGGGCAGCAGTATTCTGAGTTATCTGCAATCTATTGATTTGCTTTTTTTGGGAGCCCACAAAGAAGGACATCTGCTATACAATTACTCATAATCTGAAATGTTGATTCTGTGTCTACCAGATCAGAGGGGTCGAATTCGATGTAAATCTGAGAATCATCGGCATAGAAATGATAGTCGATTCCGTGTGAGCGAATAATCTCCCCAAGGGGTTGCATGTAAAATGTAAAGAGAATAGGGCCCAAGACTGAACCCTGTGGTACCCCGAATTTAAGTGCCACCTGTTCACTTGAAAATAGTACATTATAGTAAGATACATAAACAGAGCAGTTTCCAAGTTATTAAAAAAAACGTCATTCAGCTAGCTCCATGTTTCTCTAATACGCACAGCCTTGCCGATTGAGTACACGTGTGGAGAATACATTTCAATATTTTTGTAGGATTTTATAGTTCTTGCTAGACCTGAGAAGGAGGGGACGATATTACTTCGGCTGGAGGTGTAAGTATACTTTTTGTAGATGAGGAGACAGGTATTCCAGACATTTGGATAGGCCTTTCCAGAGGAGGTTGCGCTTAAAATTATTTCTCTTTTATTTATGTTTAATTGAATTTGCGGATCCGGATTAAGGTTAAACTTTTCCACTAGTGAAAATAAAACGGTTTTTCAGAAAGGAAAATTGTAAAACAGATGTGCTATCGTTTCCTTCGTATTTCCACAGAAAGAGCACAGCTCTGTTTCCGAAAGCCCACATTTAAAGAGTTGGGATTTTGTGAATAAGATGATTTTGTGCTTAATCTTATATTATAAACTTTGTAGATATGTATCATCTGTTTCCCTAAAAGTTTGTTTGTTAATATATTGCCAATCATTATGGTCAAGATTTTCACCCAATGTGGTGTTCCATTTCTCATGGGTATGTGTAGGTTCTTGTGATATTTTATTAAGGGGATAGAAATGGCGGTTTGCTTTAATGCACTATATGATTTCACTCACAAAGGGATCTGAAGCACATTCAAGTTTTGCACTGTTGGATATTTATCTTTGATCTTGGCATTGCATTCACCACACTGAGTTAGTTGGTGAAAGTTATATCAAGGTCATAGTTCAACTTAAATTCTTGAAAATTAATTATGGACCCTGTAGCGCTAAATATATCGTTTATAAAGAAAACACCCTTTGTACACCAACGTCTGTAAAGAAACGATTTATTATTAAGTTTAATATAATTATTATAAAACACTGCTTGGGAGAGGATCTCGATCGGGGTTGTGGAATCGCTATCTTTTAAGAGAAACCATGCAATAAGCAAGTTTCTCCAGAAAGGGTCCATATAATTTGAAACATTGAGTATATCATGTTTATTCAAAGACCACATATTGCTCAGCCCCCCCCCCCCCCCCCACACTGTTTCAAACTTATCGACTACTAGTGTTTTCCATTGGGCCATTGTGTCTGGATCTAGTAACTTATCATTTGAAGCCCTCTCCCAATTACTCCTGTTGCGCAATTGAAACAAATAAATGAATAGTTTGGAATGCTCCCTGATGATCTTGATGCGGACGCGCTAATATTTGTATCCGAAACTTCAACTACCGAGGAAAACCGTCTTGTTTTCAACCGAGTTGAACTGTTCATTCTCGCTACGAAAATATTTTGTTCTTCCACCTAGATCGTAACCCTCACCTCACTTGTTGGATTGTCCCCCTGTCCATGTTGAAGCCGACGAATCATAGAATCTTGTATACAGCTCATCAAAGTACAATACCTGTTCACAATTCTTGACAATGTGCACGCGTAATGTGTAATTACACCTGATACTAGTGGTGTTGCCAACGGGTTACCGTCCTTGGGTTGGGATCAATGACCATTGCTTCCATGACACAACACAGCTCCATTTCCAAAATCATTTCATCGTTTGTGTTTCTCCCATCCTCTTGATGTATGTTCGTTTGATTGTAATATGTTCATCAAGTGGAAACGGCTAAATATGAGCTTTCATGCTTACTGCCGAATCGATATATTCTGTAAATTATTTTACATTTAGAGTTTACGTAATAAAATATTGTTTAAACTAATATCCTATCGGCAATGAACAGTAAGAGAGTGTATTAAAATGGTGATGGCTAACACTTTATGTTTTTAGGTTTCCAGTTCGGACCCACAACATGCCGAGATCCTATCCAAACGATATGAGCTTTATCAAAGTTAACGCTTAATCCGGATATCGCAGCGAAGTTGTCGAGAGCATTTAAGACCTCGTTTATGGAAACCTGGTCGTCATCTAAGAATAGACTACATCGTCAGCGTACTGGTTCATGACATACTCTGAATCATTGATTTTGATTCCGATTATTTGGGGGTTAAATTTAAGGGAGGCGCTAAGTATTTCGACAAGGAGTAAACAGATAAGGATACAATGGGTCCTCTTGACGTACTCCCCTTCTGCATATTAAGATAATCTGAACAATGCCGATTCTTTATAATGCAGCTGGAAACCTCGACGTAGAAGGTGCTGAACCAATGGATTAAGCATTCGCCAAAATTTACAAAAAAATGAGTGCTTTTTTCTAATAAAAGACCATTCAAGTCAAATGCTTTTTCGAAGACAACTAAAACTAACATTCCTGGAACATTCATAGATTCACATTTTTCAATTAAGTCAGTGACCAATCGTGTGGATTCACCTATGAATTTTCCTTTCATGAATCCCAGATGACTTTCGGAAATTAGTTTAGGGATAACTTTTTTATGTCTGTTGGCAATTGCCGAAGAACCTACTTTTTGATCAACATTAAGGAGAGAGATCGGACGCCATTTTTTATATATTCTTTCAATTTCCCTTCTTTTGGTATACATGTAATAAGCCCCCGCTTCTGAGTGACAGATATTTTCCCTATGTCATAGTCAAAATTTAGGGAATTAACTACGTATTTGCCCAAAACGCTCTAGAGATATTTTTAAAAATTATGTTGTAAATCCGTCGGAACCCTAGCACACTCATATAAAGTTAGTTTTCCATCAAGTAGTAAACTTTCTTCTATATGCAGCATGCAAATGTCTGGATTTTGAGAGTCAAGAAACAAGTTTTCTAAAAGGTCCGTCTTGTGATTTCTATTAAGCTTTGATTTGTACATCGATTCGTAAAAGTTACTTTGCTCGGTGAGTATATCGTTAATTTCTGTACACTCTGTGCCGTCATCTCTTATTAATTTGGGTATTATTTTTTCTGTGTACTGCCTCTTTTCTAAGTTGCAGAAGTATTTTGATGGCTTCTCACCTTCAACTTTCCATCGGGCTTTTGATCTGATAATCATGCCTTGTAATTTTTTTATATCTTAGATTTTGGAGTTCTTTAAGTCAGGCATTTGATATTTTCTAACATATTTTCACAACCATGTTCGAGTTTTTTCAGTAAGGAGTTTTATTTGTTTTTCGATAGCTGATTCGGTGCACTGAAGTTTTTGTTTCAGGAAAGAGGAATACGAAATTGTTTTATCTCTGATCATTGGTTTTAGGGTTTAACAAAATAATTGGTCGTCCTTGGTGAATTATTATTATTATTATTATTATTATTACTATTATTATTATTATTATTAATTTTACTATTATTTTTATTATTATTATTATTGCTGCTACTACTACAACAACTACCACCACTACTATTACTATTACTACTACTACTACTACTACTGCTCTCCTTACTATTATTGTTATTATACGAATACTGAAGGACATTAAATACATACAAATAGTATCCTTAACTATTTATGTATTTGGGGTCGCCTTGCAAACTGTTATTAAATTGTCAAATACCACGTCCTCTAGTTTGATTTATAAATGTCAGGGACATTATAACGGGTGCGTGGTCCAATCTGTACATGATACCAATATCTACCTATTGAACAGTTGTCTGTAAGTCAGATGTGGTTAAAAAGTAATCTAATCGTGATAGGCTTTTATGTGGACCTCTCCACATATACATTTTTACTAGTATTTTCTAAACTCCACTCATCGTGTATGTCCAGTCGGTCCATATGTTTGTGGATGCATTCATTACATTTAACGTTATTTTTTATTTTTTTTTATAATTTAGTATATCTAAAGTTTGGTCTAATGCCACATTCCCGTCTCTACAAATCAGCACTGCGGTGTTACCAATATTTTCAATAATATTAAAAGAGACGCTATAGAACTAGGTTCATTATTGTGAGGGCCGTATGCCGCAGCGATAATTAATCGCTGCCTTTCAATCAAAACATCAAACACGACGAAGTTTCTAGCTGTATCAATTACTTTATTTTTAATTTCGTAGCCAAAACTGTTTTGGAACAGAATGATAGTACCCCTTTTATTATATGTGTGCGATGAAAAGACTACTTCAAAACCCCTCTCCTGTTTCCAGATGTTTTCAACTTCACATGAGGAGTGTGTGTCTATTAGGAATGTTATATCGTATGCGTTTCTACATTTTGAAAAGATATTCTTCCTCTTAATGGGGTCTGAGGATAGACTGCGACAGTTCCAACTTCCCAAAGTTATACTATCCATGAGGATTCATTATGGTTTAATCAGTCACAAACAATCAGCAAGATCAATCGCATTACAGTAGAATCATAGTTGGAGTTAATATTCTGTTTAAATATATATGCCAATTTCAAAAACATTTTTTTTGTAAAACAAAGCAATAACAAGGCGGATATGACTGGCATAGGTTCCCCATAAACTTCTACCTGTGTGACATGATTTATCACGGAGGGGTGCCAGAAACTGAATGTGAATAAAGAACCCTATATCACATGTATATGTTTGAGATTGAATTAATTAGAACCTGTTAATTTTGAGATGTAAAGCATCAGTGTTTTTTTGGAGAGTAATGGAGTGAGTGTATGTGCGTTTGTGTGTGTCTTTCAAATGACACAATCACGTTTTAGAGGAATATGGAATTATGATTTCTGATCCCCCCGCCGGGATTCGAACCCTCGACAACACCATCTGGCAATCAGGAGTCCAACTACAAAACCACTAGACCATTGCACACCGTCACAAAACGATGGCTGGAATCTAGTTTTTTAGATGAAGTGCCCATGATTACTTTTTTCATCTTCCTTTCGGCAGCAGCATCAACGTGTGGAACGCCCCGGCTACAGTACGACGAAAGTGCTGTGGATGGCCTCAGACGAAGACTGGCACAGGCTTGTGCGCGTATTTCAAATGACATGATCATGTTTTAGAGGAATTTGGAATGTTGGTTTCGGATCCCCAGCTGGGATTCGAACCCTCGGCATCACCGCCTGGCAGTCAGGAGTCCAATACCTAAACCACTAGACCGTTGCACACCGTCAAAAAACAATGGCTGGAATCTAGCTTTTTAGATGAAGCCCTCATGATTACTTGGTTCATCTTCCTTTCGGCAGGAGCATGAAAGTGTGGAGTGCGCTGGCTACAGTACGACGGGTGTGCTGTGGATGGCCTCAGACGAAGACTGGCACGGGCTTGTGGGTGTTTTTGAAATGACACAATCATGTTTTAGAGGAATTTGGAATGTTGGTTTCTGATATCCCGCTGAGATTCGAACCCTCGGCAACACCGCCTGGCAATCAGGAGTCTAACACCTGAACCACTAGACCATTGCACTCCGTCAAAAAACGATGGCTGGAATCTAGCTTTTTGGATGAAGTCCTCATGAGTACTTTGTTCATCTTTTTTCTGCAGGAGCATGAGCTTGTGGAGCGCGCTGGCTGCACTGCGACTGTGCTGTGAATGGCCTCAGGCGAAGACTGACACGGGATTCTGGGTGTTTGTCAAATGATACAATCATGTTTTAGAGGAATTTAGAATGTTGGTTTTTGATCCCCCGCCGGGATCGGCACCGCCCTCCTTCCTTCCCCCTCCCTCCCTCCCCCTCCCTCCCTCCCTCCCTCCTCCCTCTCTCCCTCCCTCCCTCCCTCCATCTCTCCCTCCATCCTCCACCCCCTAAATCCCTCCCTCCCTCCCTCCCTCCCTCCCTCCCTCCCTCCCTCCCTCCCTCCCTCCCTCCCTCCCTCCCTCCAGACGGACGGACGGACACGGAACGATATATATAGCAGATGATGAAGGTTAACAGACAGGCGAAAACAAGATAGAGAGAGTGAGAGAGATATATAAATGGTAGAAACGGACAGGTCACAACGTGTTATAGTGTCGTGACACACGTATATATACAATAAACATAACATGATCATATGTTGTTGGCTAGCCTTGTATGTAAAATTAGACATAAGTTATGAATATAGCTCAACCATGCTCACTATAAAAAAAGCCATAATAAAACAATATAAGTACCCATGTCACGGTATCGTGATAATGAACCATATATTTTTATATATATATATATGTGTTTTTCGATTTATATAATGAATTCACTACGAGACGGACGGACGAACACACATTCGGGACTTATGTGGTTATTGCTTTAAGCGGTATTTGATTAAGTGGTAACGGTTTCGACGAACCCGACCTTATGCGGTAAAACTACCACATAAGTACCTACCCCCCTATGAACTTAAGCGGTAAATCCAGTGAATAGAAATATTTTACCACATTAAAGATTTTAGGACACGAACTAAAATGCGGTTTACCGCATAAGTCGAAAATACCACCTAAGCCCGCCCGGGACACGACTTCGACCACATAGGGTATCAAATGTAAACACGGACGGACGGACGGACGGACGGACGGACGGACACTGGTATTAAATGAGTATATAACAAGTATCACAGTTAAATGGAAACGTCTCAGACAAAAGCGTTTCATGACTTCATTTGATAGGAAGTTGGCTGAGGAGTAGCATATGAAAGGATTATTACTTTAGAAGGGTACGAAAACTGGACCCAATTTATTTTCTAGGTAGCTCTATCTGTTTAGCCATGAGACCTTGATTCGGATTAAGGTTCACAGAGTGTTGATTTAGCAATGCTACCTTACTGTGTAGCGTAGCATTACTCCCCCCCCCCCCCGACCACATTCTTTAGATGACAGTCTTCCCATTTTCAGGCTTCTGACTTTCAAGCCTTGCGGATGGGCGTTACAGTACCGCTATAATCACTGCTAAATCTAAGTATTACCTTTATAAGGAGACAGAAAATAAGTAGAATTCTCCAGATCTTTGAGGACACATTCAGAATATATGACAAGATCAACTGAACAATCTACGAAAATCAAAGTTGATTCTCATTTTGTTTCCTACAAGAACAATTTAAAACCTGTCAGTATTTTTATCTTACTGGGCTACCTGTGACATGTCATGCAAGTTCTGTTGGAAGCTTGTGTCTTCCGTACCCAACATTTTGGGAAATCCTAGCTTTGACCGTGCTTAAAGGGCAGGCATTTACTTCTTAACACATAAAAATATACTACTCAAAGTTTGCTAAGCACCAAATATTTGACACATCATTGTGAAATTTGCTTGTGACATATTTGCGATATTTTTGGTGGATATGATTGAGGAATGTATTGAGATGGTCCCCAGTGTCTACATTAGCTCTCTTGATAGACAGACTTTTCGTGACAGTCATGGAAAGCATGTAGCCCTTGGTTTGCATGATGTTTTCGTGTACTGTCTACATGTACATGACATGTGTAGGGTATTCAGTCTTCATTTCAACACAAACCCTTGTGATTTAATGATTGAATATGGCAAATGCAAATGTAAGAAGACATTTGTCTGAAGCAGAAATGTGGCGGGCTGTAGGGATGGTGGAGCAAGGGGCTACCCATCGCCAGGTTGGTGAAGCCCTTGGTGTGTACCACACGGTGATCACCAGAGCCTGAGCAAGATTTCAGCAGTATGGCACACCAGTAAGACCCAGCTTCGTAGTGACCTTCAGAATGCATCCGGGGTAAATGTTTCGACGCAGACTATCCGGGCAAGGTTGCACGAAGGTGGTCTCCGATCGAGAAGACCATGATGTATTCGCATTCCGCTGTCCAAGAACCACCGCCAGGCACGATATGAATGGGCCATGGATCACGTTGGATGGACCAGATAAGACTGGCGACCTGTCCTTTTTACAGATGAGTCAAGGTACTGCCTAGACCACACAGATAGGCGTTCTACGGTATGGAGAAGACCAGGAGAGCGATTCCATGCAGCCAACATTGCTGAGCATGACCGCTATGGTGGAGGGTCAGTGATGGTCTGTGGCGGCATCAGCTGGAATGGACGTACGGAGCACTGTGTCCCTGAACGTGGTACATTGACTGCACAACGGTAAGTTGATGAGATCCTGGATGTCCACGTCAGATTGTATGCAGGTGCAGTGGGTGACAGATTCATCCTGATGGACGATAATGCCCGTCCTCATGTTGCCCATGCTGTCGGGGAGTACCGACAGAGGGAGGGGATTGAGCGTATGGACTGGCCAGCAAGATCCGCTAATCTCAATCCAATCGCACATGTCTGGAATGAGTTGCAGCTTGCAATTTTAGCCCGTCCAGTCCAGCCAAGAAGTGTGCAGGAGCTTGGTGCCATGCTGGTCTAACAATGGAACAACATCCCGCAAAGAACCACCAGGAACCTGATTGGGAGCATAAGAAGGCGTTGTCAGGCTGTAATTAACAGTAATTGGTCTCATACTCGATATTGAATCCATGCCAGTTTGACAAATTTCCTCTTTTACCAATAATATCCATTTTCAATGGTTATCGTATTCAAAACCTAAAACATAACGTCAAACACAAATAAAATCTTCATTTCTGTACTTAAATCATTAAAGATATAATTACATAAAAAATATATACACTTTTCATTACAATATTTCAACTAAACCGTAAAACAGGTAGTTGGATGTACTTGGTGCTTTGCAAAATTTGAGTAGTATATAGTTCACATAAGAGTATTATCGTGACATCTTATATGCTATTTTTTATCACCACACTTGTACTTGAAAGGTATTTCTTCAAATTGACTGTTTATATGGGTACACGTGTGTCTTACGGGTGGAACATCATATTTATAATTAATTATAATTTTGGCAACAAAGAAAGAAATTGAGGGCAAGACAGATCAAGAACCAGCTAAGCGGACAGATCGACACGGTCAGAGAGAGAGAGAGAGAGAGAGAGAGAGAGAGAGAGAGAGAGAGAGAGAGATTATTTTTAGTAAAGGCTATCAGACTGAGTGCAGCGGAAGTCCCCGGAGTTGGTTGGTACTGGGGTAATTGTTGTAACTGTTGCTGTTGTGGCAATACGTTCCAGGTCTGCCCGAGCTTTGAAACGGTGGATGCTTCTCAGTGTCGTTTTTACAAAGAGTTTAACATTTGAAAACCATGAATTTTTATTCCCGGACTCTTTTAAACTTTTTGGAGCAGAGAATACTTCAGACGAGTCACATCATCTGATATACTCAAATTGGAGCCATTTAGCACTTTCCGTTTCGATATAACCTCGAGTGTTGGTCTCCGGGAAGTGAATTTCACTGGAATAGGCCGTCTTTTTATATCTCTGCCTGTTGGCTGCGAATTAACTCTGTGGGCAATGGAAACATCTGAAAGTGAAATGTTAGTTTTCAATCGACTGTTTAAAGTGCCGACAACTGTTTTGTACCTTGTCCAACAGTGTTGTATATTTTATTCTTCAGCAGTAATAAGTACCTGTTTTATGTGGAAGACTCATTCAGCTACGCAGCTGAATAATATGATGCAGTTATAACTTCGGTCTTCTGTGTTCTGGAAGTTGCAACAGGTAATCTTCGGCAAGCTGTTATGGTGCACTAGTCCTTGTATAGGGGCTGAGAGGATATGTTCGAGTGTCCGGTATAGAACCGGGAATATCAGGCAAAATATACCATATTCCCCCCACTTTTATAAGATAGGGCCCTATTCAAATTATCACACATATAATATATAAGGGCGTTCTTTAGTACTACGGGAATGGAGAATTCCAACCCCTATGCTGAACTGACAACACCAAAAGAGAATATCCGGGCTAAATGTAGATATTCGTTCTTTTTCAACAACCCCAACCCAACCCACATTTTGTCATGGGCGGCCAACTTTTATACATGGGTTGGGGTGAAGAACCCAGAACTGGTTACCAGTTAATACCTGGGGAAGGCCGACTTAATATTAATTTTGATTTTACTTAGGATACGAATCTAATTCTAAATGGCCATGAATGATTATGATAGAACATAAAATAGGAAGGAAATTACTTCTTCAACTTCCTTAACACAATGTACTGAGGCACCCCATCTCAGATTTTAACAAAATTGAGCGCGGTACCTCCTCTCTGAACTCTAATGGAATCGTTCTTTGGGGAAGGAGTTCCCACCTGAACCATCCATATTAGGGAGAGAGCATCTCCCTTGGAGGGATTGTTAGCAATTGCTCCCTTGTCAGCACCCCTATTATAATGGAATCTTCCAAACAATATCCCGTTTGGCAGTGTTTAATAAACACTGTCAAGCCAGACACCTTTGGACTGATTCCATTTTAATTTAAAAATAATACCTATGGTTACCGACAAGGTACCAGGGTATCAGGTATCAGGTGTCATAGCTGTTACAGGGAAAGGGAATTCCCCTAAATATTATGAGTGGCTCAGGAGTTACCGGGGAGGGGACCCATAGAGCCGCTCGGTATTTTCCTTGGTCAACTTTGGAAGCAGCCCTATGGGCTCCTCCTCCCAAACACATGGGGCTACCAATGGAGAGCCCTGACTGCCTAGAAAAAATAAGGGCGGTCGAACTCAACCATTAGTTTGTCCTGCGGAGTTTGCTGGACGCCTCACCATTACATGGGGGAGAAGTTGTAGCATTGGCAGCTAATACTGAAATAGGTATTCGGGAAAAGCCCAAGCCAACGCTTGACAGTTTCCCCATCCCCACTAAAGCAGTGTAAATGGATGCACTGCCCATGCTCCCATTTTCTTTTAGGATCTGGAGGGACTTACAATGGACATCACTGCCCATTGTATCCTTTACCAACCCTCTCAGATGCAGGACCAGGGGTTGCTGAATGTGATCCTCGCGGACTAGCCGAGCGAAAACCTGATCCTGGATAGACCATGCCCCCTCAGGCTTAGTTCGCTCTAGATCGATCCGTCCCAGGGCTGAGGCGTGCGGGATTCATGTTGTAACTATGCCCACAGCCTCTCCCAACTCCATGGGAGAGTAGGCCTTTACATGGCGAGGATGGAGCCAGATAGCAATTCTGACTACCGCGTCTCCCCTCTCTAACTGGGAAATGGAGGGGTACGCGAGAGGGTCACAATAGACCGCTACTTCTCCCCGTACCAGAATGGGAACCCCAACTGGCCTACCCGTTTCCAGCAGAAAAATCTCTTTAAGCAGGAGTTGGGGTGCTTCCAGAGACGATTGGGTCCAGTGGTCGTGGAAATGTTTATCCAAGTATGGGTCCGTAGGGGTTGGCTCCTCTTCTCAGCTTTTCATAACAGTAGGAATGACTGGGGTGGCAGCCGCCCCTGCCGGCCTATCCTGGAAACCGGCGGGTAATAGGCAAGGGGTAACCACTCCCTTAGAAGGCAGTGGGGTAAAGCCAGGAGGGGGTGGTTTCACCACAGCCTTCTGTGGTTCTACCACAGACTCTTCCCCCACCCACATCGTACAGGATTCTACAGATGCTGATGTGGCTGCAGAAGAGGGAATAGCCCCCGATTTTCCCTTCTGTACTTCAGCTTTTACTAGCAGCCACATCAGCACAAACCTGCTGGGGTCACCGGACACTGGAGGTGTGTCGAATGGGGTGTGAAGGGAATGAATCCCCGGTGGCTCTCAATGGATCGCAAGCGATCGCATGCAGCATTGGAGACTGTCAACGGAAACTTGTTGAGTTCAACGAACTCTCCGTTAACCAGCTCCAGAAGATCCACCAGAGGCTTCCACAGGGGAGTATCTATTTCATCCAGGGCGGATAAAACCTGTGCCGGAGTAAATTGTTGTTCCCCTTTAGGCCACTTTTCCCACATTGCGAGAGTAAGATGCTGTGTTACAACCCACTTTGTAATAAAAGTTGCAAAATGTAATAATTATTACAAAATGCAACTACTTGGACGGGAAAAACGTTGCAAAATGTAATAAACTTTTTTTTCAAAGGGGAACTTTTTTTTTTTAAAGGGGAAATCGAAAACGAATTCGAGTAACTATACAATTTTTAAAATAATTTTGTGTCGCTATGATTCTACGACTGTCTTCGGGTATGTTATACGCATTTCTACGTGTATTGAGCGAGTTCCGTATATGTCCGAAATTTTATTACAAAGTGCAACTACTTGGACTGGAAAAACGTTGCAATATGTAATAATTATTACAAAATGCAACTACATGAACTGGAAAAACGTTGCAAAATGTAATAAATGTTACAAATTGCAACTACATCGACTGGAAAAACGTTGCAAAATGTAATAAAATATTTTCAAGCAGAGCAATCAAACTAATTCATTGTATTATACAATTATTAACAGCAAATTGTATCTGAATGTCTTAACCAAATGCTGTTAATGTGTGTTGTTTGTAGAGATGTCCACCGGTGATCAGCATAGTGGCGATGACAAGAAATGCTATTGATCGTCTATGGTAATGATCTCTAGTGATCGTTGGCAGCAAGATAGGGATTAGAAGGCTATGAGTACAAGCCGCACTGAGGCCTTTCCTCACTCTCCCTCCCTCACATCCTCATACGAGGAGAGGATCATTGGTGGTCGCCATTGACGATCGCCAGGGATGCCTAGTGATCGTTTATGGCGATCTCTAGTGATCGTTACTAGCGACCATTAGTGACCATATCCCTGTATGCGGATGAGAGGGCTGTGAGGAGAGGCCTCATTGAGTCCACACCTCATTGCCCCCACATCCACACAGCGCTCCCGACGATCACTAAACATCACTGACATCCATACTGATTGGCAATGGCGATATCAAGTGATTGTTGGAGCGAGATGGGAATGTGAGGGCTATGAGGCGAGGCCTCATTGGGGCATCTCCTCACAGCTCTCTTATCCCCATTGGGAAGATGATCATTGGTGATCGCCAGTGGCGTTCACTATGGATGCCTAGTGATTGCTGATGGTGCTCTCTAGTGATGGTTGGGGGGGGGGGGGGGGGGAGATGACGATGTGGGGGCTATGAGGAGAGACCTCATTGAGGCATCACCTCATAGACCTCATTGGTCTCCAAGTATTCCGATGGAGAGCGCCACTGTCGCTGCCCCGTCCAGAAATCCTAGCCTACTTTACAAGGACCTAGTAAACTAGTGTCCTGTCGACGCAGAGACCTCTAACCAGTGGCCCGATCGACAGCGACAAAGTCCCCCTCTCTCTCTCAGTGGCCCGACCTAGCGACACAGTAGCCTCACCCCTGCTCCCAACGTTGACACTATCTCAGAAGCCCTCCAAGCAGTCGCCCGGCCGAGAGTGACACAGTCGTACTTTCCTCTGCTCCCAACAGTGACCCTATACCAGAAACCCTCCAACCAGTGACCCGACCGAAAGCGACACAATCACTCGGCGGTCCAACCATGGTGTGGGGTAGAGCGACAGTCAAATTCTACTGGGGGAAATGGCACCACTGATACAAGTTCTGTGCGAAATGGCATAGGATAAGGCAGACTTGGTCTGAACCGACTGCGGTGAAAGGCTATCACTGTGCGGACGGTGTTACGAGGGTATAGACATAGGGGCGGTGTTGCTGGGCCCAATTAACGTTCACTCCTATCTGTGGACATCGACAGCGGTCAACCCCGTCATGACATTGCGCGCTCTCCATGACGTCACCGACGTCATAGCTACTCTAACCATTTTTCTCTGTCGATTCCCGACTTTCCTGCATCTTCACAAACTTTGCAGTAGGCATCCACACCCAGCCTGCGATGCAAACGATGCGAACTGTACATAGATAGTCGACCAGAGTAGGCAAATGAGCTTATAAAGGTTGTGTCAGCGATAGGAATTTGGAGGGAGGTGGGAGTGGTCGTGGGGTCCGGGAGCCGATGGGGGTCAGGTAGAGAGCGACATAAAGGGCCCTTTTGGGAACATAATTAACATACTACTCGTGCAGGATGATATGGAAACAAAAATACTTCACTTTGCTTTCCTTGGTTTTTTTTTTATTTCATTATATTACCTCAGCCATGCATCCACAAGACATCTTTCCAGGAAAGCATTTTCATGATGAAAATGTTGTTCAGCTTTAGTGGTTTTAGGATAGGCGCAGGGTCAGGATAATGGGAGGCATTGGTACTCCTTTTCATAGGAACTATTCGGCTACTTATGCGAAAGAATTACAAAAGATAACTTAGAATAAAAGTACAACACTTATTATTTAATGGTAATTAGAAAAACAGAATATAACTAGAGAAACAGAATTTACTGCGCCCAGTAAATTCAAGTCTGTGTGAAAAGGCTTAAAGTATCAGGAATGAACTATAGAGAAAGATAATTTATGGAGGCTTATTTTCAGGAGTAAAAATATGTTTAAACAAATCAGAAATGGATTTTCGTTACTAGTATTTACAGATATTCATACTGGAATCAGAACAATTTTTTATAAGAAACCAGAACAGGCATATATGTGACCAGCGTGCAAAGGGTTCGATACACGAATCAGAAATGGACATTTTGGGCTCTGCCCACTAATTTGAGTGATAAAATATGTTCATAAACTTTAGAAATGCATTAAGGTGTAATAAAATGCATTTACCAGTCTTTCTGAATAATATGCACTTGATGACTTTGGTGACCTCTTTCAGGCGCACCCCTAGGTGACCTCCATGACCTTGGACCATATTTTGAATCTCCATCAAGTGTCGACTCATTTGGTGTTAGTCACACGTCCATTCGTCATACCACGATTGAGATATGAGCGTGACCCGCTTACAAATTTTTTGGCCACGCCCACATTTTTAACGTAAAAATGCATGTATGGTCCTCAGGAGTGCTTTAGGGGCTCAAAAATGTGATTCCAGCAATTATGAAAAATGCACTCAATGACCCTTAGATAACCTCCATGACCTTGACCCATATTTTGAATTTCCATTGAGTGTCGACTCATTTGGTATTGGTCCCAGGTCCATATGTCATACCACATATGAGATATGGGCGTGACCCACTTTCCAAAAAAATGGTCACGCCCACTTTGTTAATGTAAAAATGCATGTGTGTACGTCAGGAATTCTTTTGGGGGTAAAAAATGCGATTTCCAGCAATTATGAAAAATGCACTCAATGACCCCTAGGTGACCCCCGTGACCTTGACCCATATTTTGAATCTCCTTCGAGTGTTGACTCATTTGGTGTTGGTCCCAGGACCATTCATCATACCATGCCTGAGATATGGGCGTGTCCCACTTTCAAAACTTTTGTCCACGCCCACTTTTGTAATGTAAACAATGCATGTGTGTACGTCAGGAATGCTTTAGGGGGTCAAAAAATATGATTTCCAGCAATTATGAAAAATGCACTCAATAACCCCTAGGTGACCTCCATGACCTTGGCCCATATTTTGAACCTCCATCGAGTGTCGACTCATTTGGTATTGGTCCCAGGTCCATATGTCATACCACACATGAGATATGGGCGTGACCCACTTTTAAAAATGTTGGCCACGCCCCTTTTTTAATGTAAAAATGCATGTGTGTACGTCAGGAATGCTTTAAGGGGTCAAAAAATGTGATTTCCAGCAATTCTGAAAAATGCACTCAATGAGCCCTAGGTGACCTCCGTGACCTTGACCCATATTTTGAATTTCCATCAAGTGTCCACTCATTTGGTGTTAGTTCCAGGTCCATTCATCATACCACGATTGAGATATAAGCATGACCCACTTTCAAAAATTTTGGCTATGCACACTTTTTTAGCATACAAATGCATGTATGGACCACAGGAATGCTTTGGGGGTCAAAAAATGTGATTTCCAGCAATTATGAAAAATGCACTTAATGCCCCCTAGGTGACCGCCTTGACCCTGACCCATATTTTGAATCTCCATCAAGTGTCTACTCATTTGGTGTTAGTCCCAGGTCCATTCATCATACCATGCTTGAGATATGAGCGTGACCCACTTCCAAATGTATTGGCCACGCCCACTTTTTTAATGTAAAAATGCATGTATGAATCTCAGGAATGCTTCGAGGGAGGCAAAAAATGTGATTTCCAGCAATTATGAAAAATGCACTCAATGACCCCTAGGTGACCTCCATGGCCTTGACCCATATTTTGAACCTCCATCGACTGTCGACTCATTTAGTGTTGGTCCGTATGACATACCACACTTGAGATATGGGCGTGACCCATTTTCACAATTTTTGGCCACGCCCACTTTTTGTTACGTCAAAGTGCATGTTTGTACGTCAGGAATACTTTAGGGGTGTCAAAAAATGTGATTTCCAGCAATTCTGAAAAATGCACTCAATGACCCCTAGTTGACCTCCGTGACCTTGACCCATATTTTGAACCTACATCGAGTATGGACTCATTTGGTGTTGGTCCCAGGTCTGTAGGTCATACCACACCTGAGATATGGGCGTGGCCCACTTTCAAACATTCATTTTGGCCACGCCCACTTTTTTTTACGTCAAAATGCATGTGTGTACGTCCGGAATACTTTAGGGGGTCAAAAATGTGATATCCAGCAATTCTGAAAAATGCACTCAATGACCCTAGGTGATCTCTGTGACCTTGACCCATATTCTGAATCTCCATCAAGTGTCGACTCATTTGGTGTTTGTTCCAGGTCCATACGTCATACCACGCCTGAGATATGGGCATGACCCACTTTCAAAAATTTTGGCCACGCCCACTTTTTTACGTCAAAATGCATGAGTGTACGTCAGGAATACTTTAGGGGGTAAAAAAAATGTGATTTCCTGCAATTCTGAAAAATGCACTCAATGACCTCCGTGACCTTGACCCATATTTTGAACCTCCATCGAGTGTCGACTCATTTGGAGTTGGTCCCAGGTCTGTAGGTCATACCACGCCTGAGATATGGGCGTGACTCACTTTCCAAACACTCCTACAGACACCCCTGATACCCCTGGAATCTGAAAAACATAGGTGGCCGAGAACTTGTGGCTGTCTATCAACGAGATAGGGCAATTCGTTTTCGAGTTATCTTGCGGACAAAAAAGTGATGAGAAGACAGAAGACAGAAGAAGAAGAAGAAGAAGAAGAAGAAGAAGAAGAAGAAGAAGAAGAAGAAGAAGAAGAAGAAGAAGAAGAAAAAGAAAAAAAAAGAAAAGAAAAAGAAACCGTGTAAAAACAATAGTCTGTGTGTTTCACACAGACTAATAAAAGGAAAGCGTGTGAAAGCTTAAATTAATATTGCTATTTGTACCTCATATGCCCGAAACAATTGAAATCTGATCCGAAAAAATAACCATCACCTGTGCTGCTTGCGTTATCGTTCACTTGGTGTTAAAATGATATTGAAAAGTATCTGAAATTATCAGTTCACTAGTTTCATGAAACTTCAATTATTCTGCGCATACTGTTGTCTTTCTAGCCATTCCAAAATTGCTGTCGCAACTATACTTTACAAAAATAACATATTTAAAATTTGTCTGGAACAGTTTAAAATTTTTAACATTTTTGCCTACTCATCAGACACTTCACTCTGAATAAACGATGACAACCTTGTCGACTTAACAGTTTTAAAAATCAGAACCTTTTAAATCCATTCAGTGAAACTGTTCTTCTTTACCTAAGTTTGGAAGACTTGGCACCTTGTGATAACAAATATATTTATATATATTTATTGATGTTTAAGGTCACATATTTATGCACAATGGCTAAGCATGACCCACGCGGGCCATGGAGATGAAGTGTCTTGACCAAGGTCACAACGCGGTTGCCGCAGGTGGGATTCGAACCGAGGACCTCTCGGCTTGCACCTTCACCTCTACCTACTTAGCCACCGCGCTCCCCCTCGTGATAACAAAAGCGCACGTTGCCGCTATATGAAGTAAATTGCAGTCATTCCATAGACCCCAGTTTAAAAGATCGAAACCCAACAGAAGACGCTCCACCGATTACCGCAACGGTTGAAAACGTTGGGAAGAGGATAAATCACTGTTAAGAAGCCTGTTTTCTGGGCATCGTCATTAACAGGAACCTGACCCCCAAGACGTATTGTGATAGAATAACCAGCAGAGTAATAGCCCGCATGTGCCTTCTCAAAGCCTCGATGGTTCTAATACGAAAGATGGGGGGGGGGGGGGGGGGGGGGTAGAGTCTCTATTCTGAGGCTCTTCATGAGCTTTGTCAGACCTTTTTTACGACTATGGTAATGTAGTCACACACGCATACTGTGTTAGCCGGATCTAAAGCGCACCAAGTCAACGGGGTACGAGCCCCCCCCCTAACTGGCTGTATTGGTGCTCGACACACCCGCACCACTCAACGGTTGAAATCGTTGGGAAGAGGATAAATCACTGTTAAGAAGCCTGTTTTCTGGGCATCGTCATTAACAAGAACCTGACCCCAAGACGTATTGTGATAGAATAACCAGCAGAGTAATAGCCCGCATGTGCCTTCTCAAAGCCTCGATGGTTCTAATACGAAAGATGGGGGGGGGGGGGGGGGGGTAGAGTCTCTATTCTGAGGCTCTTCATGAGCTTTGTCAGGCCTTTTTTACGACTATGGTAATGTAGTCACACACACATACTGTGTTAGCCGGACTAAGCGCACCAAGTCAACGGGGGTACGAGCCACCCTAACTGGCTGTATTGGTGCTCGGCACACCCGCACCACTCAACTAAGAAGAATCGGGTCTTCAAACACTCCACGAGCGCCACACCAACCCTGGGGAAAAGACCCTCTCACCTCTAATCGCGAACGATCTCATAAAAGGGTACCAAAAGCTTGATAGAATCCACCCCGGGTGGAGTGGTGTCTGGGAGATGGGCGTGTCATATGCACCTAGGACTTCGGGCCCGGCTGTAAACTAAAAATCACCCTTCTGGTTGTCGCCAGAAGCGTTCAGGTGTCTGACTTACGGCCCAAAGTTATTCATTCTCCTGCCCCCCTTGCATGCCGGACACGCTAGTGGTATGTTATGTAACCAACTTATTCTCACCAATATCCGGATCCCCGCTCCTCCAGTACCCCAGCACCCCAATGTCCTGTCGCTAACTCAACAACTATAGTTTCAATGGCCAACTCTAGTTACGTGGCTTTGTACAGTGTGCACCGTTTGCATCGCTGGCTGGTGTGGATGCTTAATGCATGGCGTATGTTAATGGAAAAAACAGGTATCAAGAGTGGGAAACTGTTAGTGGAGCTATGACGCCGGCGACGTCTTAGTGGGCGCACTGTCGTTGTCCGTTGGATGTAAGTGGAGCTCGCGCCCAAATAGACGGCCACGTGCGCCTTCATTGCGCGTAACTACCACCACCACCCCTACTCCCCCCCCCCCCCCCCCCCCCACACACACACTCAAAAAAATTTAAAAAACACGTTGTTCACCCAAAATGTTCAGCTGCTTCACTCAAAAATTTCTTTATTCATTTCAACGAGGTAAAAGCGGAGCGCGTTGGCACATTGACTATACTGTCGAACTTTAGACCAAGCGTTCAAAAGTTCGATCCGGGTCCATGTCACTCACCCTGTGTCTTTAAGCAAGACACTCAATCTGGATTGCTTATGTGGAAACACGGTGGCAAAGTGTGCTAAGCCGTATGACACGCCGATGGTGCACACGCCTTCAACGAACGCTAACTCAGGTTACTGCATTGGAGAGCCTGACAGTTACTCGCCGCTGTTCGACAGTTCTATCCTAGTACTCCGGCTTCCCCCACCGCCACGATATGACCCTACCTGTTGAAAGTGTCGTCAGACCTCAATAAATAACAGTGCGTCAAAGCCTAGTAAAATCAATACACAAATTGCAAACCACTACGTCCACCAGACGTTTACATGTTGGACCTCGATTTATAACCCAACATCTTAAAGAGTGACATTTCTATAAAACGCAGCGCTACTGTGTCTGGTGGTGATTTGCTTTTGCGGTTAATCTGGTTCTGATCCGGTCAAATCTGAGATATCTACTGATCTTCGGTGATCGTTGGGGGCGAGATACGGATGTGAGGGGTATGAGGTGAAGACTCCATGGGGTCTCTCCTCACAGACCTCTCATCTTGATACAGGGAGGTGATCACTGATGATCACTAGTAACGATCACTTGCGATCGCCATAAGCGATCACAAAGCATGATCGTCAATGGCTATCACCAATGAACATCTCCCCCTGTATGAGGATGTGAGGGGGTTGAGGAGAGGCCTCAGTGCGGCTAGTATTCATAGCCCTCTGTCACATCTCGCTCCCAACAATCACCAGAGATCGCCATAGACGATCACTAGCCATTTCCTGTCATCGCCACTATACTGATCACCAGTGGTCATCTCTGCACACAATACACATTGACAGCATTTGTTTGAGACATTCAGATACAATTGCTATCAATAATTTAATAATACAATGAATTAGTTTGATTGCACTGCTTGAAAATATTTTATTACACTTTGCAACGTTGTTCCAGTCCATGTAGTTGCATTGTGTAATAATTATTACATTTTGCAACGTTTTTCCAGTCCAAGTAGTTGCATTTTGTAATAAAGTTTCGAACAAATACGAAACTCGTTCAAATACACGTAGAAATGCGTATAACATACCCGAAGACAGTCGTAGAATCAAAGAGACACAAATTTATTTTAATAATAACATGAATTAGTTTTTGATTTCCCCTTTGAAAAAAAGTGTCCCTTTGAAAAAAAAGTTTATTACATTTTGCAACGTTTTTCCCGCCCAAGTAGTTGCATTTTGTAATAATTATTACATATTGCAACGTTTTTCCCGTCCAAGTAGTCGCATTATGTAATAATTATTACATTTTGCAACTTTTATTACAAAGTGGGTTGTAACAATGCTGCTTCTCACAATGTCTCCTCAGCTGCCTAGTACTACCTTGACATCTGGGTCGGGGGCCAAACCGAGGCCAAGCCACGCCGTTTCATCGGCTTGCCCAGGGCTTGAAGGCTTTAGTCAAGGGAAGGTACTTGGTACTTCCCCAATGCTGGCGAGATCAAGTCCACAGACAACAGGGAGGGGGACCTCCCTAGTCTAGGGCTGGGCAGATAGTCTTCCCGTAACACGGGGGACTGGGACCTGCTAGTTTGGGCCACAGCGGCCTTGCTTGGACCCTCCCTGTAGGTGGAAGGAGTACTTGTCGTACGAGGACCCCTTTGGCAGCCGAAGGTTGAGTCCCTTGAGGCACTTGCAACCTTCGGCCGGGCTGCCAAAGAAGAAGGAGCGGGGGCAGCTGCAGACCGAATGCTGCTCCCAGAGTCTTTGTGATTGGCTTCCACAGTTGGGAGGTGGAGACTCCATCATCTTGTCCCCAAACAAGCGGACCCGTTGCAGATTCTGGTCCGTCTTCAGGCGAACATCTTTTGATGTTTCAAACGGAGAAGGCGCTTCCTCCCCGCTTTCCAAGACCTTTTTGGACTTTTTTCCTCTGAACTTGATAACATTCTACAAAAAATAATAAAAAATCCAAGGACAGGTTGAATTCAAAGGAACGTTCAGCCAGATCTTATTACTGTTATGACTTTCTTTATTCTATTTGAACAATCTTACTATAGGGGCAGGCAAATTTGTCAATGGACTTGGCTTCCAAACTATCAACTTTTACACATTTTCCATGAAACCAAGCCAGACAGTGATCACACTGAATCACGAAGGAACCATCATTGGCTTTTCTGCATAAACAATACATTGGGACTGGAGATCCCCTACTCTGTGACAGAGATTAATGACGCTCCACCCAAGGGGGAAGAACCCTCTCTCGACACAGTTTAATTCTGTCATGATTCATTGTAGCTGACTTATTGAGAAGCTGAATCAGAAACAAAAAGGTTGAAATACACTGACCGATATACCAGGTCCTTTCCAAACAGGATTCAGTTTTCTAGTTTGCCCAACTTTACCACAATAATAAACGATATACACAATGCCTCCTTCCATGAATTTCTGAACTTTCAGTTCGGAATCATCTTGCGTTTTCATTAATTTTTGTTGGGATTTCAATTTATACTATTACAAAAAAGTAGGAGATATTTGATAAAAGTGAGATATATGAAGAAATATAAATATATTTATATTTTCATCAAAAAATGCAGTTGAGGCATTGCACTGTGACATCTGGTGAATGATTTCAGCGATAGTTGGGTATCTGACAAGCGCACATTCCACGCACTAAGCTGTAAAAGACATGAACGATTAGTCAGAGAATTTACCACATTCAGTCCAAGACACCAATACCTTATAAATCCTCCTCGGTTCGCGAGACAACCGCGGATCCGACGTGGCATACTCCTCACCAAACGTCCAATATCAGCTTCACTAATGTTATTCCATTCTTCATGCAGTGTAGCGGTGAGTTCCTGGACATTGGTAGGGAGCTGTTGACGTTGTCATAGGCGCCTGCCAAACATATCCCAGACGTGCTCGATTGGTGAAAGGTCTGGACTTAGTGTGACCAAGGCAGTGTGGTGATGTTCTACTCCTGGAGGAACTCTGTTGCGACACGGGCCCTATGTGCTCTTGCATTGTCATCTTGGAAAACGAATCGACGGCCGTGACGTCGCACAAATGGCACCACATGAGCTTCTAACATGTTGTAGCGGTAGTACTGCCCTGTGACACTGCCCTGTGACGCACCCTTGGATGACATGTAATGCTGTTCTGCTTGTCGTGGTTATGCCTCCCCACGATCCTGCTGCCTAACGGTCACGTCATGCTAGCATGTTGTCACGGTAGTACTGCCATGTGACACGCCCTTGGATGACATGTAATGCTGTTCTGCTTGTCATGGTTATGCCTCCTCAAACCATAACCGATCCACTTCCAAATCGATCGTGCTGCCTAACGGTGACATCATGGTATCGTTCGATCCGCCGCTTTCTATTTCGCCTGTTGTGGAAGTCGGGTGTGAACCTCGATTCATCGAAAACATGACGTTGCTCCACCAACGATTGTCCCAGCATTGTCGTGCTCCACACTTATTACGCCTTGCTGCGATGTGACGTTCAGTAAAACGTGGAATTATTCGAGGTCGTCGAGCGTACAAATTCCAGCTATGTAGGCGATTTGGGATAGTCTAACCACTGACTCACACACCTGTCGCTCGGTGCAGCTGCTGTCCAATTTCTGAGGCACTTTTATGGCGGTTACCGAATGCTGTGGTTCGGATGAAACGATCCAGATTAGCAGGTGTCGCCCTTGGACGCCCTGACCGACGTCTGTTATCAACATTGCCTTCTGACGGTAGCGCGACCACAACCTGCTAATCACCGATTGAGTAACGTTGAGAATTTGAGCCACTGCAGTCTGTCTGTTGCCAGCTTCCAACATGCCAACGGCACCGTAAACGTTCGTCACGTGTCAGTCTTCGCATACCTCAAAAGTTACGTTCCTACCAGAAACTATTGATGAACGAGTTTATACCAAGAAAAGAACGACGAGACCTCCGAAATGCCCGTCCAGTACAAACGAAAATTTCAAAACGTACCCAACAGACATTAAAGCGGCGCTCGTGCGAAAAACCTGCACGAAGTTTTCGTGGGCAGGTGACATTCATGAACCACACCAAACTTGGTAACATATTGATGTGTCCAATCAGGCGAATCCAATACCATTTTTCGAAACTATCAACATCAGTTTGGATATCCCCTACTTTTTTGGAATAGTATTTTTCGGCCAGTTCATGTGCTGCCCTCACTGAGAGCTCTAATTCTATTAAATATTCTGATTCAGGCTGAATAGGTTCTTTCGGACAAGGCCAATATACTAAATCTGGCATTTGGAAAACCTCTCTCCCCAATATCAATTTATTACGAGTTTTCCCTGTGTGGCGGTTAACTACAGAACGTAAAACTCCTGCTAGTTGGGATATATCAAGATCCTAGGAGAATTTTTCCCCACACAGCTCCTAAGAGCATCTATCAGGGTTCGGTTAACCCTTTCAACTTGTCCATTGGGGGAAGGACGGCACGCAGTCGTACGGGTCTTATGTATTTGTAATAATTCACAAACTGACTGGAAGAGCTGGCTTTCAAAATTGGACCCACGGGTCTGTATAAATTGCAAGAGGGTACCCTAACCTTGAAAATACCTCATTAACATCAACTCTGGATGTATTCTCTGCAGATTGTGATGCCAGAGGAATACATTCCACCCACTTGATAAATTGTTCCACAATGACCAAAATATACTCATTTCCCCTTGGGGTTTTTGCCAATAGGCCCAACATGTCCAGTTGCACACTTTCCACTGGGCCACCTGAATGGTAACATACTATTTGATGTTTAGCATGGCGTGAAGGTTTTTTTCAGTCTGTTTCATTTTGGACAGGTCTTAACAAAGGACTCAACATCAGGAGCCAATCTCGGCCAGTAGTAACGTGATTTGACTCGTTCTATTGTTCGAGTAACACCTGATGTCCCATAGCCGGCACATCATGGCTAATTGTTATCATTTAATTTCAAAGAGAAAAGGGCACACTAATAATTTTCATTATTTTTCCTTATTTTATACAAAAGAGTCCCCTTCATGAAATATTTTTCTTTATTTTCCGGAATAATTTGGCATCAGGGCGAGCCAGAAAAAAACTCATCTTCAGAAGGTGACTCTCCTTTTTCAAGCCACTTGAGTAAAATTTGTAAAGATGTTTTTTTTCTGCTGTACCATCAATAATTTTTCCAATTCCTGTCCCAGGGGGTTGCGACTAGACAGGGGCAGGTTGAGGAAAAAAGATTTATTCACGGAGGCAGGGAAGAGATTCCTTTCCACCTCTATATCAACTTTAACATTTTATCTGCTGAGTATTTTCAAGATATTTTTCATCAAATGCAGTCATAGCTGCTGCGAAGCAGCCATCACTAGATTTGATGGAAAATTAATCTAAATGGAACAGAAAGAAATCATTGGTGAAAAAATCCATTCAATTTACAGAGTGAAAATATTATTAAATTTGCCCAATTTATACTTATTTTAGTAACAAGAGAAACTCTATGCTGGCAGGAATATCCGCCTGAAGCATGCATAGAGTTAGTACTACTGTCATGCTAAGTTTCTAATTTCCTACCCCAGTCTGACAGTCCAAAATTGGATTGGGCAAACAAGGAGGTAAAAGATCCATCTGGGTCCTCGTCTGCCATCTCAGATGTTGAAATACTTCCAACAGGAGATTTCAACAGGAGATTTCAACAAACAATTGGATTCAGTGCTAATTTCATCTCCCTTGGGAATGTTGAAATCTGTCTTATGAGGTAATGGGACGGCATCGTCCACATCCTCAAAAAATGTTCTCCAATTTTTATGTATTCTTGTGTAGTACTTGCATTCCCGCAAGGAAGTCTATTCAAAGACACGTCAGCCTTAAACTGGCCACATTTATCTTCCACTGGTACTCTTGAGAGGGCATCCGCATTCGTGTGTAATGCTCCTGGCCTATTTTGGATATTGAAATCATACTAACTTAGCTTCTCAAACCAACGGGCAATTTGGACCTCTGGCTTTTTGAAATTGAGAAGCCAAGTCAGACTACTGTGATCAGTTCTAATTGTGAAATGTCTACCAAGTAACCAGTACTTGTACTGTCGAGTGAAAGCTCCTTGCTCTCACTCCTTGCTTCTTGCGAGTTGCACAGTACCCATGTTGTTCAGGGCTGCGACTTAAGCTGCCATAAGCTATCACTTTTTCTTGGCCATCCAGGATTTGAATCAGTTCGGCCCAAATGGCTAAATTCGACCCATCAGTGTCTAATATGAAATGGTCTGTTTTATTAGCAAACGGGAGGACTGGGTGAGATTTGAGGGAAATCTTCATTTGGTCAAATGCTTCTTGCTCCTCTTTCCCCCACCCAAAAGCACTTTTACCTGCTCTAGCATAAAGGCGGACCGCCATTGCAGCAAATGAGTTTATAAAGGCTCTGTGATAATTTGCTAAGCCTAACATCTTTCTACATCTTTGTTACTTTTTGGAACTGGCCAATCATTTATAATTTGTGAAGTTGAAATATCTATTTCCATACCATTTGAGGTGACAATTCGGCCACAAAAGTCATTATTTTGTTGGAAAAGAATACATATGAGATGTTCAAGGGCTGTAAAATTTCCTAAATCATCGTCACGTTTTGCGAACACCTCTTGATATTTAATCAATAATTGTTTTAACTGAATTTGTTCTACTTCATTTAATAGAGATTTTGATCTCTCAAACAAATCGTCGAGGTATTCAGGTAATTCTGTTACAGTGTTTTTGTTTTGGTCTTCCAAATTATTAGAAACTTGACATGACTGTTTCCACTGTTTCGGGCAACATGTCAATCAGGGATCACTCAAATGCTTCACCTATACAGTAACATTTTATTAAATGTATTTCATGATCTTGCATATTTCCATTTGTAACTACTGCGTCAGCATCTTCTGAATGAAATGTTCGAGGCATCAACAAATTGGTGTCTGGATTCGGTTCAGTTACATACTCAGAGAGAGCCCCATGTAATTTGCATTTAATTTGCTTAACTGAGTTAGGAGGAACCATAACTCTCTTTGCTAAAGTAACTCTGTTAGCTTTTGGAATACCGGAAGATATCAAATCCAGCATAATATTTTCATTGTCTAAATACATGATTCCTTGTTGCAAATCTAAGCGGACATGGTATTCCCGCAGGAAGTCTAATCCAAAAATCATTAAAGTATTGATTGGGGCGGCATAAAATGATCTGTTATATTTAAATTTCCCAAATTTCATTGATAATGGGTCAATTATCATTCCAGGGATTGTTTCTAAATCTCTGTCTTCAGACTTCACCTGTATTTCTTTGATAACCGGGTGGTGTGGGGGTGGGGGTGGAATTCCCTAAATTATTCCATTGCTCTGTCTGAAAGAATTGTCACTTGTGCTCCTGTATCTATTAAAGCATCTAATTTTACATCTTCAAAGATGACAGGAACTGTGAAGGATAAGGACATCTGTAAGCGGATTTATAACGATTGAATCGGGAAATGTCCTAGAGTTGGATGGGACATCTTTGGGAGATTCTGTTATAATTGGATCAGGAGATGATTTTTTTTTCTGTTTTGGCCTGATTCTGTAGGGGCCGGGCCTAGGTCTGTGTGTCCGACCCGCTGTCGTTTGAATTCTCTGCTTCGTCACTGAATGTCACAGAAGCCTAGGTCTTACCGGGAGTATCTACTGAATCAGTTTGTAAATTTACACCCTTTGTAGCTGGTCGGTTTTTACTATTTCTAGTTGGACACTCCTGAGCCAAAATGTGTGGAAGATCCACACTGAAAACAGGTTCGGCGTCGCGGCGAATGTGATTGATTCTGATAACGGCTATATCCCATACCGCGATACGAACCTTGAGACAACTTAAGTGTCAGTTTGGAAACTGATTCCGCCAAATGGGTTACGGCTTTCATTCCATCAGTCACTGATTTTGTAAAACTTCCAAAGTCTGTCACTAGTTTTTTTCATTTTCCTGGTATTGTAATCAGAAGTACTCTGAATATTAGGTTCATTAGGTTTTCTATCAAAATGAACATTGGCATAACTCTCTTGTGTGTTATTCTCAAACTGAGGATAGACGACCTCTTACCGGGATAGTGTACCCCGTGGCTCGTGTCCATACACTGCCATTGATGTATGTTGATACCATTTAATTTCATCAATGGCGTCTTCGATAGTGTTTGGTTTCTGATTGGCAGTAAAGATGCCTACATCCTAGTCCAAACATCCTTGACAAAATTTCATTACTTCCTGGTAAACATATGTCCTTCAGGCAAATGGCCATATGCTTTTACGCCAGGGGACAATACGTGATCGGCCCACTCTTGAATGAATGAATTTATTTGTAGTATAGTTTACATAGATACGAGCAATTACATACATGTGAAGAAGACAACTATACTACGGGAAACGACATAGCCTGGTTGACTGTCTTCCTGCCACTCCCCGGAAAAGATAGAAAAAATAAATCACAAATAATTCATGAATTTACAAGACAACAGCTGTTACAGAAGAGTACAATCAATATCGGCGCGTCTAATTACGGTGGATACAGATATAAATGGTGTAGTTATATCTTTTTTATCGTTCCTGTTCCGCACAAAACACCACAAAGTTTCTAGTTTCCGTGTACCCCTTATGAATATTAGGACGAATGAATCAGCTTCAGAACTTGGACAATATGGTACAAATGAGGACACAAAAAAACAGTCAACGGCAAATACATTTATAGGCATTAACGGTTTTTTGTGACGTCACAAAACTACTGTCCATACTTTCTGATATGCTCCATACGCTCTGCTAAAGACATTCCCGATATCTGACGGGCTTGCCCCAATTGAATTTGTGCTGTTTTGTGTTCATACATCTCAAAGCATTTTTTTCATTTTTGAGGTCCCCGAAATTCATTGTGGGGCCTTGTCTCCTTATCATAGCATAACAGGAACCGCAAGCTGGCCGCAAGCTGGCCGCAGGTCCGCAAGGGTTTGCACATACCCAGTCAGCTAAATGTGTTCCAGAACAGAATTCTGTATACCGTTAAAGGAGTTTTTGAATTGGATAGTAAATTTCAGTGAAAACATCACGTGACTTCCGGTGTCGAATTGCTCATTCAGTTGCAACTGACGTATTCCCCTCTGGGAATATTTGGACTGATATCAACAATCAAACAAAATGTCAAATACGTTCGTTTTCTGGTGCAACCCTATTCGCATCTAAGCTTTGCGTGATATGTACATATCTACACATCACTCGAATTCTGCCCCTCTGGAGGTTTGTCAATACGCTCAGATGATAATCTCGTTATTTCCGATCGAACTCTCCTGATTTCGTTCTAACTTGTTGCCGAATGATAACCTTAATCGAAAAGCCACAGAAAAAAATGATAAATATATAACTGATAATTGGTGCGATTGTATACAATATGCATGGACACGTAGCTCATGAAGTATCAAAACGAATAGAAACGCAGTTTTTGAATTATCCAAATGTTAAGGTGTTGTAACAGTAAGGAAACATTTGCTTGAAGAAAGCGCTACCGAGTAATGCTGCGATAGTGATAGGTTACTTTCGGTCCCGTCAGAAATCAAAACAAAGTAATAATTTGTTACTTTTTGGTGTCATATGTATTTATGAACAATGCTTCGTAGTTTCGAATACTAAAAAATGGAAAAATAATAAACTTTTTTAAATATTTAACACCATCGAAAATGGCATGTCATCTTTTTTCGGGAACAGGCTGGAACAGGAGGAAGATTCGGCATGGGAAAGATTCGTCCAAAAGAAAAGCAGTACATCGCTGTTAGGAGATTTTAGATTCGCTACGATATTCGTTTTTACTCCAAAAAATTAACTGTTACAAAATATTAATATATATCGAGCCATTATCTATGACGTACGAACAGGATCATAAATCAGTGAATTAAGCATGATGCTAAAATAAAGAGAATGATACTCAATTAATATTGTATGATACCCAAATAATATAGTATTAAACTGAATTAATTCAGTATCATACTCAAATAATTGAGTATCATACTTAATTATTTATGCAGCATTTATGAAATCCTACCAAATAATATAGCATCATACCAAATTATTAGAGTATCATACTAAAAAAACAATTATGACCCTCCCGTACGTGAACCTGATTTCAGTATCATGCTATTTTATTTATGCTGCATTCATGAAATCGTGCACAATAATATAGTATGATTCTAATTGGGTATCATACTAAAATAATTAAGTATCATTCACAAATAATATAGTATGATTCTAAATTAATTGAGTATCATACTAAAATAATTAAGTATCATACACAAATAATATAGTATGATGCTAAATTAATTGAGTATCATACTGAATTAATTCAGTATCATACACAAATAATATAGTATGATGCTAAATTAATTGAGCATCATACTGAAAACCTGTCAATCAACACATTCTAACCAATCAGTGGCGCCGATACATACACGCCCGATTTTCTGGCGCCACATTTAAATAACACGATAAGCAAATGGATGACCGATATAAAAATGAATCTGGAAGGTTTTCTTGAAGGCGCTCGCGGTATCGTGTCTACGGTAACCCGTACTTTACAGTCCTCGATCAACGAAGCATCTGTTTCAACAGCAAGTATGAGACTGGATGCTTTAGAAAGAAATGTGAACAGAATGGTTGCGAGGTTCCCGGAATGTTCAGCCCTTTTACCAGTATTAACAGAGGCTGTGCAGATTGTTGAAGAAATGAAAAGGCAAGAATAAATCTTCGAAAACACCACGTTTTGGAAAATTGAAACGATCTCGTCGATCAAAATAAGACAAGACGCGACACCTTGAAGGGGGTGGTGGTGGGGGAGTGGGTGGTTGGTGGTGGTGTAATATGTACACTGTTTGAAACAAGGCAATGGACAAGAACATGGATGTTACAACGGGGGGGGGGGGGGGGGGGGTGGGGGGTCTCACGCCCCGCCACACAAAATCCGGACACAGGTTTTGAACGGTTAGAAGTTCCCGCGGGACATGCCAAATTGCTGAAACTTCACCCTGCAAAGTGAGTAGCTGTCATAGTAATTAGTGTCAAACACTCGTTTTAATTTTCCTTCTTCCAGCAAAAATTTAGCCTGAAAAAGTTTCCTGAAAGTTTCGTGCGGTTGAAATTTTGCAACACATAGAACACTTGAAGTATCAGTCGAAAAATTATATCCCAAAGATTGGGGGTGGGTGCGCTTAACGCAAATTCATCTCCAATCGGTTGGAAATTTTGTCTGGCCCGGGTTGGGAGGGGGGTGGGGGTGGGGGTGCTGTTTAAAAGTTTGAAGATGACAATATTCTCCACCGAAGACCCACTAAACACCCTGTAGCCACACCCAGACAAAGAGTCAACGATGGTTTATTTATTTATTTATTTATTTATTTATTTATTTATTTATTTATTTATTTATTTATTTATTTATTTATTTGTTGGTTTTTAAGGTAAAATATTTCTGCACAATGGCTAATCGTTACCATGACAGTTTTACGGCTGGAAGAGATTGACGGAGAGAATTACCGATTAACGACAAGTAACTGTCAGCTCTCAAGCAATCAAACTCCACACAACCAGGGTTGGCATTGGCTGAAGACAGATGCACCATCGACGTGCAGTACGCCTTAGTACACAACGCCACCGTGCTCCCATGTGGATAGTGGGGGTGAAATGTTTTGCCCAAGGACACAACGCGGCTGCGGCAGGGCGCAGGTGGGATTCGAATCAAGGATCCCTCGTCTCGCAGACTTCCCACTCTACCTACTGAGCCACCGCGTCCCCTGATACACTTGTTAAATTAACAATGCATTTGCTGAAAAACAAAACACCGAGGTGTGCAAACAATTCAACTCAGGAATTCTTTTCGAAATCAAAATTAGTAATTTTGAGTGGATAGGTGGTACTCGTAGAGGTGGAAGCCTGACTCTCGTACCATCGCAACTACACGCATAACTGCACACACATGCATATACTTCACTATCTTTGACGTACCCATTAACTTACAGACATCTCCTTACACATACATACACATACACCCCCTATCCACACACGTGTTCAACCCCCCCACCCCCTTCACGCACACCCCATCCTCCGCCACACATGCACACTTACATTCTAACGCAGCTTTTCTTAGTTTACAATGCGAAACTGCCTCGAACCGATGTGGTATGGTGATAGCAATTCGGAGGTTACGAGTGACGCTTGGTGACGAAAATTTATTCATTGCAGAGATTGGACTGTTTTATATTTTGTGAGTTGTGTATTAAGTAATAATTGTGTCTTGTGTTCGAAGGGTCGATGCAGCTCTGGTGGTAAATTTTTATACAAAACGTGTGCAAACTTGAAATTTATTTATTTATTGGGAAAACGTCACCTATTGTCGGACAATTTTACGGGTGTAGGAAGCCGGAATTCCTGGAGAGAACCACCGAACAACGGCGAGCAACTGTCGAACTCCCGTTGGTGCTAAGTCCGTACAGGAAGGGTTAGCACTGGTTGAAGACAAATGCACCATCGACGTGCAGTGGGCCTTAGAACACAGCGCCGCCGATTGCTCACGGGATAACTGCCGTGCCCAAGGACACAACGCTGTTACCTCTGGCGAGATCGAATCGTGAACCTGTCGGTTTGAAGTTCATTACGGTCACCACTGAACCACTGCGCTCCCGTCCAAACTTCAATGGAGCTGAAATGTCCACTCCATCCAATGTAATATGAATGTATACAATAAGATTTCATAATATACTATACTGTTATATAATTTTGAACCGAAAAATTAGGCTGTACAAAGATGGTAACGGTAATGGTGATAGCTCCCCTTGCGAAACCCGGTAAGTGAAGTAGTGCTTGGTATCTGTGGTTAATCAACAAATGGGGTTTAAGTCGACATAAATAGGTGACGGGAGTAGTATGTAGTGTGGTTTTGGGGCCTAGTTGGCAGGACCCGTTGCAGGACCCCGGAAGTGACGTCATGTCACGTGACGTAGTGGCGCCATGTTGTATTGTCATGGTAACCCGCGTGGGCGGCCATGTTGTGACGTCATCCCCATAGTGATACGTGTTGTTAGTGCGCATGCGCAGCGCGTGTTGTTAGGGTGATACGTGTTTCCGTCGTCCATTTTGTATACTGGAGGCGGCCACCTTGGTTTCTACGGTAGCACGTGGTTGCTATGTTACCCAGTTTTTCTGCAATAGGACGGGGTATGTTCGAAGGGTATGCTCGATTGAATCGGAGTATTTTCTGGAACGACTTCCCTGGATAATTACCACAAACAACCCGACAAGTTTTACTATTTCGAATTCTTCCAGAATTCTCTGCTTCTATCTATATATGCAATAGTTATCGTTTATCTGGCCATGTTCCTTTATTCTAGAGTATACTCCAGTAGCGTAGAAGAGCCTATCTGTTGGAACAGCTTTGCTTATTGTTACTATATTTAGCTATTTCTGGTCTATTTGTGTTAGTTCCGACCCAATTCTAAGTACTCTTGTTGTTTCATTTATCTAGAACATTTATAACCAATCAGATTTCTTTATTTCCCATAACCTGTACTTAATCGTATAGAGTTATCTCCCCTTATACAACGAAGTTGTATCCGATTGTCATCACATCTACATCCAATGGAAATATCCCCGGGAACCCCACATTTCGGCACCCCTTTTTTTGAAAAACATATGACCTTCGGCACCCCTTTTTTGTCATATGTGCTTATGTGAAAAAGCACAATGTGCCCTAGCACAAAGGCACATGCTTTATGTGCCGATATGTGCTTATGTAAAAAAGGCACAATGTGCCCTAGCACAATGGCACATACGGGTATTTGAGGATACCTATGGCCCGACATTGCATTATTTGAGGATACCTATCGAGGATGCCTTTTATAGGATACTTATCTGAGGATACTATTACCTGTACCACAAGACATACCTATCCCAAATATCCCTTATAAGCCATCGAACAGTTATTGAAAAGTCATAGCTCGAATGACTCGAATCCCTTCGAGGAATGTGGCCCTTGGTACTACTGATCCACCAGGTGCTTCATATTAAAAAGGGGTGCCGAAGGCCATGTTTTTCAAAAAAAGGGTGCCGAAACAGGGGTGCCGGGGATATTGCCATTGATATAGGTTTTTATTATACAGAAGGGAGATAACTCTGTACGATTAAGTACAGGTTATGGGAAATCAAGCAATCTAATTGGTTAGTTAGTGTCAGGAAAGTGAAGTGATTGGGTAATCTAGATAAATGAAACAACAAAAGTACTCGGAATAGGGTAGGAACTACAGGTATTACGTACCACCTTACCAGTAACAGGATGATACAAAGTATTTGGTAGGTTAATACTATCAACGGTTAGGATGGGACCTACAGGGGAATATACCAACCATACTCTGCTGCCGTTCTGTATTACCAGGCATTGACACTACCCCAGAATACCGCTCAATAATATGAAGCACCTGGTGGATCAGTAGTACCAAGGGCCACATTGCTCGATGGGATTCGAGTCATTCGAGCAATGACTTTTCAATAACTGTTCGATGGCTTATAAGGGATATTTGGGATAGGTGTATGTCTTGTGGTACAGGTAATAGTATCCTCAGATAAGTATCCTATAAAAGGTATCCTCGATAGGTATCCTCGATAGTTATCCTCAAATAATACAATGCCGAGCCATAGGTATCCTCAAATACCCGTATGTGCCTTTGTGCTAGGGCACGTTGTGCCTTTTCACATAAGCACATATCGGCACATAAAGCACGTGCCTTTGTGCTAGGGCACATTGTGTCACATTATGCTTTTTCACATAAGCACATATGACAAAAAAGGGGTGCCGATGGTCAAATGTTTTTCCAAAAAGGGGTGCTGAAATTTGGGGTGCCCGAGGATATTGCCATTGGATATAGATGTGATGAAAATCGGATACAACATCGTTGTATAAGGGGTGATAACTCTATACGATTAAGTTCAGGTTATGGGAAATCAAGCAATCTGATTGGTTATAAATGTTCTAGATAAATAAGACAACAAGAGTACTTAGAATAGGGTCAGAACTAACAAAAATAGACCAGAAATAGCTAAATATAGTAACAATAAGCAAAGTTGTTCCAACAGATAGGCTTTTCTACGCTACTGGAGTATACTCTAGAATAAAGGAATATGACCAGATAAACGATAACTATTGCATATATAGATAGAAGCAGAGAATTCTGGAAGAATTCGAAATAGTAAAACTTGTTGGGTTGTTTGTGGTAATTATCCAGGGAAGTCGTTCCAAAAAATTCTCCGATTCAATCGAACATACTCTCCGAACATACCCCGTCCTATTGCAGAAAAATTGGGTAACATAGCAACCACGTGCCACCATAGAAACCAAGATGGCGGCCTCCAGTATACAAAATGGACGACGGAAACACGTATCACCCTAACAACACGCGCTGCACATGCGCACTACAACATGTATCACTATGGGGATGACGTCACAACGTGTCCGCCCACTCGGGTTACCATGACAACAGAACATGACGCCACTACCTCACGTGACATGACGTCACTTCCGGGGTCCTGCAACGGGGTCCTGCCAAATAGGTCCCAAAACCACATTACATACTACTCCCGTCACCTATTTATGTCGACTTAAACCCCATTTGTTGATTAACCACAGATACCAAGCACTACTTCGCTTACCGGGTTTCGCAAGGGGAGCTATCACCATTACCGTTACCATCTTTGCACAACCTAATTTTTCGGTTCAAAATCATATAACAGCATACTATATTATGAAATCTTACTGTATACATTCATATTACATTGAATGGAGTGGACATTTCAGCTCCATTGAAGTTTGGACGGGAGCGCAGTGGTTCAGTTGTGACCGCAATGAACTTCAAACCGACAGGTTCACGATTCGATCCCGCCAGAGGTAACAGCGTTGTGTCCTTGGGCACGGCAGTTAATCTCGTGAGGAATCGGCGGCGCTGTGTGCTAAGGCCCACTGCACGTCGATGGTGCATTTGTCTTCAACCAGTGCTAACCCTGCCTGTGTGGACTTAGCACCAACGGGAGTTCGACAGTTGCTCGCCGTTGTTCGGTGGTTCTCTCCAGGAACTCCGGCTTTCTACACCAGCAAAACTGTCCGACAATAGATGACGTTATCCCAATAAATAAATAAATAAATTTCAAGTTCGCACACATGTTTTGTATAAAAGTTTACCACCAGAGCTTCATCGACCCTTCGAACACAAGACACAATTATTACTTAATACACAACTCACAAAATATAAAACAGTCCAATCTCTGCAATGAATAAATTTTCGTCACCAAGCGTCACTCGTAACCTCCGAATTACTATTACCATACCACATCGGTTCGAGGCAGTTTCGCATTGTAAACTAAGAAAAGCTACGTTAGAATGTAAGTGTGCATGTGTGGCGGTGGATGGGATGTGCGTGGGGGGGGGGGGGGGGGTGGTGTTGAACACGTGTGTGGATAGGGGGTGTATGTGTATGTATGTGTAAGGAGATATCTGTAAGTTAATGGGTACGTCAAAGATAGTGAAGTATATGCATGTGTGTGCAGTTATGCGTGTAGTTGCGATGGTACGAGAGTCAGGCTTCCACCTCTACGGGTACCACCAATCCACTCAAAATTACTAATTTTGATTTCGAAAAGAATTCCTGAGTTGAATTGTTTGCACGCCTCGGTGTTTTGTTTTTCAGCAAATGCATTATTAATTTAACAAGTGTATCAGCGGACGCGGTGGCTCAGTAGGTAGAGGGGGAAGTCTGCGAGACGAGGGATCCTTGATTCGAATCCCACCTGCGCCCTGCCGCAGCCGCGTTGTGTCCTTGGGCAAAACATTTCACCCCCACTATCCACATGGGAGCACGGTGGCGTTGTGTACTAAGGCGTACTGCACGTCGATGGTGCATCTGGCTTCAACCAATGCCAATCCTGGTTGTGTGGAGTTTGATTGCTTGAGAGCTGACAGTTACTTATCGTTGATCGGTAGTTCTCTCCGTCAATCTCTTCCAGCCGTAAAACTGTCATGGTAACGATTAGCCATTGTGCAGAAATATTTGACCTTAAACACCAATAAATAAATAAATAAATAAATAAATAAATAAATAAATAAATAAATAAATAAATAAATAAATAAATAAATAAATAAATAAACAAACAAACAAACAAATAAATAAATAAACCATCGTTGAATCTTCGTCTGGGTGTGGCTACAGGGTGTTTAGTGGGTCTTCGGTGGAGAATATTGTCATCTTCAAACTTTTAAACAGCACCCCCACCCCCACCCCCTCCCAACCCGGGCCAGACAAAATTTCCAACCGATTGGAGATGAATTTGCGTTAAGCGCACCCACCCCCAATCTTTGGGATATAATATTTCGACTGATATTTCAAGTGTTCTAAGTGTTGCAAAATTTCAACCGCACGAAATTTTCAGGAAACTTTTTCAGGCTAAATTTTTGCTGGAAGAAGGAAAATTAAAACGAGTGTTTGACACTAATTACTATGACAGCTACTCACTTTGCAGGGTGAAGTTTCAGCAATTTGGCATGGCATGTCCCGCGGGAACTTCTAACCGTTCAAAACCTGTGTCCGGATTTTGTGTGGCGGGGCGTGAAACTCCCCCCCCCCCCCCCCGTCGTAACATCCATGTTCTTGCCCATTGCCTTGTTTCAAACAGTTTACATATTACTCCACCACCAACCACCCACTCCCCCACCACCACCCCCTTCAAGGTGTCGCGTCTTGTCTTATTTTGATCGACGAGATCGTTTCAATTTTCCAAAACGTGGTGTTTTCGAAGATTTATTCTTGCCTTTTCATTTCTTCAACAATCTGCACAGCCTCTGTTAATACTGGTAACAGGGCTGAACATTCCGGGAACCTCGCAACCTTTTTGTTCACATTTCTTTCTAAAGCTTCCAGTCTCATACTTGCTGTTGAAACTGATGCTTCGTTGATCGAGGACTGTAAAGTACGGGTTACCGTAGACACGATACCGCGAGCGCCTTCAAGAAAACCTTCCAGATTCATTTTTTATATCGGTCTTCCATTTGCTTATCGTGTTATTTAAATGTGGCGCCAGAAAATCTAGCGTGTATGTATCGGCGCCACTGATTGGTTAGAATGTGTTGATTGACAGGTTTTCAGTATGATGCTCAATTAATTTAGCATCATACTATTTTAGTTGTGTATGATACTGAATTAATTCTGTATGATACTCAATTAATTTAGCATCATACTATATTATTTGTGTATGATACTGAATTAATTCAGTATGATACTCAATTAATTTAGCATCATACTATATTATTTGTGTATGATACTGAATTAATTCTGGATGATACTCAATTGATTTAGCATCATACTATATTATTTGTGTGTGATACTGAATTAATTCTGTATGATACTCAATTAATTTAGCATCATACTATATTATTTGTGTATGATACTGAATTAATTCAGTATGATACTCAATTAAGTTAGCATCATACTATATTATTTGTGTATGATACTTAATTATTTTAGTATGATACTCAATTAATTTAGAATCATACTATATTATTTGTGTATGATATTTAATTATATTAGTATGATACCCAAAAAATTAAGAATCATACTATATTATTTGTGTATGATACTTAATTATTTTAGTATGATGCTCAATTAATTTAGAATCATACTATATTATTTGTGTATGATACTTAATTATTTTAGTATGATACTCAATTAATTTAGAATCATACTGTATTATTGTGCACGATTTCATGAATGCAGCATAAATAAAACAGCATGATACTGAAATCAGGTTCACGTACGGGAGGGTCATAATTGTTTTTTGTATGATACTCTAATGATTTGGTATGATGCTATATTATTTGGTATGATTTCACAAATGCTGCATAAATAATTAAGTATGATACTCAATTATTTGAGTATGATACTGAATTAATTCAGTATAATACTATATTATTTGGGTATCATACAATATTAATTGAGTATCATACTCTTTATTTTAGCATCATGCTTAATTCACTGATTTATGATCCTGTTCGTACGTCATAATTATCTCTGCAGTAATCCATTCGATGTGTTCTAACTTCTGTAACAATTAACGTCTCTCATCCGTGAGAATTGCATCCAAACTGTCCTCCAACAATTTGACCCAAACCAGATGCTAATCTCAAACCATCCTCTGGAAATTTGCCCCAAACTGTCCTCCAGAATAGGAGTGATTCTTATTGATTTATTTATTTTGGTTTAACGACACTTTCGATAGCCAGGGTCACCTCGTGTCAGACAATTTTAGGGGTGGAGGAAGCCAGAGAGTACCACCAAGCAATGACAAGCAACTGTCAGCTGGGTTAGCATTGGTTGAAGACATGTGCATCATCGACATGCTGTATGCCTTAGTACACAATGCCACCACGTGGGCAATGGGGATGAAGCATCTTGCCAAAAGACACAAAGCGGTTGCCACAGGTGGGATTTGATCGAGGACCTTTTGGTTTGCAGCCTGCACCTCAAACTACTGAGACCAATTCTTATTGATAAAGTAGTAAAGATGTAACAGAACACAAATTGTTTATTTATTTTTTTAATTTTCAACTTCAGTTTATTTTAAATAAATATATATTAAAAAACATGTTGGGGGAAAATTAACTGTGCTGAAATAAAAATGATCAGGGTCTGAGCAGTGACATTAAAATATGAAGTAATTGCATGTCTTGTCAGTATTTTTACAAATATGTTTTATCGAGTGTTCCAATGTCCTGGAAGGAATTTTTAACAGGTAGTAACAAAATAATTTTCATGAAGAAGCACAGAATTTTATGTTAGTTCATAACTAAAAAAACACAGGAATGATGTTTGCAAATATTATTTTATTACAAGTAATGAAAATTGTTGGTTGTCATCTATACTGCCTCAGGTTTATGAAAAAGCACATTATACTATCCCAATGTTAGCTACTGGATGTAAACACACAATTTGAAGTTGTTGGTTCACTATGATAAGAGACTAGTTGTAAATGGGTGAGTGCGTTCACAAATATTAATATTTTTTAACATCTGGTATCAAAATAACATAAATTTATGAATAACCATACAATTTATTATCACTTAATTACAATAAGGGTCTTGTACCAATGGATTAGCTCCCTAATTACAATATTGGGTAATAATGAAGATAATAAACACTGAGCAGCAAAAAATGATTGAAAATTTGATATCAATTTAATTATACTCAATTTATGTTTACACAATCATCAATCAAGAAAATAACTTCTTCATGGGATAAAACACCGACTAAAAAGTAAAAAAAAAATGTGAGAAGTTGATCCAAAAGATATCCAACATGTTTTGGTGACTACTATTGTGCAAGTTTATAAAAATATGTTAAAGTTTTCTATATTTCCACTGGAGGACGGTTTGGGTCCGTTAACTGTTGGCTCAGGACAGAATGTAGCGGCCGGTTTGGGTCAAATTGCAGAGTATGGTTTAGGTATATTCAATCTGTGACAAACTCCATGTAATTGTTAAGGTGCAATTTATAAAAAACAAACATGAAGACAAGAACTGTCAATATTAATTTATTTATTTATTTATTGGTGTTTTAGGTCAAATGTTTCTGCACAATGGCTAATCATGACCACGACAGTTTTATGGGAGGAGGAAGCCGGAGTACCCGGAGAGAACCACCAAGCAATGGCAAGCAACTGTCAGCTCCCCAACATACCTACACCACCATGCCCCCAGAGCTGTCAATTAATTGTTACAGATTACTGGAACACGGACATAGCATATTCTCTGTGTTTTTTCATACCTCAGATCAATGACAATGACATTTTAACCATCAAAACTGTATAGTACCAGCTACAAAATGTTGTAGAATGACCACTTAGAAATTTCTCAAGTGCATAGTTTCATTATTAGTTTGTGATATTTGTTTTTGCAGTATAATCAAAAAGACCCCCCCCCCCCCCCCCCACACACACACACACACAAATCAAAACCATCATTCAAAAGACTTGGATTCATCAAATTTGATTTCTTTATTTATTGAGGATTAACGACACTTTTGACAGCCAGGGTCACCTCATGTCGGACAGTTTTACAGGTGGAGGAACCCAGAGTATCCAAAGAGAACCACCGAGCAATGGCGAGCAACTGTCAGGTTCCTCGACATACTAACTCCAAATAATCAGGTTTAGACAGGAATGAACGTTTTCGGGGACTTGACTGAATTCAGGGATTCTTGTTACAGGTTTTGACCACAAAGTGTTCAGGAATTGTGATTTTCAATGAATGCAGGCTTCAATTTTAGTCTTAACTCACAGAGATCTCTGCACATATGACGAGCAATCACCCATTGCTCCTCTCAGGTTCTGCATTTGGCTTTAAGCATGAGGCTTTGGCTCCTGATAAAATATTTTCAGGGATTTTTGTCTTTAGGGCACTTTCATCTCTGGGGTTAGCATTGGTTGAAGACAAGTGCACCATCGACGTGCAGTACGCAACACCACCATCCCCCCATGTGTGTGACGTGTGTTGCTCAAGGACACAGCACATATGCTGTAGGTGGGATTCAAACCGAGAGCCTCTCAGCTTGCAGCCTGCACCTCTACTTATTGAGCCACCACTCTACCCCCACCCCTTTCATCAAATTTGATAATTTAAAGCGTAGGCTGAGAACATGTAACAACATAAGCAAATGTTCAAACTCAACTTTAATCCAAAACATGGAAAACACCTACAAAATGTATGCTAAAAATGATTCTTATGTCAGCTGACCAGATGTGTGTGAATGTCCTTTTGGGAAGGGTTTGTTTTTGTTCCAGCTTTGTTAAGGTTTGTTTCATATTGCACAATTTTGTAATGATTACAAATCATAAATCCTTTAAAAAACTATAGAAAAAATGCATAGAAAATTTAAAGTCAAAATTTTTCTGTGAAAAGTTTGCCTCTGAGGTGATAAGATTCGGCCATGACTGAGACCGAATATTCCCGGAAAAAGTATGAGACTATGAGGGCTGAATCTTTCTGACCCCCCTAAATTGCCCATTACTTATAAACTACCATAACTAAGGAAAAAGCAATACTATGGAATTCCTAATTATGAAATTCTATAAATTCCAAATAAATTTACACAAATTATACAGCGAAATGATGAATGTGGTGTATAGAACCCCCAAAATATGTGTGCACCTCACACGCTGACACACAGTCGACACTGGACATCAGCGGTTCCTGAAAGTGTGTTATTGGTACCATATTTGTACCAGAACTGATATTAATAAAATAATATTTAATAAGAACAACAAACACATGGCCAAGCATGCTTCAGATATCCAGGAACAATGCTGGGAATTCAAAATTCAGCCTTAAGGCTGCATGGTGAAATCAATTTCAAAATTCTAGAAAAATCCAGAAAATGTCACAATACGGAGTTATGACCGTTAATTCGTTAATGTTTGCCTGTTTTCAGACTGTTTTCACAATAACTTGGAACAAATAGCAAAAGATTTGATTCAGTATTGATATTCAGTATTGGTATAGCCGTGACATACCAATTTTTGAACTCATTCAAGAAATTGAAAATTGGTATGTTACGGCTATACTGAGCAGAGTTATGGCCCTTAATTTGTTGATTTTTTTCCTCTTTTCAGCTCGATAGTGTGATAACTTCAACAAATATCAATGGATTTTGTCAATGTTTGGGATGTGAGATTTTCTTAACAATGTCTTGAATGGGTTCGAAAACTGGTTCCATTTGGCTATACTGAGCAGAGTTTTTGCCCTTAATTAGTTATTTTTTTCCCGTTTTCAGCTTGTTAGCGCCGTGACCTACACAATTATCAAAGGATTTGAACAATATTTGGCATGTGGGACTTTCATAATAATTTCTAGAAGGAGTTCGAATATTGGTGCAGTTCGGCCATATGGAGTGGAGTTATGGTCCTCGATTATTTCATTTTTGCCTGTTGTCAGCTCATTAGCATGACAACCTGAACAAATATTAATAGATTTGATCAATATTTGGTATCTTGGACTTTAGCAATGTCCTGAAGGAGTTCGGAGACTGGTATGGCACTAACATATTTGCTCTCAGTTAGTTAATTATACCCCCACTTTTTTTCAAAAAAGTGTGGTATACTGGATTGCGCCTATCCGTCCATGCATCTGTGTGTATGTCTATCTGTCCACACTCAAATACCCGTGTTATAACTTGAACATTACTGTTCAGATTTCGATGAAATTTCATACAGGTGTTCACGATCACAAATGTAAGATCATTAAGGAGTAACAGCCGTTTTGCTGTTGAAATATTATTTCTGTGCGTTATGGCCCTTTGAATATACAAAAATAGCCTATATTTTGTCTGTTCACCTCGTATCTCGGGTTTGGGTTGTTGGGTCTCAATGAAATTTGGAATACAGATTGTTTATGGGAAAGGCTTTCAAATGGGTCTCTAATCATGTTTATTACCTTTCACTTTTCAGACACCCCCGCTTTTTAACTTTGAAAATTCGCTGTTTGTCTCGTAAAATAGCCTATTTTTTGTCTGTTCGCCTCATATTTCAGGTTTGGGTTATCAGATTTCAATAACATTTGGAATGAAGATTGTTTGCGGGGAAGGCTTTCAAATGAGTCTCATCCCTGCAGTAAAACCAAGAAAATAATAGCCTATTTTTTGACTGTTCGCCTTATATTTCAGGTTTAGATTATCAGATTTCAATAAAATTGGGAATGAAGATTGTTTATGGGGAAGGCTCTCAAATGAGTCCTCATCCATGCAGTAAAACCAAAAAAATTCATGCAAACCACCTCCCCACATGTGGCATTATGTCTTTGTTCTCTATCTCATTTGTGGATGGTCCAATCGTCACTAGACTTCAGTAACAAGTGTTTCTGGCCTTTACAGTTACTACTTGGGTGGGGGGGGGGGGGGGGGGGGGGGGATTAATGTTGCTGCAAAATAAAGAAAAATAATTTTACATCTCACATGCCGATGATCTGATTGACACAAACTGTTGGTAACAGGTGTATATTGATCTCACAATTTCTACTGGGTTGGATTTCTCTCTGCTGTAAAACAAAACCAATAAACTCCTCACGTGTGTCTGGCTAATGTTGAAAATATGTCCATCTTTGCATTTTCAGAGAAGGGCTGGGGGAGGTGGGGGTGCATATGCCATGCTTAGCCCGTCTTCTTAAAATTGCATGACTCAGTAGAGTTACCTCGGTGTTTTGAGTTCTAAAATGGGTTTGTGAACAACACTTCAAGGATGTTGCACAAAAAACGTTTTTGCCTTGAGATTTGTTTCTGGGTCCATTGGGTGAGACATTTTGTCTGTCATCTGACACAGCCTTATCCTTGACACTGGTATGCCAGCACCTCTGGTACAATCTCTTGCATTGAAATCTATCCGTATGTCCGTTCATTTATCTGTCTATCTGCACTCCGATGTCTGTTTGCATTATAACTTGAACATTACTTCTCAGATTTCAATGAAATTTGGGATAAAAATTTTTTATGGGAAAAGGCATTCAAATGAATCATGCCCCTGCAGTAAAACAGAGAAAATACCTGCAAATCACCTTCCCACTTTATTTATTGGCATTATATCCTTGGGGGGGGGGGTGGTTGGTGGTAAATTAACTTCTTGCTGTAAAACAAAGATGATACATGCTCTGTTTGCCTCATAAAAAGCCAATTTTTTGTCTGTTTGACTTATTTGGGTTATCTGATCTCAATGAAATTTGAAATGAAGTTTGTTTATGGGAAAGGCTTTCACCATATCATGATTTATTTCTTCTCTTGTCATTGTTTGGCAGTATACACCGTGGGCGTATGCCCTGGGGTGTGGACCCCTCTTGTTTTTGCCTGTATTCAGGTTGTTAGGACTAACTTAAAAAAATATCAATGGATTTGATTTTCTTATGATAAGAAAAAACTCTATCGGGACCCCCGCATCTGCGATGTGTGGTCCTTGTTTCATTTTTTTGGTTATAACTGCAGCAATTCCAGTCCCAGCTTGCATATTTTCAGCATTCTGGTTTAGGCCTAAAAAAATAAAAATCTGTGTCTCATGCCTTCCCACATGGTCCTTTTAACTGCTGCATGCTCTCTTTTTATAACCAATCCAACCATAAAAAAATAAAAATAAAATTGTTTATGTCTGATGTTTTACCCAAGTTAATAAAATTGTCCCTTGAGTGCAACAAGGCTTTGCAATGCTTTAGCATTGCAAAGCATTCTAGCACTAAAGGGACATAATACACCACCATCTATGCTATTTTACAGATTATGGGGCCTAAAACAAAACTAACCAAGAACATTAACTTTTTAATGGCAAAGAAATAATTACAAAAATAAAATAAAATAAAAAGCGACTGCCCACATGCAATTTTACAAAAAATGGCCTGAGAAACAGAAGATCTACTTTGTGAGGCCTTATTATTAAATCTTGCAGTATGAAGATTTTGGTTCAGATCAGGCCATAACTTCTTAACATTTTACCCCATCCTGCAAAATCTAAGACTAACTTTACAATAAATTGAGCTATTAATACCGTAGGGGGATGCTTAAATTCAGTATGGAAGTCTGTGTCAACTAGTTTGTTGGCATAACTCTATCCAAAAACTATTCTCAAACAATGTTGGAAAGGGGTTTTCATAGAAATAGTACGAGGCTTTTTGGAATGAAATGACAAACGCGGATAATTGTATTTTCGGTCAGAAGAATAAAGGATTCTTTTTGCCTTAGAATGGGCAAGCACACATCAAGCGTCTTCAACAACTTGTGAATATTCTTTTTTATTCTGAATCAGTTATGTCATCTTATATTTTTACAAAGTCAATAAGCTATTGCCATCACGCGTGCGAAAAGTCTGCCAGTCTGTCCACATTTTCATTTACCGCAGACTGCAACCCGTAGTTCTTGTCCGATCATCACGAAATTTCACATGCAGGTTTGAGGTCATATCTAGATGAGAACATTCCCTTTTGATCGCAATCGGTCGATCACGATGGTTGCCCAAAACCCCAAAACCATTAACACAGTCCACACAGGTCATAGTATGAAGGGCTTTCGTTGTAACTTGGTAGGATGATTCCGTATGATGTCTAGATGAGAACTTCCCCATTTGGTCGCGATCTGTCAACCGTGACGGCTGCCCGAGTCCCAAACCCGAAAACTTTTAGCACAGTATATAGGTCGTATTAATGGAAGGATTTCATTGTAACTTGATAGGATGACACTGTACAATGTCTAGATGAGAATCCCCCTTTTGGTCGCGATCAGCCAACTGGGCGGCTACAGGGGCCCAAAGCCCGAAAACCTTTAGCACAGTCTATAGCTTGTATTTATGATGAGATTTCATTGTAACTTTGTAGGATGACTTCAGGTAATGTGTAGATGAGATCGTCCCCTTTTGCTCGCAACTGTTCAACCGTGACGGCTGCCCGAGCCCAAAACCCGGAAACCTTCACCACAGACGACAGGTCGTATTTATGAAAGGATTTTATTGTAACATGGTAGGATGAATAGATGATAACCTCAATCTGTCAACTGTGATGGCTGCCTGAGCCGAAACCCAGAAAGATTTAGCACAGTCTACAGCTTGCATTTATGATGAGATTTCATTGTAACATTGTAGGATGACTCCAGATAATTTCTAAATGAGAACGTCCCCTTTTGCTGCTCGCAACTGTTCAACCGTGACGGCTGCCCGAGCCCAAAACCCGGAAACCTTTACCGCAGACTACAAGTCGTATTTATGAAGGGATTTTATTGTAACGTGGTAGGATGAATAGATGATAACCTCAATCTGTCAACTGCGATGGCTGCCTGAGCCGAAACCCAGAAAGATTTAGCACAATCAGCAGCTTACATTTATGATGAGATTTCATTGTAACTTTGTAGGATGACTCCAGATAATTTCTAGATGAGAACGTCCCCTTTTGCTGCTCGCAACTGTTCAACCGTGACGGCTGCCCGAGCCCAAAACCCGGAAACCTTTACCGCAGACTACAAGTCGTATTTATGAAGGGATTTTATTGTAACGTGGTAGGATGAATAGATGATAACCCTCAATCTGTCAGCTGTGATGGCTGCCTGAGCCGAAACCAGAAAAATTTAGCACAGTCTACAGGTCATATTGATGAAGGGATTTCATTGTAACTTGGTAGGATGACTCAGTGCAATGTCTAGCTGAAAACGCTCTATATTGGCTATGATCGGTCAACTGTGATGGTCGCACAGTCCTGTGACCTAGATTTGTTTAGCAAAGTCTACAGTTCATATTTATGAAGTGATTTCATTGTAACTTGGAAGGATAACTCGATATGATGTCTAGATGAGGCTTTCCTATTTTGGTCACGATCAGCCAGCTGTTACCACCACCTGGTCACGCCACCTTGATTCGTTTAGTACTGTCTACATGTTCTTTTTATAAAGGGATTTACTTGTAACTTGGTAGGATAACTTGGTATGATATCTAGATGAGACTGTCCTATTTTGGTCATGATTGGTTAACCGTGACTACTGAGCCATCGTGTAACCAAGATTCTTTTAATGAGTCATATTTATGAAGGGATTTTATTGTAACTTGATAGGATGACTCGTTTTGGAATAATTTCACTGGAACTTGGTAACTTTGGCTGATATACATTAACTGTGTGGGCCATATCAACCCACCCCTCAATTCTTAATTTTTTATTGAAAACAGCATTCAGGGAACAGAAATTAACACATTCTCAATTATTACAATTCTTGTCGTACTTCATAATCCTTTCATAAACATTGAACATTATCCTTTTCATTAAACGTAACACACAGTCAAGTTAAGCTACAGTGCCATTGACACTTTCATCAAGGAATAGTGTTGATTTTTTAAAGCCAAAAGTACTTTTGCACGTCAGAAAAAGAATGAAAAAACATTCTTATCAGCTGAAAAAGATTGAAAATACTTTTAACTGAGACAAATTAAGGACAGTATTTTAATATGTTTCCTATTTTGAGCACCGCTTTTACCACCTTGAATTTGGGGTGATTTATACAGTCTGACCGCCATGGACTGGTCACTTTCCACTGGTGGCAATATTTCCAAGGACGCAAATACTATTAAATTCCAAACACTAATTATGGAACACTATTTATAGGAATTATCATCAAAAATTTAATTAAAGAAGTACCGCGTCCGACCCGGTGCTACAATAATTAAAATGTTGCTGATGGTGATTTGTATTACCAGGTAAATGCATGTATGGCCATCGCTGCTCACGCGTGTATTACGACCAGTCCCCTGCGACTGTACTGTAGCCCTGTAAATTAGATGGACCATCAGTTTATAAAATGAGCATATATTATTATTATATTTTGCATAGCCTAGTCATTTTCTTAAACCAAGACAAAATATGTATTTACAGTCTGGTCCCGAAATGCAGATTAGATCACAATTCAGATCAAAATCTAGGAGACTTTGATTGTCTGTCAAGATTGTCCACTGCAATGGTAATAATTTAATCTTGGATGTATAACTTCAGTTTGAATTGAGCTCCCCTATTTTCTTTTGTAAGCTATCTGTCGAATAAGCTACTATTGAATTTGCTCAATGGTTGTATTCACCTTACCTGGTATAGCTCTTGTTAGTTGTATGGGAAAACAATTCCTCCATATGATATCTTCAATCATGAAATCTCCTCACTCTTTCAGAACTCGTATGTACCCTTCAAACCTTAAATATCCTCTGCTGCAATGCCTGATGGTTGAGTGACATAGTAGCTTGGCATGTGGTACTACCATCTAAGCTGTATGATTTATGATTTGCTAGCCGAGCGCAGTGACTGTGCCACAACTTGGGGATTCCATAAGGAGAGGAAACTGGGAAGTGAAAGGAATGAAAATTAAAAAAATGTTTTGCAATCTGTTCAGATCTTGGATTGTGAAAGGTAAAGTCAGCAGTAAAAGAAGCAGAATAATTATGACAGTTGATATGTTAGTATGTAGCAATATTTTGAGTACCAGCTGGTCAAGTTCAATTTGGGGTTTGGCCTGCTCAGTTTCATTGTTAATTGCTACCTAATGTTATTTCCCTTTTTCAGCTGACCAGAATGAAAGTCAGGGTGAGCTATTGTGGTCAGCCACTGTCTGTTGTCCGTCCTCTGTCCGTGGACATAGTTGTGACTTGTACTCCAAAACCGCTGGACCGATTTCAGTTACTTTTGAGGTGATTGTTCTAACATCGCATTTTGTTTCTGTTGAAATGAATTTGCCCAGCCCCATAGTAAGGAGGTGGGGGGGGGGGGGGGGGGGACTCACAATTTAAAAAAAAAATCTCTTGAACCAAGGATACAATGACTTGATATGATATTTGGTACTTAGCTTCCTTTGAGCTGCAGAATCAGGTTTGTCTGAGCAAAGTTCGTGAAGTAAATATGAGGGGCAAGATTTCTGTCCCTCCCTAAAATTTCTCTTTTTCTGAACAGATGAGCTGATTGGAACACAATTTGGTATGTGGTATTATTTACATGAAAGAGTCATAAGTACTTGATTCATTTAAAAAACCAAAACAACAATTCCCGCATTCCTGTCGGAAACCCAGGAGCATTGAAAATAGAAATATTTTCAAATGCCCACATTATTACACAGAACAGAGATTTGTTATTTGTAATGAAGCATTCTTAGAGCCAGTAGAATGGAATTGTCAAAAAATTACAATCAGTTATTTCATACTAATTACTTTATTTTACATTGCTCTCGGTGGCTGAAGCTCTCAGTACAGGTATTACTGTAGTAAATATTTGAGTTAGAGTTACCCGGCTTGAAAATATGCTCTTGGAAATTATTTTTTCTCCAAAAGTAAGCAGCCTTGGGAAAATATATTCGTTTAGTAAACATTTGAAGCATTCTACTGACATGATCACATCTAGCATTAATATTGAATATTCCAGATGAATGAAGAGTATGATCTGATGCCTATTTGGACCTGAAAAATACAATTGTTTATTGGTGTGTTTTTGTTGGGATTTACCTGGAATATATGTGCATGTGACTGGTGCCATTGAGTTTTTAGCTCACCTGATTGAAAGCAGAGGGGGGGGGGGGGGGGGTGATGGGGGGGGGGGGGAAGGGATCACTTTCTGTCATCCATCGTCTCGTGTCTATCTGTGAACTTCACATTATCGACTTCTCATAAACTACTGAGCCGAATTCAATGTGATATTTGGTATACGCAGTGCGCTAAATTTAAAAAATGACTCTAACCGACTGACCGTTCACGTGGTTTGAAGATGGCTAAACCAAAAGCTCGGCGATGTAAAAATTCTTGGAAAACTGCTTTATTTATCTTTAACAGGTATTCAAATATATATTGTCTCGCAAGATAAAGGTCTAAAAATTTATCAGACACAAGAAAGGCTGGTTGAGTGCTGGAAGCCCATATCCAGGCTTTTTTCTGAACTGCAGGTAGTTGAAGACTTCATATTTTGTGGATTTCTTTCTTATTATCTCGGAAATAAAGTTACTTCATCTCCATCGATTTGCATTATTACAATTTATGGGAAAGTGCCTATAGGCACTCTCCCATATATTGCAACAAGACAAAAACGTGTGAACAAATCTTGAGGCTGAGAAAAAAATTAGCACTCTACCAGTTAAGTTACACAGACTTTAACATTCAAGATGCAACTTTTGGCTATCCGGTCATCCGTTCGCGTAGATTTAAATTTGCGTAGCCACCACGCGAACGTTCTCGTCAAATTTTGCACACTGTATACATCTCTGGGTGGTGGAGGGGGTGGTAGTGTTCAGATTCAACTTTGTTGAAATCGAATCCCCGGGTTAAATTTTGGTCTCCCTATAGGAGCCTGAACTTCAACTTACATGTAGTACAATATGAGGAAATTTCTGTAAAAATCTTCTTCAAATCCACCAGTCAGGATCCTTTCACATTTGGTACACAACATCTCTTTGGAAGTCAGATTCAATTTTGTTCAAATCGATTTAACTTAGTGTAATATGAGAAAAAAATCATCTTCTTCAAATCCACCAGTCAGAATTCTTCCATCTTTGGTATGTAACATCTCCAGGGGGATCGAATCCAAGTTTGTTCAGTTCTTGTCCCTGGCTTAATATTTGGGCTTTAGGCGGAGGTATGTTAGGTTCAAGTTTGTTAAATGCCATTTCTTAGTGTTTTTTCATATAATGTGCCTTGACTTAACAACTCTTGGATGATTGGAAGTGCTTGTCTACAGCTGATAGAATTGAAAGCAGTCAGGAAGACCTATCATAATAATCATCTGACATGAAAACTAGAGTTAGGAATAATTTCATGACCTCATCCCTCTGTAATGTTGATGAACCATGACTAACTGCATGTGACTCAAATTACTTCTTTAAACCACTTTGTCAGGTGAGCGATTGAGGCCCGTTGTTCTCTCTTATTAGCTCCCCTGACTGAAAATCAGGATGGGATACATGTATTGTCATCACATTTTGTCTATTGTCTGTCGTCCGGTGTACATGTTAAGTTGTGTTTGAATCTTCTCCAAAACCACTGGGCCAATTCAAGTGAATGTTTGTGTGAGTTACCCGAAGGGCATAGTATGTTTGTTCAAACCAATATACTGGTGATGGGGTGGGGGAAAATGCTCCCAAATGTCTTTTAAAGTCTTCTCGTGAACCAGTGGGTACATGCACAATGACTCCATATTTGGTATGGAGCTTCCTTCTGAGATGGAGAATCAAGTTTGTTCAAACAAAGTTTGTGGAGTAAAAAAAATTGCCTTTGAAATGGGAGGGGCAAAATTTTTGGCCCTACCCAAAATTTTTATCTTCTGAACCGATGGTCTGATTTGAACCAAATTTGGTACATGTATGTGGCATTATTGAGCCATAAGTGTCCCCTTGGGAACCCCAGAAGCTAAAAAAAATATTTTCAAATGACCATATTTCCCATCATTATTATAATAATAATTATTATTAGTAGTATTATTTATTAGTGTTTAAGGTCATATATTTAACCCAATCAAACCCCATGGAACAGAGAACTGTTATTTGGTATGAAGCATCCCTATGACCAATTGAATGGAAGGCTAAATACAAAAATGGCCGTCGGTTATCCAGAAACACCGGTCAGAATCATTTTATGCATGGCATACAGAATCGTAACAGGGGTTGGATTCATTTTGTTCAACTCACATCCATGGGCTCTCTAAGGGAGCCCAAATTTTAATTTAGTGCAATATGAGGAATAACCTGTGAAAATCTTCTCCAGCTCAACCAGTCAGAATCTTTTGATCTTTGGTATACAGCATCCTTAGGGAGGTCAGATCTATGTTTGTTCAAATCATGTATTTGGGTTCATATTTGAGCTCCCTATTGGATCCCAGATTTTGACGTAGTCAAATATGAGGAATCATTTTGAAAACTCTTCTCCCAAAACAGCAATCAGAATCATTTAATTTATGGCATTCAGAATCATAACAGGGGTCGGATTCAATTTGTTCAACTCAAGTCCATCGGTTAATAAGTGGGCTCTGCAAGGGAGCCCAAATTTTAACTTAGTACAATATGAGGAAAAATCTGCAAACATCTTCAGATCCACCAGTCTGAATCCGTTGACATTTGGTATACAGTGTACTTAGGGATGTCACATCCACATCTAAGTTTGATCAAATCAAGTCTTTGGGTTGATATTTGGGCTTCCTAGTAAAGCCTGAATAATATTTAAAAATCTGCTTCTTGAGATATTTGGTATATAACATCCTTAGAGGGGTCAGATTCTATTTATTCAAATAAATTCCCAGGGATGATATTTGTGTTCCCTATAGGAAAGGGTGGGGCGAATTTTAACATAGTGCAAAATTGGTAATATTCTCAAAATCTTCCTCTCCAGAACCACCAGTCAGAATCTTTGGATATTTAGAATACAGCATCCTTTAGGTTTGTTCAAGTTAAGTCCCTAGGTTGATATTTGGACTCCCTAGTTATTTCATTACTGAAAATGTTGGCATTATTTCTGTGGTAGCATCCCAATACTAGAAATACTAGAGAAAAATCATCTGGCATGAACAACGGAATTATAAATAATTAAATAACTCCATTCCTCTGTAGTGCTAACTAGCCTTAGATGAAAATTAAATTCTCCTTTAAACATGGTCAGCTGAACACCTAGAGAGCCCTGGGCCCCATGGGACCTCTTGTTTGTTGCATGACCCCGTATCGGAAACATTTGTTGAAAGGGCTATACTTGACAAATATCTGAATGCCAAAATTAAAGTGATGCGATTTGTTTTCCTTTTGAACGTTATAACAGTCATCTATGTATTCAGTAATGTTATACCTAGGCCAAACGTAAATACATTTTTGGGCTTCCAATACTGATTTTCTATTATTTTTGGAGATTATTTCACATTTAAATGTTCATTGGGTGACAACACACACCTTAAAAAACTGTTTTATTGTTTTGAAAAGTTATATTGTTATCAGAGTCAGCAATAAAGGCTATATATTGCCAAACATAAGATTGTTGATGCAAGCGAATTCACATCTTGAGCAAGTGTAGCCTCCAGGAGCACACTATAACCTCTGGCAAATGCCAAATAATAAATAGCCAATTTTAGAATAATTGTCCAAACCATGATTTCTCCTCAGAGTACTAGGGACGGAGGGCGGATTCAAATCTTCCAACTCCCTTCTAAATCACCATTCAAACACACAGCCAGAAAATCTATATTGCACTTTTATTAGCTCGCCTGACTTTCAGTCAAGGGAGGTCTTGTGATCATTCACCATCCGCCGTCCGTGAACAAGGTGTTTGCGCCTTGTCCTCCAAACCCGCTAAACCGATTTATGTGAAATTTTAGATAATAATTTGTTATGACATCTCATTTTGATTGCGTTCAAATCAAGTTGCCTCGCCCATCGGTGGGGCCACACCCAAAAAGCGTGCTTAAATCATAAAAAATCGTCTTCTAATGAACCAGCAGTAGCAGAGACTTGATATGGGGTGTGTAGCTTCTTTTTGAGGTGTAGACTCAGATTTGTTCAAGAGAAGTTCGAGGAGCTATATTTAGTCGTTATGGGAGGGGCATGAATTTTTGCCCCGTCTAAATTTCGATTTTCCAGACCGAGAGGCTTATTTGAACCAAATATGATATGAGGGCCTATTGGGTCATAAGTACTTAATTTATGCCAAAACAAATTTTCCTGTCTCCCCATGGGAACCGCAGGAGCTAACAATTTAAAATGCCCATATCTCCAACACTACACAGTACTGAGAATTCTTATTTTGTGTGAAGCTTCCTTAGGACCAACAGAATGGAAGGGTCAAAAAATTGCTATCGGTTTTATCATAGGGTACCTTTTCGGGACTTTGAAAAAGTGCTGAGTCAGCATTTTTTAACACCGTGGGCAATGGGAAAAACATTTAAGACTACCCTTCTCCCAAACCACTGCTCCAAAAGATTTCAAATTTCAAATATAACATCTTTGGAAGATTACTACACAGATTTATTGAAATCAAATCCCTGGGTCCATATTTGGGCTCTCTATGGGAGCCCAAATATTTAAATTAGTGCAGTATGAGGGAATATTCTTTAAACATCTTCTTCTTCAGATCCACCAATCAGAATCCTTTGATATTTGGTATGCAGCATCCTTAGGGGTCGAGATTCAAGTTTGTTCAAGCGAAGTCCCTGGGTTCATATTTGGGCTCACTATGGGAACCCGAATTATAACTTAGTTCAAAATGAGGAATTTTCTTTAAAAATCTTCTTCTTCAGATATAGCAGTCGGAATGTTTTGATATTTGGTATGCAGCATCCTTAGGCGGTGAGATTCAAGTTTGTTCAAGCCAAGTCCATGGGTTCATATTTGGGCTCACTGTGGGAGCCCGAATTATAACTTTGTTCAATATGAGGAATATTCTTCAAAACTCTTCTTCTTCACACCCACCAGTCAGAATCTTTTGATATTTGATATACAGTATTCTTAGTGAGGTGAGATATAAGTTTGTAAAAGCCAAGTCCCTGGGTTCATATTTGGGCTTCCAGTGGGAGCCCGAATTGTAAAACATTTCTATTTTCCGAACTGAGAGGCCGATTTGAATCAAATTTGATATGTGGGCTTATTGGGTTATAAGTACCCAATCTATGTAAAAAAAAACATTTTCCCGCCTCTCCCGCAGGACCTAAGAATGGAAAAAAATTACACGGCACTGATAATTTTTATTTTGTGTGCTTCCTTAGGAACAGCAGAAAAGAATGATCAAAAAATAATTGCCATCGGTTTTATCATAGGGTACTTTTCCAGGACTTTTAAAACAGTGCTGAGTCAGCATTTTTTAACACTCTAAGTTATGCGAAACACATTAAAGAATCTTCTTCCCCCATACCACTGCTGCAAATGCTTTCAGTTTTCACATATTTTTTGTTTATATAAACTTTATGAAATTATTTTGGACTGTTTTCTCCTTCAATTAACATGTATTGGTCAGATAAGATTAGGAAGCATCGATATGCAAGCCCATGCCAAAACATCCATCAAACACCATAGCACACTAAATCAGACTGATTAAATCATAATTCCAAGTAATTTCAAGTTTATATTTGAAAATACTTGCCATGTAATTCAATTTGCCTGATGCAATATTGCCAATAACGTCTCAACATGAAATTTATATGGATTTGGACTTACCTACACCCCAGATATGATAGTTTATATGCTTAAAGGGCCCTGTCGGCCATATAATTGATCATAAAAGTTTAAACAAGCACAACTTGGTTATTTTATGTGGATAAAAAAAATAGCTTTTTTGGCCATTTACGCATTTTTTCCACACCTGCACCACTCACCCACCCATCCCCTTGTGTCTGGAAATTTTCGGGTGATCCCCCTCCCCCACCTCCTGCACATATTGTGATATATAGGCTAAGTTAGTTTGAAGCTCATTACTCATACTTTGTAAGAATATGAATGATTAATGTGCTCACTGCTCAGTTTGACCTGATATTTGAGCTGATTAATTAATAAATTATTGGTTGCATACTGATTTTTAGCTTAACTTGACAAAGTCAATATAAGCTATTCCCATCACGCGTGCGGTAGTCAGTGAGTCTGTTCACATTTTCTCCAGCACTGGCTACACCCCGTAGTTCTTGTCTGATCATCGCCAAATTTCATATGCAGGTTCGAGGTCATGTTTAAATGAGAACATCCCATTTTGGTCGCGATCGGTCAACCATGACGGCTGTGCGGGCCCGAAATGGGAAACAATTTAGCACAATCTACAGGTCGTATTTATGAAGGGATTTCATTGTAATCTGATAGGATGACTCAGTATAATGTCCAGATGAGAACGTCATTTTTTGGCTATGATCGGTCAACTGTGATGGCCGCACAGCCCTGTGACCTAGATTTGTTTAGCACAATCTGCAGTTCATAGTTATGAAGTGATTTCATTGTAACTTGGAAGGATAACCCGATATGATGTCTAGATGAGACTTTCCTATTGTGGTCTCGTTCAGTCAGCCGTTACCACCACCTGGATTCATTTAGTACTGTATACAAGTTTGTTTTATAAAAGGATTGAATTGTAACTTGGTAGAATAACTTGGTATGATATCTAGGTGAGACTGTCCTATCTTGGTCATGATTGGTCAACCGTGACTGCTGAGCCGTCATGTCACCAAGATTTCTTTAGCAAATTCTACGAGTTATATTTATGAAGGGATTTCATTGTAACTTGATAGGATGATTCGTTTTGGAATAATTTCACTGTAACTTGGTAACTTTGGTTGACATACATTAACCGTCAGGGCCACATAAACCCACCCCTCAATTCCTTAGGCAAGTCAACACCTCACAATGATAATATCCCCTTTTGGTCGCGATCGGTCAACCGTGACGGCTACGCGAACCCGAAAACCTTCAGCACAGTCTACAGGTCGTATTCATGAAGGGACTTCATTGTAACTTGGTAGGATGACTCTGTACAATGTTAAGATGAAAACGTCCCATTTTGGTCGAGATCGGTCAACCATGACGACTGCGTGGTCCTGAAACCAGAAAACATTTAGCACAGTCTACAGGTCGTATTTGTGAAGGGATTTCATTGTAACTTGGAAAGATGACTCTGTATAATGTCTACATGAGAACACCCTATTTTGATCTTGATCGGTCAAGCGTGACGGTCGCACAGGCACGTGACCTAGATTTGTTAGCGCAGCTTACAGTTCATATTTATGAAGCGATTTCATTGTAACTTCTAAGGGTAACTCTGTATGATGTCTTGATGAGACTGACCTATTTTGATCACGATCGGTCTGCCGAGACCACCGCCCGGTCACGTGATCTAGATGCCTTTAGCACCCTCTACATGTTTTTATGAAGGGATTTGATTGTAACTTAGTAGGATAACTTGGTATGATAGCTAGATGAGACTTCCCATTTTGGTCATGGTTGGTCCACCGCGACCGCCGGACCATCACATGACCTAGATTCCTTTAGCATAGTCTACGAGTTTCATTTAGTCTTGGTAGGACTACTTGGTTTGGAATAATTTTACTGTAACTTGGTAACTTTGACTGACATACATTAACTGTGAAGGCCACATTAAGCCAGGACTCGCCTCTTTAGTACAGTCCACACCTCATTTTTTTTCTTATTTGAAAAACTAGCATGTAGGGAACAGAAATTAACTTTTTCTCAATTATCACAATTCTTGTCTTATTTCATAGTCCTTTCATAAACATTGAACATTATCCTTTTCATCAAACACTACACACAGTGAAGTTAAGCTACAGTGTCACAGACACTTTTATTTAGCTCAGCTTGACAAAGCCAAGATAAGCTATTGGCATCACGCCCGCGGAAGTCTGTTCACATTTGCGTTAGAACCAGCTACACTCCGAAGTTCTTGTCCGATCATCACACCATTTCTTATGCAGGTTCGAGGTCATGTCTAAATGACAACGCCCCATTTTGGTCGCGACCGGTCAGCCGTGACTTTGGGTGGGGTCGAAACCCGAAAACCATTCGCACGTTCTACAGGTTGTATGTATGAAGCGATTTCATTGTAACGTGGTAGAATGACTCAGTATAACGTCCTATATTGGTTGGGTTCAGTCAACCATGATGGCCACAGGGGCATGCTACGCAGTTTCCTTTAGCACAATCTACAGGTTGCATTTATGAAGTGATTTCATTGAAAATTGGTAGGATGACTCGGTATAATATCTAGATGAGAACGTCGTATTTTGGCCACGATCGGTCAACCGTGACAGGCGCAGTCTCGTGACCTAGATTTGTTTGGCACAGTGTACAGTTATATTTATAAATCTATTTCATTGTAGGTTAGAAGGAGAGCTCAGTATTATGTCAAGATGAGACTTTCGTATTTTGTTCACGATCGGTCAACCATGACCACCGGACCGGCACGTGACCTAGATTTCTTTAGCAATGTCTACGAGTCATATCTATGAAAGGGTTATGATCATTGCAACTTGGTAGGACCACTTGTTTTGGAATGATTTTACTGTAACTTAGTAACTTTGGTTGTCATACGTTATATGTGAGGGCCACATCGACCCAGGCCTCAATTCTTTAATATTGTCTACACCCCAAATTATTCTTATTGAAAACGTTGCATGTAGGGAACCGAAATTAACATATTCTCAATTATCACAATTCTTGTCTTATTTCATAATCCTTTCATAAACATTGAACATTATCCTTTTCATCCAACATTACTCATAGTCATGTTAAGCTACAGTGCCATTGACACTTTCACTGCAAATATGGAGATAAATAGGGTGATAGGATCTACTTTCACTTACAGACTACAGTACCACAAGAAATTGTTATTTTGTGCTGTCTTAAAACCTCAAATTCTATAGATATTTAGCTGCAACCTTTTAAAAAGATTGGAAATATTTTCAGAATGCGCTAAAACCTACCGCTACAGTCATCCAGAGTAAAAAAAAATGAAAACTAACCCCTCCTTCCGGGGAAGAGGGATGCACCCCATTAACGTATTCATCCCTAATTGGAATTTTCATCCCTCATTGAAAACCTCCTAGCTTTACCCCTGATGGTCGCCTAACATATTTAGTACTGTGATACCAAAATGTATGGATGAAATTACACATTCTAGGGAATGGTTGAAGAATGAAATATTTTAATATGTTGCATCACAGGAACATTGTTTTTATTATATTAGGAGGGTGTGTGTGCGTTATTTATTACTGACTATTGCTCAATACTAATTAGGTTCCAATTCCTGTGGTTACATGCTTTGGGGTTCCTCCGCACGCCTAGCTTATTGTCATATTATTCACTAGCTTTCCCCATTAAGCCCAAACAAAGGTTGTTTTTACAATCCCTTTCTGAACAGCCTTGCATTCTGCAACATCGATAATTTTTTTCTGAAAGATTGCCAATCATTGTTTCTATAATATGCTAGACCTTTGAGCAATTTTGGAACTCTTTGTATTGCTTTGTATTGCATTTTGTCTAGGTTAGCGTTAATATTGAACGTCCCCGCCACCCTGATTTGGGTAATTCGGTGGAGGAAAAGCAGTTTGTATCTGGCCATGAAAATTGTTATCTCTTTCCGTTTGAGTATAAAAGGGGTACCTCTGTTTCTAGGGTTATCAGGTTGGTAATCGAGATTTGGAATTTGAAACGTTGACGAAGCCCTCTGTCTGAAATTGGAGGGATTTATTTCCCAAATTTTGATGTCTGTCCCTTCTATTTTGAAATTTATCAACAACTCTGGACATTCTATCTAACTCAGAAGGATTACAAACCAGTGGTGAACTTGTAAAAGTCTGGTCTGCGCTTGAGTGTGTTCGGCCAACTGAAACCGTAATATTTTGCTTGTTGGGCTGTAAATGACCCGACAGAAAATCTGCTGTGTCAAATTGAGGCTTGTTACTAACACATGGACCCTTTAATGCAGACCAGTCAGAGACCAATTTAACTTGGGTGTCACCTTGATGAAAAAAAGAATCTTGGCTTTCATTTTGTTTTTGGGAATCCAATGCTAATTCTCGAGGTGAAATAGGGTAACTTGATTCATTTACTACATTCCTGTCCCCAATGGGTTCTGGCAATTTTGTTATACTATTCCAATCTATGATTTTTTATTTCTCAACTAAATAAAGGCAAATTGTGCAGACTGAACGAGGATCATCATCACCAGGAAAATGGGGGTCAAAATCTATTAATTTCATGATATTTCTTGTGATTGTAACATCTGGAATATTAAAAATATTTTCCGCAGTTAACTAAATTTGTCAACCTTGGGAACCTTTGCTCCTCGTGCACTGTGCAGTGCGCATAAGAAAAAGCAACTTGATGCTAAGTGTATACTGTTAGCCAATCTGCCACTGCAATACCAATTTCACGGACTGACGGTAATGATCGGTCTCATGCATTTGCTCCACTTGGATGGTAAGAATGTTCAATCTCTTGAACCTAACACGGGTTTCAACAGCCATGCTTATTTTAGAACAATTATCACAGAAACCCCCACAGAAGAGTGCTATTCCTACAGGCCGACATAGGTGAATGCCATGCTGTGTGGGGCTCGAAATCAAGTATCGTTTGTTTTATCGCTGGTGTCTTTATTTTTATTATTATTATCGGGAGATATTGAGACTAACTTGGGAGCAACGTCACCTGATGGACATTCTGAGTATCTCACGACAAATAATTTTAAAATATGTCACCTTAACGTACAGAGTCTAATACCAAAACTCGATATAATTCATTGTGAAGTGGGACTCTATGATGTTATGGCGTTCACCGAAACTTAGGTGTGCCCATCAGTCAGCTCCTCGGAAATCAGTCTCCCAGGATTCCGGGAACCACAGAGAGCGGACCGAATTACCTGAGGTGGTGAAGTCGCAATTTACTCGAAAGCAGGTATTAATCTCAAACCGCGTCACGACTTAGAAATATTAAATCTCGAGTGTCTTTGGGTTGAGTTAACTTCGGGGAGGCGACCTTTGTTATTAGGTGTTTTCTTCCTCCTCCAAATAGCGACCGCAGTGCGTGGGACCTAATTTCTGCTTCCATAGATAAAGCTAAAGATACCTCTTTTGCCGATATTATAATCACAGGTGACTTTAACGATGACCAGTTGTCGCCTCGAACGGGACATTTTTTCGAAATTGTTAAAACTTTCAATCTTAGTCAGTTTGTGGATGAGCCTACATATTTCACTGAATCTTCAGCGTCCCTACTAGACGTGTTTGCTGTTACCACTTCTGTTAATACGCACACGTGTAACGTTCTGGATCCATTCTTTCCAGGTCTTTGTCGCTACCATTGTCCAATACTCATCGAAGTTATTACTTACAGAAATATCAACCCCTCTTTCAAAAGGCGCATATGGAAATACTCTGAAGGAAATTTTGTATCCCTAAATAATACTCTCCTTAATCTTAACTGGGATGAGGCCTTCGGTGATGTAAATCCAGATTCCATGGTTACCAATTTCACTGACAAATTATCAACGTTAGCTAACAGATATATACCCAATACACTCATTGCAGTACGGAAAAATGAACCAAGTTGGATGCACCGCGATATAAGGTTAAAGATTCGGCAACGTAAACGCTTACGCAAAATGCCAAAACACAGCGGATTGTTACGTGATTGGGACAAATATAAAGCAAAAAGAAATCAAGTGGTTTCAGCAATTCGGAAAGCTAAGGCGACATATACCGACAAAATCCATGCAACTCTGTCTAATTCTAACACTACATCTTCACAATATTGGAAAATCCTAAAGTCAATTCTCACTAATAATAGACCCATTCCGGCCTTCACGTATCAGCATGAAACATATTATACCAATGTTGATAAAGCAGAGGTGTTTAACAAATATTTTTGTTCTATCTCAACCGTCGATGACTCCCAGACAATGCTTCCTATTACTAGTTCTAGCCCCACAGAAACAATTAGCGATATCACCTTACATGCTTATGACGTGCATCAGGCATTAACAGGGTTGAACATATCTAAGGCGTCAGGTCCAGATCTCGTTAGTCCTCGCCTCCTTAAAGAGTGTTCATCATTCGTGACCGAACCTCTTACAATATTATTTAATATTCTATTGTCCCATTGCTATTTCCCGCGATCTTGGAAAAAAGCTAACGTAACACCAGTTCTAAAAAAACCTCCGTCTAGCTCGGCTACTAACTATCGTCGGGGGGCGCGGTGGCTCAGTAGGTAGAGGTGCAGGCTGCAAGCCGAGAGGTCCTCGGTTCGAATCCCGCCTGCGGCAACCGCGTTGTGTCCTTGGGCAAGACACTTCACCTCCATTGTCCATGTGGGGGCACGGTGACGCTGTGCACTAAGGCGTACTACACGTTGATGGTGCACATGTCTTCAACCAATGCTAACCTTGCTTGTACGGAGTTAGTATGTTGGGGAGCTGACAGTTGTTCGCCGTTGCTCGGTGGTTCTCTCCGAGTACTCCGGCTTCCTCCGCCCGTAAAACTGTCGTGGTCATGATTAGCCATTGTGCAGAAATATGTGACGTTAAACACCAATAAATAAATATATAAATACTAACTATCGTCCGATATCATTAATCAGTTGCGTCGGAAAAATCTTTGAGAAATGTATTTTTAAGCGTCTATGGCACTTCATTGAAACTAATAAACTGCTTAGTCCGTTCCAATCATGATTCACAACCGGTGAATCCACTGTCTTACAATTGACAGACTTGTATGACGAGTTTTGTAAGGCACTGGATGAGGTAAAAGAGATTAGGGTTGTATTTTGCGACGTGAGTAAGGCGTTTGATAAGATGTGGCATATGGGGCTCATTCACAAGCTGGAGAAAATTGGAATTAGAGGTAACTTGATAAACTTTCTAAAATCATACCTTTTTGGTAGGACACAACGGGTCGTAATAGGGTCTGATTCATCCAGCTGGTTGCCCATTTACTCTGGTGTTCCTCAAGCTCAATATTAGGCCTACTGTTTTTTAATTTACATACATGACATTACTGAAAATCTAGTTAGCAGCATACGACTATTCGCTGATGATACGTCACTTTATTTAATTGTTGAAAATCCACAACTTGCCTCTGAACTGCTTAACCACGGCTTTTCCACAATTGAACAATGGGCTCAAACATGGTTAGTGGAATGTAACCCACAGAAAACCGAAACCATGCTAATATCACGTAAGACCAAGCCTACTGTACACCTCATTCTCTATTTAGCTAGTACTCATATAAGTGAAGTGACCGAACACAAACACTAGGTCTAATTTTAAACAATCATTGTACTTGGGATAATCATATCGAACACATCACGTCTAAAGCATGGTCAAGAATCGATCTGATGAAAAAACATAAATACTCCCTCGACCGTACGGTATTGGAGAAAATGCATTTTGCATAGGGAAGGCCTCTTCTTGAATATTCGGACACAGTGTGGGATAACTGCATGGAAGATAATATTGCAGACTTAGAAAAAAAATCAAATCGCTGCAGCGAGATTAGTTACGGGTGCGACTATTAATGCTAGTAAAGCCACTTTATACACTGAAACTTGTTGGGAAACTCTCCAAGATAGACGCACAAAACACAAACTTGTTCAATACTTCCACATGTACCACCACATGACGCCTCTATATCTTGCCAATAAGGTTCCCCCATTGATATCGGCCGTCAGCCAGTCCTCCCAACTTCGTAACAATACAAATCACCGTGTCCCGTTCTGCAACACTCGGTTATACCAGACATCCTTCATTCCTAAAATCACAAGTGACTGAAATAATATCCCATCAGATGTGGGAAATAATAACTCTGTATATCAGTTTAAGGTGTTTTTAAACAAGGACAAGCGCCGACCGCCCTACTTCTTCGGTGGAGCGAAATCGAGCCGAGCTCAGATCTATCATTGTAGATTACGACCTGGATGCAGCTTGCTTAATGCACACCTCTTCTGTAATCACCTTTTCAATCCACCTTATTGCCGATGTGGGGAACTCTTGACAAGACATTTCTTATTGGTATGTCCGCTCTATGCTCTTTTACGTAACGACACGTTAGAAATGCTTCCCCAATGTGTAGATTTTGATGCCTTGTTATTTGGTTCCACGCGTCTTAATACTGAAGAGAACCATATGGTTTTCGAAGCAGTCCATGACTATATCTTACAAACTTGCCGCTTTACCACATAAGTGCTGCCCTGCAGACAAACTTGTCAATGTTCAGTGATAATCCTCTTTTTCCGACTTTTTCTCTCTTTATCTCTCATTTATAGAGAACTTAGTTTGACGTGTGGTTTTTCCATATCATTTCGGTAATCAGTGTGTGACGTCATCACACCAATATGTTACATACAGAAGAGAATGTGGACATACCTGATACCTCTGTCATCATTCAACTATTTTTGTAATTTTATTCTATCTAGAAACGACCTCGACAAAGCTTAAAGCTTACTGTCGGATGCAATTTATTGTACCGATGTGCATACTATACAAGTTTAATGAAAATAAATATTGTTTAAACTAAATTTGTCAACTAAATGAAGGCAAATTGTGCAGACTGAACGAAGATCATCATCATCAGGAAAATGGGGGTCAAAATCTATTAATGTCATGATATTTCTTGTGATTTTAACATCTGGAATATTAAGAATATTTTCTGCAGTTAAATTTCACCATTCATTTCTTTTTGAGGCTAGTTTCACTAGTCTGTGATAATTAATGCCATGGTAATGTCAAAAAACTTTGAAAATCACAATGATTGATTTGCAGCACCTGGGATGGGTTGTCCCTTTGCACATTTTGTTCATTTGGGTGATTTGATGCCATATCTTAATTAATCAACTTTCTGTTTCAAACAATAATGAAATTTCATTGGAAGATTGCTCAAACACATCGGGAAACCCCTTTGAACTAAAAATGTAAACATTGCCTAAAAATGGAAAAATTCTGCAAATTAAATTTCAAAAATGAAAACATTTTACTTGTACATTCAAATTAATCATATTAAACAGGAAATATAGGAAAAATATGCATGGATGGCCACAAAGAAAAAAATAATTTGAAGGGATATAAAATCCCTGGATAAAATACTACGGTAATGTCAAAAAGCTATCAATTATTCAGTTTCAAATGCTCTAAATATTACTGCAGGTACTTTTATAGCTCGCAGCGTCAATTTGTTGTATATTTTATTCTTTAGCAGTAATAAGTATCAGTTTTAAGTAGAAGACTCATTCAGCTGCGCAGCTGAAAAATATGTTGTAGTTATACATTTTTGTTGTGTTCTGCAAGTTGTAACAGGTAATCTTCGGCAAGCTGTTATAGTGCACCAGTCCTTATATAGGGGCTGAGAGGATATGTTCGATTTCCCAGTATAGAATCGGGAATACCAGGCAAAATATACCACTACAGTTTCACGAGGAGGTTCTGCTATACCGTAAATGCGGAGACTACCTTTACAAGAATATTGTTCTAAATCGTTTATTTCCTGTTTTTGGGTCTCTACTTGCGGCCTGAGGTAAGTATTTTCATTTTTTAAATTTTTATTTATTTTCTCGATTTTATCTTGTCTGATTTCCAAGTCGAACACACGACTCTCTAACACAGATAATTGCTTACTAAAATATCTATTATTGCAGTTTTCGCTTGTTCAATTTCCAGCTTACTTGCTTGTTTTTCAGAAAATTCCCTGAAATTTTCCGCCGTCTCTTAACTGAAACTGTCCAGGTGGTTCACAATAGCTCGAACCTGCTCTTTTATAGACCGTAAGCTGCTATCTGAGTTAGCGATAGTCTTCGTTTTCCCCTTGCTTATAAAGTCGGACATTATGAGCTGCTTTTTGGTGTAAGGTTTACAGTACTATTACTCTCTGCATAATCTGCAACGGGAAAAAAAATTACTTGCATTACCTGTATTAATTGTATTCTCTCGTCGGCGATCAGCGTTTTTCCTGAAGCAATAGAAATATCAATCGACTTCTTGATCACTAATCACGCTGATTAGTAATCACTAACACGTAACATGAATCGAGTATCTATTGTTCTAAAAACATCCAAGTTTTATGAGAAACTATTCTGAAAAAGCATATTTTCCAATTCGAAGAAACCAGACAAGAATTCTAATGAGTTTTACAAACGCTACCGCACCCCTCTCTGAAGTTTTAGCGCTTATATAACTCCCGTTAACATTATAGAATAATAAACAAATTTGAGCGGAGATTTAGATCACGCGACTGCCATGTTTTCATTCGGAAATAAGGCGATCGGATATTTAAGAGGTAAAGAGGTTCCGGGCCTCATACAGCGTCAATGTCTTTTACAAATTTGGTTGTCTTGAGAGCCTTTAAAAATTTGTTAAAGATCTTTTTCTCTCTGGCACTATCGATTTGGCCTCCCCATGCGAGCCGAGCGTATTCGCACCTAAAGATATTTGAAGGGGCTCCGTACCACTCACCCGACACGGTTGCAAAGTTAACAAAATTATTTTCTAAAACGTTGAATCCCGTATCGTAACCAAGACGGTATTATTATCCCAGTAAATACTCACCTTCAGGATGAAGTAACCAACCCGGCGTTAACATATACATCTGGAACTTAATTAAGCATCCCCTGAAATCTTTCATGACAGTGAAGTTGCTGTTACTGATTATGTTTTAATGATTGCTATGTTTTGCAGTTCATTTCATCTAGTGAAGCATGATATTTCTGGTTGAAAGCGTACCCCAAACACATTCCCTCGTCCACGTGTAGCATGCTTCCCACGAATGTCACCAAAAACTCTATCATCCACATGCAAAACCTGGGAATAAAATAAGAAAATTTTTCACCACGTTTATCAATAAATGTTGACATGGCAACGAGGAGACTGTCAGAGGCACTAAGCTGACAAATCGTTGGTATGCATTCAACATGCATGTCATTCAAAGCTATAGGAAGGCAACTTGGCATCAGCAGACATTCTGTCATCAGCAGACTTGTCCGAAAACATCACCAAGCCAACGATGTTAAGGACCGACTAAGGCCTGGGCAACCCCAAAAGACCTCGCCTCGGGAAGATCGGAGTCTGGAAAGCCTCGTTAGACGTGAACCCTTTGCTTCAAGAGGGGTTTTGAAACACCTTTGGCTCCCCAACAGACGTTTGTGCAACATAACTGTCCGAACCCGTCTCAAAGCACAGGGTATGAGGTCCTGACGTCCAGAAGGGTCATCAAACGCCCAGCTCTGTCCAATCAACATCAAATACGACGTTTGGAGTGGTGTATGGCACGACAACATTGGAATCTCAGAACGTGGACAGACGAGAGTAGGTTCCTGCTTCCATTCAAAGATGGTCGAATGAGAGTGTGGAGGCATATAAATACTGATTACGTGTCCAGGAACATCAGACCTACTGTTCCTTATGGTGGAGGATCAATAATGATATGGGGGTGCTTAGTCCACTCCCAAAGGTCGAGTCGATGTCGACATCCCACTTTCTACCGCCAAGATTTACAGCAATAATTCTGTTCTGGAAATTCACCCTCGACATTCCGCAATGTTGGGGAAAAATGCCGGGGTAGCAATGCACATCGTTGGCAGAAAAAATGCAGAGTGTGTAATTAATGTGTTTAGGATAACCCGACTGACCCTAATAAATTGTGCCGACCCTAAAAATTTTGTGAGTAAAAGTAGCTCATTTAGTTCATTGTAGCCCTAAGTTTCCATCATATTCCAAATAATATCAAAAGACTTTCTAAAGTCATGTTGCACGCCTACGTTTACTTACATCTATCTTAATCCTTTTAAACGTGAGCCCGCTTTTTCGGCCCAGGAACTTGATACGTCATAATTTCATTAATTATAATGGCTGCTAAGTGAATGCGGAGGGGTAAACCAATCATATTTTTAACGTTCAGCCTCATGGCTGCACGTTAAAAATGTGAATTGGTCTACCCGCAAATAATGAAGATGGACTCTCCCAATTGCTGCCATTGAATTGACATGGAAGATACCACCAGGGGCCAAGTTTTAATGACGTGTTAGCTTCATACTACCTCATATTTAATCTGATATGCTCTAAATTTCCTATAGACGTTACTACCGACATACTGGTATACCGGCATACCGGCATACCAGACCACCAGTCTGGCCCCTGACACTTTTATGTTGTTTTCAACCTGGAGCGGCAGGGGCCTCTTAGGATGTGGTCTAGTTATAGCGGTCAGAATGTTGCCCTTTCTAAGGCGACCGAAGTGAGAGGGACCCTCTCAGAGGGTGAAAAGTCCAACAGTGATGGGAGGGTGGGGGGCGAATATGTTTTCGAAAGACATCAGATTTCAAACGGCAAACGACGTGTACCTGAACATCTCTGAAAGCGAGTAAAGAGACCATTAGAACCTATCGGAGGGGGTCTCTGAGACAGATGGTCTGATGGGGCCCTTGGGGATTATTATGCCCGAAGATATTTAATATGCTATCTGGGGAAAAATAAAGACCAATTTCATTTCGGTATGGTTTGCACCACAAGTCCGACAGTAGTCGCACAGAGTTGTAAAACCAGGCGTATCTTATTTGGAACACGTAGACAAAGACTCGAACTGAGAACACACGTTTCCAGAGAGTCATATTGAAACTCCGGTTGTTCAAAGTACCCAATCGGCTTGGCTTGTACAGAACCTTTCCAGTAGACATAGACCTACAGCATGTATTTGCTAGATTGGTGAATCGGATCAGCTTTCGAAATCAGTTATGACAATCGACGATACTGTGATAATATTTTTTTTCCTGTCTGCCACGGCTTTTACTACAACATTGCCGAAGGCCGTGATAGGGCCCAGCAAATCGCAAAGTGTTGGTCGAGTCGAATCAAGCAGAGAATCAAATTGAATCTAATCGCACCGCTCTTAAAGTTGTACATATTGCACTTTCTTTCAATCGGAAATATAATATTGCTAGTCTCCGCTCAAGCATTCAACGCCCACTCGTTTGTTCAGGCAAATTAAGCAAAAGAGCAAAATATTCCAGGACGGAAACAAACTAATAATTTCTGAAGCGGAACCGCCTTCAACTTTTCTTCTAATACCAGGGGCCAATACTATAAAACTTTTACAGTTGTATTCTCTAGAATTGTATTTTCTGGTTATGACTTTATATGGGCTGAAATGAACCATTAGCATTTTCAAAGATTGTAAAAGTTTTATAGTATTGGTCCCAGGTCTCCTGTGCAGGATGAGACATTGTGTAGAACGTTTAGAACGTCTAGACGAGTCAAAATTTCAAAATCAGCGCGACGCAAATCTAATCGAATCTAGGTCGGGGTGGAGGTGGGGTGGGGATGCACAAGTTGCTATAAATAATCATTGTTCAACCAAAGAAAAATTTCCAAGGTTTTCAGTTTCCCGACGCCTGGCAATCAGCGATCGCTTTTTACAGAACACGAGAAAAATTAATATACTGATAATGTGCCCATCTTTTGTAGCAATGCAAATTGAATACTTACCTAAATGTTTGTTATTATGGAAAAAACAAGTTCTGACATTAGACAGTGTTTCCGTTTCCGAATTAGGTAAACGCCATGACATTTGATGACGTGAAAGCTGTTATGCTGTGACTATGGTCACAGCGTAGTAGATTTCATGTCATCAAACGCCATGTGTTTGGGGGAGTTACCATGTTCATTGATTTGACGCGGAGAGGTGGGGTGGAGAGGTGATGGGTGCGGGGTGTGGGGATGATTGTGTGTCGATGTTTTTCGGTGATGTACCAGCAATACAGCTGTATAGAGATCAGTGGTTTATACTCTCTGTTTCTCAGACTAATATCAAGATTATAATTTGATGACACAGGTTAACTCCAGACATATAATTCAAAACTGGGTCGTCTCACCTGCATACGATAATAACAACTTGAAACATGTTAAGGGATGGGCGACGGCAGGGGCAGCCCCTGTCATTGTCGCCACTAAACATAAATGTGGTGAACTCCAAGTGTTGATACTCTCCTATTTCTCGCACTGTCAGCTATTTATCGCACCGTCCAGGTAATGTTGACATCCACCCTTTCTATCTTCGTGAGTCACACATAATTCTACCGACAATCACTACTTGTCTTTAGCCTCATTCATCTCAAGTCGCAATGTTTCACTACTAGATAGATATATCTTTATTTGGCACTGTACTAGTAAATTGATTACAATATAACATTACAACAAACAAGAACATAAGCTAGTATACAGCATGGAAGTGGCATAGCCTATAAGGCTGTCTTCCTGCCATTCCCGTAAAAAAGAAAGATTTCAAGTCTCTTTGGCATCAGTGTATCGACATTCTTTCTCCAAAACGGGGTTGTCTGATCTTTTTTTGTGATTCAAGGTGGCTAGAATGTTTTTGAGGAATAAGTGCTGAGAAAAGAAGGATGAGTTACCAGAGGATATGGCTGGCGGATGACACAGACGGGACACGTTGGGTTGCCAGATTTGGAGTTAGGACGGGAATATTTATTCAAGGCTTTATCAGTTAAGGACTTTTTAAATTTGGGTTTGTTTAATTGCTGGAATTGTGGGTCTATACTGTCCCATGTTTTGGGGAAGGAGTGTAAGGGCAATTCAGCAGAGAACTGTGTTCTTGGTTTCGGGTATCTAATTTGCCGGTTTGCCTTGTATTCGTTCCTGATGTGTTTCTATATACTTGAAAGGTATCATCAGATGACATGAGAAGTTTTTTGTTGGTCCAACCAAGCGTGCATAAAGAGGGAGTCGTGAAGGCTGTGGAGATCACTGAATTTCAGAATGCCACAATCTCTGAAAGTATGATATGTGTGAGAGAGGTATGATTTCCTTGTTATGACCCGGACAACTCTTCTTGCAGTTTTAGAATTCTACTGGTGTAAGTCGAATGGCTCCAAGCCTGGATACCATATATAAGATGACAATGAATCAGTGAGAAGTATAAAGTTTTCATTACTTTTGTGGGCAAAAATCTCTCTGCCCTATTAAGCCAAAAAATTGCACTTGCTATTTTTGAGCACACCACAGAAATATGATCTTTAAATTTCATATTTTCATCCATATGTACGACATGAAATTGTATCGTTGTTTGGTCTTGTTCGTTACCAACTGGCTCAATATTTGTATTGTTTAGAAATAGTTTAATATCGCTTACTTTATACGTTTTGTGGGTGAAGTAGTATGTAGTATGCATTTAGTTTTAGCAGGGTTCAGAGCTAGTTTGTTTGCAGAACACCAATGGTTTATTTTGGCTAGTTCGGAATTTATACTGTCTGTAAGGGTGTCGAGATTGTTACCTGACCTAAAGGCCATTGTGTCATCAGCAAAGGAAAGTAAGCTGAGTTCTGTAGATTCGTTAATATCGTAGATGTACAATAGAAATCAAATTGGGCCAAGAATGGACCCCTGTGGTACGTCTGTGTTTATGGGTAACGTTTCCGAAATAGTATTCAAGAACGATACGAATTGGCTTCGTTCAGTAAAATAACGCTGAAACCACTGATGGGCAATACCTCTAATACCATAGTATTCCAGTTTCCTGAGTAGGATCGAGTGGTCAATGGTGTCAAATGCTTTGTAGAAGTCTAGGAATATAGAAAGGATGCAGTTCTTTGTGGGCTTGTCATATTCCGTTGCCACAGTATTCAGTAGGTGCAATATAGGGTGGACAGTTGTGTGTTTGCTCTGAACCCAAACTGGTACTGATATAGATTATTTTTGTCTATGAAATCCACTAGCCTTTTATGCATTAACTTTTCAGGTATTTTTGGGAACGTCGGGAGAATACTGATGGGACGATAGCTATTAAACATTTTAGGATCACCAGACTTGAAAATTGATATGACTTTGGCTATTTTCATTTTGGTTGGCACATGATGGGATGAAATGAAATGTTGATCATGTGTGTTAAGGGGCTGTCGACTTTACAAGGGACGGCTTTCAAGAGTTCTGTAGACAATTCGCCTTGATCTCTTGTTGGTTGTGAGGACAATTAGGAAATACTAAAGATAACCTCCTGTGTATTTGGAGTTAAACATAATGAGTTTTCATTATTATGCTTCATATAATTTGAAAAGTGAATATTTGTGTCGGGTACATGGTCACCTACCGATTTCCTAATATTGGCAAAGAATGCATTGAACTTGTCGGCAATTCGTTTGGGGTCGTTTATAGTGGTATTGTTACAGAAAAGGGTATTTGAGTGATCGGTTTTTCGATCCGATTTAATAATGGCTTTGCGTAATATTTGCCATGTTTTTATTTTAGGTCGTGTTTATTCTCTAGCAAGATATTAATATAATACGCCAGGCGAAAGAAGGACCCCAAAGTATCTAACACAATGAAATATTTCATTCCGCAACCATTACTCCAACAACATTTTATGCAATCGAATTCCTACAATTGTTTAATTTCTGCCAAACATATACGTATCACAGTACTAAATATTTTCCCATAGGCGTCCATTATAACCTTCAGGCGAAAAAAATATGGTCGCATCATTTTAAATTTGGCATTCAAATATCTTTTGTCAAGTATAGCACTTCAGACAACCTTTTTCTGATCCTTAAACAGGGGGTCATGCAACAAATAAGAGAAAAACTAACAGAAGAGGAAGTGCTGGTCACATGTACATATTTCTCAGGGAATTCCCAACCAAAACACACCAATAGTCAAATTAATTTTTAGGTTAAAAAAGTCCTCAAATCACCCTCTTTATTTTTCTGGGACATGCAACAGTAATGCAAGATGTCAGCAGAATGCTCCAAATGTTTATTGAAACAATAAATTTTCCCAAGACTGCTTAGTTTTGGGGATTACATAATTTCCGAGTGCAACTTTTCGAGGCAAGTAAATCTAATTAAAATATTTACTTACAACAGTTATACCTGTGAGCAAACCCAACCCTACCAAAGATACATTTACCTCTTTCATGTGAAGAAAGACTCATTTCTGCAATAGAATTCAACTTTTGGCTTCTGCCTAGTCAAAAGCATGGGAAGTTTGTTCTTTTGAAGAGAAGTGTCCAATCTGTGTAAACTGGGCTTAAAAACTGGTGTTGCCAGCGACAGAATTCCTAATCTGTTACCTAATGAGTAAGTTGGGAGGGATAAGAATTCACAGCTTTCTTTGAAAACTACCCTAATCCCAAAATAAAACTAAAATCTGCATTAGCACACAATACCTTTTGACAAAATCTGTCTTAATTAACCATACAGCAAGATAAATAGTGCCCCACCCCACAGTTCAGCTATCCGAACGTAGTGGCTACCCCTCTAGGTTCAGATTCTTCCCATTCAAATCTGTGGTAAAATTCCCCATCAAGTTTTTATGGGAACTCAAAACTCGAAAATAGGTTTAAATAGCAAGCTTTCGCTCTTATTACCGGCTGCATTCGATTGTACACGTATTTCCTTACATTTCGACAGAGTTTATTGATCCAAACTATGTTTTATCCTTTAATTATCGATATTTCAATACTCGCGAAGCGTCAACGAATGTTTCGATATCATCCACCATGTTTGTGTCTAACTATAAAACAGTAAAAACAATCACGCGGTAATGGCGCCAAAACGAATAGACCTTTTCATCGATGCGGAATGGGAAACTCGATCGCATTCGCGCAGAGGAGGTTATAAACCTCCTGTGCGCAAATGCGATCGAGTTTGATAACCTCATATTGCACTAAGCTAAACTTCGGGCTCCCACAGGGAGCACAATTGTTAACCCAGGTACTCCATTTGAACAAACTTGAATCTGACCCATCTAGAGATGTTGTATACCAAATATCAAAATATTCTAATTGATTATTCTGGAGAATAATACTTTTAAAGAAATCCCCCTCCTCATATTGCACCAAGTTAAAATAATAACCCAGGGCATCGATTTGAACAAACTTGAATGTGACGATGCACCCCTGCCCCCTCCCGCTCCTCGATATGTTGTATACCAAATATGAAAGCATTCTGACTGGTGGACTTGAAGTAGATTGTTAAAGAAATTCCCACACATTGCACCAAGTTAAACTTTGAGCTCCAATAGAAACCCCAAATATTAACCCAGGAACCCATTTGGAACAAATTTAGATCTGACCTGACAGAGATGTTGTACACCAAATATTAAAGCATTCTAACTGGTGGGTCTGAAGAAAAAGATTTTTAAAGAAATTTTCTCATGTTGCACCGAGTTAATTTGAGCTTCCATAACGAACCCAGAGACTCATTTTGAACATACATGAATCTGACCCCCTTAGAGATGCTGTATGTCAAATAGGAAAGGATTCTGATTGGTGGATCTGAAGAAATAGATTTTTAAAGAAATTTCCCCATACTGCACTAAGTTAAACGTTGGGCTTCAGTAGATAGACTAAATATTAACCCAGAGACCCAATTCAAACAAACTTAAATCTAACCCCCCCCCTTTCCCCACCCATCCCCACTAGATATGTTGTATTCCAAATATGAAAGTATTTTGCCTGGTGGATCTGAAGGAGATTTTCAAAGAAATTTCCTCATATTGCACTGTTGATATTTGGGTGCCCATAGGGAGCCCAAATATTAACTCAGGGACTCGATTTGAACAAACTTGAATCCCCCCCCCCTCCTCTCCCCTATAGATGCTGTATACCAAGTATCAAAATATTCTTATAGATGGTTCTGCAGAAGATGTTTTTTTAATTTTGGAAAACAATTTATGGGTGCTATCAGAGAAATACCCCTTTTGGGGGCACCTTTGGCCGTGGAAACTTTATTTGAACAAACTGGAGTTCATTTTTGATAAGGAACACGCATATCAAATTTGGTTCAATTCGGCCCAGTTGTTTATGAGAAGAGGTTGATAATCTAAATTCACGCCGGACAGATGGAAGGATGGTCGACAGACAGAAAGTGATCATTTAAGCTCTCGCTGACTTACAGTCAGGTGAGCTAAAATAAACAATATTCACCAAGCTTAATAATTATGGATGTTACTGGAACCGGCTGATAAGCCGGTTCCAATGACAGTCATATTTGTACAAATTTTATTGCCAATGGCGCAATAGTTCAGGTCATGTTAGTGTTGTATTGGTTACTTTGCTGCCTTTGTGTTAGGTAAAGGGTTAAACTGACTCAGTTCTCTTCACGTCAATCCTAGTAGCGGTGCTATGAGAATCTACATGGTTTCTCACTGGTTTTGCTGCACATATCTCTACGTGAATCGATTCTCAGATTCTCGTCGAAATATAAGCCATTGGCTGAGGCAATATAATTAACCAATATCAACAAATGATGTCAAATTTTCTTTTACCTTGTGATGGGGTAAAATATAGCCCTGGATGTGCCCCACCCCACACACACACAACCCTCAGTATGCCCTTTTTCCATAAAAAAAAACTATATTAATTTATAAGTTAATTGATGTTGACACATATTGAATTTCCCATTTTTATTTAATCACATTCTGGCTTCTGAAGACATTTCACATTGTGTTTGATGAATATTTTGCAATCTTTGTAAAGAAAGCCTCAGTTTTCTTATTTAAGGCACCTTGAGTCATAAAACAGTGATTTTTTTCCAACAGAATGACCAGTACCTGCTACTGTGGTGTCTCATGACATTGTTAAAATTCCTAAAATCATCAAATATTAATTCTGTAGTGCTGTGCTTGTGCTGCAAGTATCCATAAGTGCATTTTCACTACTTTGGTTTTAATCCCCACAGGCACACATTCTGTCAAAAGGAGTGACATTGTAGAAAATATGTTCTCAAAGAGGACAAATCAGTTACAGTACAGTCGCCGTGGACTGATTGTAATACACGCGTGGGCAGTGATGTCCACTCATGTGTTTACCAGGCAATAAAAAATATCACCAGCAAAATTTTAATTAATGAAACACAGGGTTGTACCTGGTGCTTCATTATTTAGATTTTTGATGATTATTCCTATAGTTAGTGTTTGGCCTCAAATATTATTGTATCCGTGGAAATATTGTCCATCCGTGGAAAGTGAGCAGTACACAGCAGCTGTACTGTATTTGTTTCAAGAATATAATACTCTTTGATGTTTAATATATTTGTGACAGGGCTGGGTCCAAAGTACTCAGTACTCGTACTCGAGTACCACTTTTTTGACAAAGTACTCAATACTCGCCCCAGCCCTGATTTGTGTATGTGTGTGGGTGAGGTTGGGGAGGGGGGGGGGGGGGTGAAAGATAGCTGCAAATTATTTTAAAAGAAGAGCCAGGCAAAGGAAAAGCAAAGAAACATTTCATCTGAAGGACACAGACAGACATGCAGTAACACATTTTGGAAGCCTACATGAACGTAGTGACTGACTAAGAATAAAAAATATAGAGAGCCAGGGCAATGTTGTCAAACAGAAAAAATGAGGCCACAGGAGGCCTGAGGGCGCTCACCTGACATGGTAGCCTAAATATCAACCCAGAGAATTTATTTGAACAAGTTGCATCTGTCCCTCCTAAGAAAAGCTTATACCAAATATCCAAAGCTTCTGAACAGTGGATCTGAAAAATAAGATTTTTAAAAAATATGCCTCATATTGAACTAAGTTATAATTCGAGCTCACACAGGGAGCCCAAATATAAAACCCCGGGACTTGGCTTGAACAAACTTGAATCTCACCCCTCTAAGGATGCTGCATACCAAATATCAAAAGATTCTGATGTGTGGATCGGAAGAAGAAGATTTTTAAAGAATATTCCTCATATTGCACTAATTTAATCATAGAGTGCCCAAATATGGAGCCAAGGACTTGATTTCAACAAACATGTGAATGGATCTTCCAAAGATGTTATATGCGAAATTTGAATTCCTTTGGAGCAGTGGTTTGGGAGAAGAAGATTCTTTAATGTTTTTTTCCCATTAATCACAGTGTTAAAAAATGATGACTCAGCATTTCTTCAAAGTCCTGGAAAACTACCCTATGATAAAATCGATGGCATTTTTTGGCACCATTCCTTTCTGCTGTTCCTAAGGAAGTTTCACACAAAATAAAAATTCTCAGTGCCATGTTGTTTTGGAGATATGGGCGTTTTAATTTTTTTCTATATTTAGCTCCTGTGGTTCCCATGGGGCGACGGAAAATTTTTGTGTGCATAAATTAGGTACTTATGCCCCAATAAGCCCGTCATATCAAATTTTCTTCAAATCGGCCTCTCAGTTCCGAAAATAGAAATTTTGGTACAATTCAGGCTCCCACAGGAAGCCCAAATATGAACCCAGGGACCTGGCTTTAACAAACTTATATCTCACTTCCCTAAGGATACTGTATATTATATATCAAAAGATTCTGACTGGTGGATGTGAAGAAGAATATTTTTGAAGAATATTCCTCATATTGAACTAAGTTATAATTCTGGTTCCCACAGGGAGTCCAAATATGAACTCAGGGACTTGGCTTGAAAAAAATTGAATTTCACCCCCTAAGGATGCTGCATACCAAATATCAAAACATTCCGACTGCTGGATATGAAGAAGAAAATTTTTAAAGAAAATTCCTCATTTTGAACTAAGTTATAATTCAGGCTCTCACAGCGAGTCCAAATATGAACCCAGAGACTTCGCGTGAACAAACTTGAATCTCACGCCCCTAAGGATGCTGCATTCCAAATATCAAAACACTCCGAGTGCTGGATCTGAAGACGATTTTTAAAAACAATTCCTCATTTTGAACTAAGTTATAATTCGGGCTCCCACAGTGAGCAAGGGTTTTGCAAATATATTTTTTGCGGGACCCATTTCCAACATGTGTCTTAATCACATGAATTATGCTTATTTATCTTCAAATACATAGATCGTTAGATTGTTTAACCACCACACCAAAGGCTATTGCAGTAATTATGTTTATAGAAATTAATTAGAGCTGATACGGTTAACCGATTAATCGACTAACCAATGATCAACGACTTGATCGATAAAAAAGTAATTGATCGGTTAACCGTTACCTTTGAACTACGGTATTATATGGGTTAACAAACTTGCTCCAAAACAGACAAACATTGTCACATTGGATCACATCAATTATATGAAACAAAGTAACTCTGCCAGTTACGTTCTGACATACATGTACTTGTTCACTTGCATGATCATTATACTGTATCAGTAGCTGGAAATGATCATTCTCAACCCTTCACCAACTGCGGGTAGCAGACGATACTTGCACAAGAAATTCTTGAATTACTAATGATTTTCAATGTTTGTCTCAAAAACATAGCTTATGACCCCTCACTGGAATGAGCTCGTTCCAATGAGGGGCCATAAGCTATGTTTTGAGACAAAAATTGAAACCATAATAAAATTTGAATGGACATTTTTGTATACAGCGCTGGCCAGTTTTGTCCATTACGTTGAGTAAAGTTTTAATTATATAAATCATTAACGGTATGGCAATTATTCAGCTACCTATTAGGGCAAGTGATTAATCGGTTAACCAAGGTTAGTCCATGCGAATAATCGATGAAGAAAAACCTTTAATCGTTTCAGCTCTAAAATTAATCTAATTTTATTAAATTTTATCTGATGAAAAAATGCTTATAGTTTTGCGGGAACGGTAAACAGGTCTCCTTAACAAGCATTTACGAGAACGTCACGGGAACGAAACGACCACTCTCGCAATTTGCGAAACCCTGTTGATCCCAAATATGAACCCAGGGACCTGGCTTGAACAAACTTAAATCTCACCTGCCTAAGGATGCTGCATACCAAATATCAAAAGATTCTGATTGGTGGGTCTGAAGCAGATTTTTAAAGAATATTCCTCATACTGCACTAATTTCAACATTTGGACTCCCATAGAGAGCCCAAATATGGACCCAGGGTTTTGATTTCAATAAACGTGTGAAAAATTCTTCCAAAGATGTTACATGTGAAATTTGAAAGCTTTTTTTGCTTTGGGAGAAGAAGAGTCTTAAATGCTTTTCCCATTATCCACAGTATTAAAAAATGCTGACTCAGCATTTTTTCAAAGTCCCGAAAAAGTACCCCATGATAGAACCGATAGCAATGTTTTTGGACCGTACCATTCTGGTGGTGCAAAAGAAGCATCACACCAAAGAAGAATTCTCAGTGCCATGTAGTTTTGGAGATATGGGCGTTTTAAATTTTGTTCTATTTTTAGCTCCTGCGGTTCCCATGGGTGACAGGGAAAAATATAAAAGTACTTATGACCCAGTAAGCCAGCGTATTAAATTTGGTTCAAATCAGCCTCTTGGTTTGGAAAATATATATTTTGGGCGGGGAAAAAATTCTTGCCCCTCCCTTAACGAAGGCAAATATAGCCCCACAAATTTCTCTTGAACAAATCTGAGTCTACACCTCAGAAGGAAGCTGCACACCAAATGCTAAGTCTCTGCTTCTGTTCATGAGAAGAAGATTTTTTAAGATTTAGGCATACTTTTTGGGCGTGTCCCTGCTGACGGGCATGGCAACTTGAATAGAACAAAATCAAAATGCAATGGCATAGCAAACAATCATCTCAAATTTCACTTAAATCGGTTCAGCGGTTTTGGAGAAGAAGAGGCAAACACCATGTTCACGGACGACGGACGGACGGCGAGTGATCACTATAGCTCACCCTGATTGAAAGTCAGGTGAGCTAAAAACTCAGTAGACCATGACTGCTACAGTTGGGCGAGAGACTTGGTTCAAGGAGAGAAGAAACTTGTAACTGTTGTAACTGTTGGCTGTCGAAGGTGTTGTTAAAACCAAATAAATAAAATAAACAAGAGGCCCCACACATCTCTAGAGGGTACTGAATAAAAATGTCTAAGTCTTCAGCTATGTGGCCAATTCCGGCTCCCATAGGGAGCCCAAATATTAACTCAGGCACTCGATTTGAACAAGTTTAATTTGACCTCCTTAGAGATGTTGTATACCAAATATGAAAGCATTCTGACTGGTGGATCTGAAGAAGAAGATTTTTAAAGAAGCTTCCTCATATTGCCCTAAGTTAAAATTTGGGCTACCAAAGAAGCCCAAATATTAACTTAGGGACTTGGTTTGAACAATCGCGAATTTGACCATCATAACAATGATGTATACTAAACATTAAAACATTCTGACTGGTGGTTCTGAAGGAGATTTTTAAAGATTATTCCCCATATTGCCCAGAGTTAAAAAAAATGGGCTCCTGCATTGAGTCCAAATATGAACTAATGGGCTTCATTTTAACAAACTTGTATCTGACCCCTCTATGGATGCTGTATACCAAATATCAAAAGATTCTGACCATTGGTTCTGGAGAAAATATTTTCCAAAATGTTTGCAAATATGCTGACTCAGCATTATTTCGATGCCCTCTACAGAACTTCCTAACATAACAGATGGCAATTTTTTGTACCATTCAATTCTACTGGTCCTAAGGCTGCTTCATACCATATAACAGTTCTCTATTCCGTGTGGTTTGGGAAACATGGGCGTTTGAAAATATTTCTATTTTTAGCTCCCGGGGTTCCCTTGGGGATGCAGGATTTTTTTTGCATGAGTCAAGTACTTATGACTCAGTAATACCACATACTGAATTTCGTTCAAATCGGACCATCGGTTCAGAAAATATAAATTTTGGGCGGTGCCAAAAATTTAACAAACTTGATTCTACACCTCAAAATGAAGCTCCATAACAAATATCAAGTCACTGTACCCAGTGGTTCATGAGAAGATTTAAAAAAAATATTTTAGAGCATTTTCCCCCATCCCCACCCTATGGGGCTGGGCATGTTGAGTTGAACAAAAATGCAATACCCTTTTGGGACCATCACTCACACAAACTTTCACTTGAATTGGCCCAGTGGTTTGTGGGGAGAAGACCAAAACATGGTGTTGACGGACGACAGACGGATGGACAATGGACGGAGAGCGATTATATAAGCCCAGCTTGACTTTGTCAAGGTGAGATAAAAAAAAAAAAATTAAATGGTTCATGTCCGATATTTTACCGATGTTATTAAAATTGATAAATTTGTCTCTGGAATGCAACGAGGCATATGCTATAGCATTGCAAAGCCTTCTTGCACTCAAGGGATGGAATACACCATCACCCATGCTATTCTGTAGATTATGAGGCCGAAAACAAACCAAGAACTTTTAAGGGCAAAGAAATAATTACAAAAATAAAAAATAAAATAAATGAAAGTGTCAATGACACTGTGGCTCAACTTGTGTAAGACATGTACATGTATAGTATGTGACACAGCAATGACACACATCTAGGTAATGACCTGATAACAAAGGTACATATAACGTATTGTAATTGTCTGTACATAAATATTGACCGTAGCCTGTAACAAATGTATAGGTAAAGTATTGTACAGGTGGGCGACAGTTAGATGCTAAACTAGAAAAGAAATCTTCATGGCGTTCATGTTACAATGGGGATCCCTGAATGGCGCAACATAAGCCAAATGTTAGCAATTGTTTTGGCCTGTTTGATTCAGACCCTTCTAAGGTTGATTCATACTAATTAATAAATAATTGTCCAGTCCTTCTAAAATATAGGTATTTGCATTTTTTTTTATCTTTAGCTCATAGGGTTCCCACAATTTTTCTCCTTGTAAAGAGAAAATCGGGTTGTGCTAATGATGTTTACCCTCCCCAAAGAAGAACAAATATTAACAGAGGAACTTGGCTTCAACACATTAGAATATACGCATCCTAGCGCTGCTGAATTCAAGAAACATTATTTTGTCTGGTGTTTTTGGATTTTTTTTTTTTAATTATCTCCCTTTTTGACTGGTTTGACTGAACCCAAAACTATTTGTTCTCATAGCACAGTGTTAACAAAGGCACTCAATAAATCTAGAGCAAACATTACTGACATAAAAAATATTCTTTACAGGTTCTGTACAAAAAATGTAATACAGAGAATTCCCGTAAATATGACTGCCAAGCATTTTGAATTTTTGGCTGAGCCCCAAAGCACACATTACCATCCCATGATGATAACAAACATGATCCTAGAAGTTTTGTACAGAAAACTGATTGCACCTAATTTCAGTATAAAATGGCCGTCTGCAGCCATCTTGAATTTCGGACCGCACCCAAAAACACTCGTTCCTGTCCAAAGGTGATAACAAAGGTACCCAAGAAGTTTCGTGAACATCGGTTCATAAATACAGCCTCTAGCCCGAGCCGTATTGACATGTGCACTTACTGTGTATAAGTAGCACTGAATAAATCCAAGTTCATCTAATTTGCATAATTTCTGCACGAGAAAAAAACCCGTATTATATGTGATGTATTCCATGTTACTAAACATTCATTCAAAAATTTATTCAAATCAGAACCTTCATATAGAAATTCTGTACAAAAAACTAATTGTACTTAATTTTGGTACAAAATGGCCGCCGGCAGCAATCTTGAAGTTTGGACCGCATCCAAAAAACACTCGTTCTCGTCCGAAGGTGAGAGCAAAGGTACCCAAGAAGTTTCGTGAAGGTCGGTTCATAAATACAGCCCCTAGCCCGAGCCGTATTGACATGTGCACTTACTGTGTATAAGTAGCACTGAATAAATCCAAGTTCATCTAATTTGCATAATTTCTGCAGGAGAAAACAACCTGTATTATATGTGATGTATGCTATGTTACTAAACATTCATTCGAAAATTTATTCAAATCAGAACCTTCATATAGAAGTTCTGTACAAAAAACTGATTGTACTTAATTTTGGTACAAAATGGCCGCCGGCAGCCATCTTGAATTTTGGACCACACCCAAAAACACTCAAGTTTGTCCCAAGGTGATAACAAAGGTACCCAAGATGTTTCGCGAAGATCGGTTCATAAATACAGACCCTAGCCCGAGCCGTATTGACATGTATACTTACTGTGTATAAGCAGCACTGAATATATCAAAGTCCACCTAATTTGCATAATTTCTACACGAAAAAAACCCCGTATTATATGTGATGTATTCCATGTTACTAAACATTCATACAAAAATTTATTAAAATCAGAACTTTCATACCGAAGTTCTGTACAAAAAACTGATTGCACTAATTTCGGTACAAAATGGCTGCCGGCGGCCACCTTGAATTTCGAACCGCACCCCCAAAACCCTCGTTCTCCTCCCACGGTGATAACAAAGGTACCCAAGAAGTTTCGTATTGATCGGTTCATAAATACGGCCTCTAGCCCGATCCTAATAGAAGTTGTGTACAAAAAACTGATTGCACCTAATTTCGGTACAAAATGGCCGCTGGCGCTGACTAAGTCAAAGTTGATCTAAAAACCACCCGCTTGCATGCAATTTTACAAAAAATGGCCTGAGAAACATATCTACTTTGTGGGGCCTTATGCATCAAGATTATTACAAGGAATACATTGTCTTACACAAAGGAATACCACACTATCCAGTGAAGACTGATTTCAAGAACTCCTCCCAAGTGGAAGGGCAATTTTAACAAACATACAGGCCCAAATAAGCTTCGTACACAGTGTATAAAATTTCCACAAAATTAATAAACATTCATGTATGTTTATTAGGAATTAGAAGTATTGGAATTAAAAGTAAATTGTGTGGTTGTTCATAAACTTATATTACTTTGTTATCAGCTGTTAAAAAGTATTAATATTTGTAAATCACCCACCCATTTAGAATTAGCCCCTGCTCATAGCAGTGGCGCTGACAAACAGTACAGTTGCCGTTGACTGGTCATAATCCATGCATGGGCAGTGATGTCCATGCATGCTTTTAGCAGGTAATAGAAAATCCTCATCAATAAAATAAATTTTAATTAATGAAGCACCGGACTGCACCATTAGCTTCATTAATTAAATTTTTGATGATTATGCTGTAAACAGGGTTTGAAATCTAATATCATTGCACCCGTGGAAATATTGCCCACCCGTGGAAAGTGACCAGTCCTCGGCGGCCATACTGTAGGCATGTTGGCTTGGGGGGGGGGGGGGGGGCGGGGGGAATAATGCCATCGCCAATTTCAGTCATGTCCCCCCTCTCTGCCCTGTTAACCCATATAATGAACATCCGACAAGACATTTTAATATCTAGATATTTATGCTTGTTTGCAACTTATATATTATGGACACGAATGGACACAGTGTCAAGGAAATTGTGTTTTTCTGTCTTGAATTTCAAATTTCAAACTGATGAAAGGGGCACGCACACTCCCTCTTGTCCTCGCCCCCATCTCACTGCTATGTGACTCAGGTGATGCTGTGCATCATATTCTTTATGCCTCGGGCCCACCCCCACTAGATATTACCCTTGCCCCTAATTTTGATATCCTGGCTAAGCACCTGTATCATGGTAAACTAACATCACATCGTGTGCTTATGTCCAATAACATTGGGATAGTATAATGTGCTTTGTCAGAAACTTGATCAAGTATTGATGACAAACGACAATTTTCATTCCCAGTACCTGGAACCAGTAATAAAATAACATTTGAAAATATCACCATGCGTTTTTTCAGCTATTAACTAACATAAAATTTTGCGCTTCATGAAAATTATTTTGTTACTACCTGTTAAAAATTACTGTTTCTTGTTTTGTTATTTTAGAAAAAAAATCACTCCTTTTCTGGCAGGCATATTAAACACCGAGGCAAATTGAGGGATACCAAGGTGAATGAAAACAGGAGTGAAATGGGTATGGGGTGGTGTGTTCTTTTTATTATTTATTTATTGGTGTTTAAGGTCTAAAGGTTAAAGTTTGGCCGACCCAAGGCCCAGATAAAATCTGATGGGAGGTTTATTTTTATCAAATATTACAGTGCACAACAGCTATTTATGACCACAACAGTTTAACGGGTGGAGGAAGCCAGAGTACCTGGAGAGAACCACCGAGCAATGGCGAGCAACTGTCAGCTCCCCAACATTCTACACAAGCATGGTTAGCCCTGTTCGAACACAGGTGCACCAATAACATGCAGTATGCCTTAGTACACTGCACCACCGTGCAATGGGGTGAAGTGTCTTGCCCAAGGGCACAAAGCTGCTGCCGCAGGTGGGATTCGAACCGATGACCTCTCGGCTTGCAGCTTGCACCTCTACTTACTGAGCCACTGCACCCCTGGTGGTGTATTTTGATTATGTAAATAGATTTAAGCAGAATGTGCATAGTTTGAATGCCATTTGGAAAATTATGGGTGCTAAAGTAATAGAGTGCGCTGAAAAATCTTCCCTTTGGTATTTAGTAGGTAACTTGGTAATGGCATTTAAAGCGACTGCACCTCAGTAAGCAACAGTGTGAATTGTTAATCACACGGTGACTTCTTAATTAGTTCTCTGTGCAGCTGTCGGCAATTGTCTTCTTTGTTATGACAGAAAAATTGTATGGACCAATATCATGACATGGGAAACAGTATTTTTCGGAAGTGGTAATTTTTCAGTCGCCAACGATGGAAAAAAAAATGCCGTAAGACTAGAGACGTGGTCAGCACTCACGGCTGACCAACGGGACCGATGATTAAAAGGATACTGACTAAATTTTTCTACAATTCTATAAAATGGTGGCAATTGTAAAAAAAAACTGGTCACGTAAAGAAGGTGAAAATATTGAAAACAAAAAAGAGTCAACAAATCACCATAAAGTGCCATTATCACAGGCGAAAGGGCTAAAAAGTATACTGTATATATGCAGTAGGTGCAGAGTGTATTATCACTAAATCACCCATAGAGTGGAGATTCACCCAGACAATAATTCCAAATTTGTTGCAAAGCATAACAAGCACAAGTTAAGCTCTGGACATCCAATGGACCTCTGGGGTAAAGATGGAGATCCATTGACTCCACTGACTGAAACATTGCTTGTGTTTTTTGTTTATATGTACAGAATTTGAAAGTGATACTTTGGGTGATAACTCCACACTACATGTGATTTTGTTGCAATCCTCTCCCCAGGTACTGTACATATACCAAATACAAGCTGTAGCTTTGGGTGTGCAGCCGAGCAATACATATGACAGTACGCCACAAAATCCTAATAACATAAAGCCAACAATGGCAAAATAATAAACAAAAAAAAAAAATAAATAAATAAATTAAAATTAAAAAAAAAAACAACTTTAGAGCTGCCGGAACTGAAAAGTTTGGCCGGCCCAAGGCCCAGATAAAATCTGATGGGAGTTTTATTTTTATCAAATATTACAGGTGATCTGTTTTATGATACCCAGTTACCACTCAAGCGCTTCATCCACGCACAGACGCAGCCCATTAATAACCAAGCTACCTACTATATACCAAGGGGTAGTTTTCGGTAACAACTCGGTCTACATGTATATATCTCGCATTTACTTCGAAAGAATCAATTAAATGTCAGCAATTATATTTAAACCTTTTTAAACAACCCTGACTAACTTTTTTTCTTTTCACCTCGGTTTCTCTCGGTATACCTCAGTGTTTAGAAGGACACTTTTCTGGAGCGTGGGTTGGTTTGGATCAAATTGCCATAGGATAATTTGGGTTAAATTAGCAGCCGGTTTGGGTCAAATTGCTGGAGGACAGTTTGGATGCAATTCTCAGTGATGACAGTATACTATAGAACACATGGAACGTGGTTTTATTTATTGGGGTTTAACAGCACTTTTGACAGTCAGTGTCACCTCGTGTCGGACAGTTTTATGGGTGGAGGGAGTTGGAGTACCCAGAGAGAACCACCGAGCAACTGCCAGGCTCCCAACATACTAACTACACACGAGTATGGTTAGCAATGGTTGAAGACAAGTGCACCAGCAATGTACTGTACGCCTTAGAACACAATGCCACTGTGCCCGCACATGGGCAATGGGGGTGCAGTATCTTGCCCAAGGACACAATGCGGTTGCCGCATGTGGGATTCGAACAGAGGACCTCACAGCTTGCACCTCTACCTACTGAGCTGCCGTGCCCCCTTCGAATGAGGATTACTACAGAGATAATTATACAATATATATTATTTTTTAGGAGTGAACAAAAATATATTGTAGCGTATCTAAAATATCTCACAGATGTATAACTGTATTGTTTTTCTTTGGGATGAATCTACCCAGGCCGAGTTTTCCCCAGACCGAATCTTCATGTTCCCGGAAAACGTTGAAATGGTATTTTCGATGGCATTAAAAATCGAAAAAGATTATAAGTTTTCCGGTTTTTTGGTTTACAAAACTACAAACCATTGTTCATAAATAAAGATGGGCATCACAAAGTATTTTGTTTTGATTTCTGACTGGACCGAAAAAGTAACCTATCGATATCGGGTCGTTTTGTCCCAACTGCCCGTCACCCTGGCCGATGTGTTGTTTCGCCGCGGGTCGTCTCGCCCCCTATATTGGGGCGAAAGGACTCGGGTATGAGAGGGCGAAACAGCAATGATGTTATTATTAATTTGTTTTAATGGTTTAAAGTACTTTTCCACCGTCAAGTAACAGTATAATGCATAAAACGAATATGGATACAACACACCATCTTGAAAACAATTTTTAATAACGGCAGAAAATTAAAATCCACTACCTGTTGCATTGAATGAATGTATTGGTGTTATTACAAATGTGCGAAAGAAATTTATTATTGGTAGCATTGAGATGAATGACTCAAACTTTGTGGAAACATATATGGAGAGGTGTCCCAGGAAAAGAGTACAAGACTCTCAGAAGAGAAACGACAATGGCCAATTGATAAGTGTAATGCTTTGTTACGGATGTTATATAGATATACAAATTATACTCAAAAGTCAAATGTTGTGCTTCTGAATACTAAACTGTAAAAATATAAACAAATGCATAAGTAAAACAGGAATAAAACACAATATCACTGCAAGTTCTGTTTTTATTTAATCCATACCTCTTTGACATACCACCAACACCCCCTCTATTTGGCTGACTTCACGTATCGGTCAATGCAGATACAGAAAACATTTTCAATTTAGTAACAATTATGAAAATTTTAATGGAAATTGTTTACTTCGGTAAATTCTTTGGGGAAAAAAATACTAAAGTACTAAAAGAAACAATTACATTGCATTACCAAAATAAAATTTAAATTTATGAATGAAGATTGGGACGAACGGGTCGAAGGGCGAACGGGAATTGGATCGAAACGACCCGGGAGCAACTTATCCGCGCTGTAACACCTATTTTCAAGCAAACTTTTCGTTACTATTTATTACACCTTAAAATTAGCATAATTCAAAAACTGCGTTTCGTTTTGATTCTTGAACTTCACTAGCTACGTGTCCATGCACATCTTTATGAAATCGCACCAATAGCGGGGGAGGAATTCGTCACATACAGGTGAATTGTGCACTTGGTGATACCTTCTTGAAATTTGGCACACTGTTAGTGTAGGCTATGAGGTTCTCAAAAACGATCGGCTACAAGTTGACACCGACCGGTGGCGACCAGTAGCGGCACAATCCAAAATGGCCGCCAGCGGCTGAAGGGAACCTCCTTTTCGACGGTCTACCGACTATACATCCGATTGTAAGGGCGCGAAAGTGAACTCTGATCCACGCACGTGTTGGAAACAGACGTGGGAGATGATGTAGAATAAAACGAGATTCTCTATACGGACGCATCAATTTCTTGGAACTTGAAAAGAGCGTTGTTTCTCCGGGATCAGCGTCATTCAGGCAAACCTGAATGACGCTGATCCCGGAGAAACAACGCTCTTTATGAAGCAGTCTCTTTGCCATACAATCTCTTGTTTGGCGTAATTCCGCAAGCAATTCTGATTTGTCTGTCGAAATTAATTCGAGAACGCGATTGTTCACAAAAATCATTCACAGAATGAGTGAGAATCCTCTTCGTGTACGGACTAGTACTGACTGGGAACGTTGTTGCTTTTGCCAGCAAGACAGTTCCAAGAAATTGATGCGTCCGTATAGAGAATCTCGTTTTCATGACGCCTATAAAGCTATTGAGGAAGACATAACGCGCTTCCTAGATAATGGCGTTGAGCTTCCATATAATTTGACCATTGATTGTTTGATGAGAGAGAGTGATGAGTGTATGTCGATGTCACTGTTGACGAATAAGGCAATATATCATAAGACATGCCGTGACAGTATTCGGACTCACATCGTACAGCGCGTGCTACACAAGCGAGAGCGAAATGAGGCAGTGGCATCCTGCTCCACGCTGAGTCCTAAAAGAACACGGACAAGTTTTGAATCTGGCTGTGACAGGAAACTGCCCCAGTGTGTTTATTGTCACAAACGCGAAGGTGACAGCAGTGAGCCTATTTGCAGATCAATGTCTGATAACAATAAACTCAAAATTATGGCAAAGGAAGCCGAGAACTGGGTTGTTTTTTCTCGGGTCAATGCAGCATTTGATTCCGCTGCTAGTGATCTTTACTATCACAAACCTGTTATTGTAAGCTTGCCAATGAAGCACGAGCGGCTAAATCTAAAAAGTCGAAGAACGCCGAACATTCCGCGTCAGGCCTGCCCTATGACCCTCTCGTTATGGCAGAGCTCATAACATTTGTTGAACACAACGATTCCGCGATGAAGCTTGTCGATCTCAAGAATCTGTACAGTCGGAGGTTGAAGCAAGTCGGTTCTGATTGGCTTAGTGAAGAAATACATTCCACTCGATTCAAAGAACATTTGTTGCAGAAATTGGGCGATGGCTGGGACGCCTTCACACAGGGTAGAGATGTGTTTATTTCAAGTAGGTTTCGAGTTGGCTCCTTGTTGTCCGAATCTTTAACTCGTATAGTGTCTGAGGAAGAGGCAAAAAAGATAGTTGATGTGGGTCTTCTTCTGCGTAAACACATACTCATATCTCAAGCTCCTTTCACGGGATCATTTTCATCTTATTGCTTGAGCGAGCCTGTACCCAACTCACTCCTGACTCTTCTTAGAGTTCTACTTGAGGGCACATGTAGTATACAGAACTTAGGCGATGATGAGACTGTTAATGCCAAGACTCGAGTGGCTTGTACTATTTCACAGATGTTGATCAGCAATTCAGCGAAACGCTCCGAACATGCACAAAATGTTCACCAGAGACGTGACAGAGAAACTCCAATGCCTCTTTATGTGGGTTTGAAGTTGCATGCCCATGATCGTATGAAAAATCTTATCAGAGATTTTCATCAAATGGGACTCTCTGTCTCTTATGATCGCGTAATGGATGTTCGCAGGAGTTTCGCGAGAGCTGTTTCACTGCGGTTCAAGAACGAAGGTGTTGTAGTCCCAGCTAACTGCAAACGTAATGTTTTCTCGATAGGAACCACTGATAACATTGATGTATCTGGTAGATCTGATATGCATGGTACGTCCATCACACTCATTGGTCAACTGAGCAGGGACAATGTGGGTACTGATCCCCCACCACTGAGTTTAGATGTTCCAGAAGACACACAAATTGAACTCCCAGACGACTATGCATTTGTTCCTTTCGTTGAAGACTTTGGTGGGGACATCAGGCTTGAATCTCCAGATGAATGTAATGTACGGCCCAATGAATATGCAGATTTGAACGTGGGAGAGAATGACTGGTTGTCTCATGTGTCACAGATCAGCAATAAAGGGAAGGTTGATGGCAGCTGGCAGCTTGATGAAGTCCCTGTGACCTTTTCAGGCTTCTTTTCAAAACATGAAGATCAAGACAATGTCAAACCTCGTGCAGTTATTGGGGTATTCCCTGTTTTCAGTGAGCAGAAAGCGGACTCACTCAGTATGCAGAAGCATGCTATGTATGTGGTCAGGGAAGCTACTGCTTTCGTAAACCCCGGCCAGATACCTGTCATTGAAGGTGACTGTCCGTTGTATGCCAGGCAGAAAAAATGTCAATGGCTGTTCCCAGAGGAGATAGGTGAGGATCGAATGGTGTGTATGATTGGATTCCTGCATCTTGAAATGTGCACCCAAGAAGCTGGTGGTAAGCTTATGGGTGGTTCTGGTTGGGAGCGAATGTTTCACCTCGCAAAGATATTCACACCCGGTGTAGCATCATCCCTACTTGGTGGGAAACATGTCAAGAGGACGCGACAGGCATATCTTCTCACTCTAGCTTGGCTTGAGATCCTCAGAAAGAATGCTTATGAGATTTACTGTCAGCAGACTGGGCCCCATGAGTCATTTGAAATGTGGGAACAGAGGATTCTTTCACAATCTCCAACTGCGCGCTATTGGGGTGAAATCGTTCGGAACTTTCTCTTGACAAGCTGTCAATTCGTTCGGAACCAACGAATCGGTAACTGGCCTGGTACACTGTGTTCTATCGATGAGTTGTGCAGTTACTTTTTTGCCCTAGGACATACAAATTATTGTCGGTGGGTCCCCGTATTTCTGAGAGACATGTCTCAGCTACCCAGGCGGCATCCTTCAATCCACAACAAATTCATGGAAGGCCATTTTGTGGTCCAGCGTAGTGAGAGGAAGTTCAGTATGATGGGTTTAGATCAGAGCCAAGAACATAGTATCCAACTACTCAAAGAAGACAGTGGTCCAAAAGGTCTCTATGGCCAGGCTGAAGAGAAAGTCGTTATTGAGCTTTCAAGGTCAGAAGTTCTGCGTGTTATAGATGAGTATGAATATGCAAGTTTCCACACAACATCATCAGATAACACGGAACACCCGGAAAGTTCGGTATCAGAGCAGAAAAAATTTCTGAATCAATTGAAATCTCTCCTCGATCTGGTGAATCAGGGACTCATTATCAACCCTTATGATGAAACTAGTGGTCAGCTGGTGACATTAGATACTGGTGAATATATGGACCCCGAAGTTAGTAAGAGTTTACGGTCATTACCCGAAAGGGGCAAGCATTTATATTCCACTTTCTTGAAGGAAAGGCTTGTGGAATGCACCGTACCCCTGAATGATGTTATTCCCAAGGCAAATATATATACCTTCCTTAACCCACCCCCAGCCAACCTGGACAAAGGCCGAGACAAACTCATGTCAAGTAAAGCAACTGCCGCAATAGTTACCCAGATGTTCGTTTCACTGCAAGCCCGGCCTGATTCAAACATGGATGAGTTTTTCATGCACGAGAATGCACGTGATCCGCCAGCATTATCCGATAGAGGTAAGCTACGGAGTGGGACAAAATCTCAAATTCTCAATTGTTTACCAGCTATTCCTGCACAAGGGAAGAATTCAGCAGCTAGACAAGCTTCAGTTGTCATCTTGGATATGCCTGCTGTAGTCCATGTAATCAAACCACAGAAAGCGGATCTGTTTGGAGAATATGCTCGATTGCAATTATTGCCATACATCGAATCTCTGATTAACACGAACACCACAAGGGTTGATGCGATCTATGACTGTTACCCCGAAGGCAGTTTGAAGAATCAGACGCGAGCAAAACGCCTCGGTGAGACAGCAGTTAGGTTGATACGGGTGTCCGAGAACGTCCCTTTACCTAAAGGGAAGAATTGGCAGGCATTCTTGAAAGTTAGTGAGAATAAAGACGAATTTTTCAAGTTCCTGTCTGCTGAACTGCTGAAATTAACATCAACATCCGAGTACCAGTTGTTAACGACATCAGGAGAATATGTACTATGCAATAAGGATGTTAGCTTATGTGACATATCTCCATCGAACCACGAGGAAGCAGACACGCGCATGATGCTTCATCTCAACCATGCAGTCTCACAAGGTCACAAAATAGCTTTTCTTCGCACGGTTGATTCTGATGTCGTCATTCTGTCTTTGCACCATTTCGCAACATTCCGTGACCTTGGACTCAGTGAGCTGTGGATTGGGTTTGGAATTGGAAAGGCATATAAAGATATGCCAATTCATGAGATAGCTTCACAACTTGGACCTGATTACTGTAAGGCCCTGACTTTCTTCCACGCCTTCACAGGTTGTGATGTAACATCCAGCATGCTCGGCATTGGGAAGAAGACAGGATGGAATGCATGGATGAATTTTCCCGCATCAACTGAAATGATGATAGAATTGACTGAGAATCCGCAAGTCTTTTCAGAGGATTCCCCTCATATGCAGCATATCGAAAAACTCACCATACAGATGTACAGTAACAGTTGTGTCAGTACACGTGTCAATGATGCGAGACGGCATATGTTCACACATGGCCTTAAGTCTATGGAAAACATCCCGCCCACCAAAGCAGCTCTGTATCAACATGTAAAAAGGGTAATTCTTGTGTCATCTTTCATTTGGCATCGTGCTCTGCAGAAACACTTATGTGTGCCAGACCCATCACAGTACGGATGGGAGTGGAATCCACGTCTCAATATTCTGGTCCCATTTTGGACTCACCTAGGAGACGCAAGTGCTGCATGTGCACTGATGCTCCACTGTAGTTGTGCCAAGGCCTGCAAGGGCAATTGCAAATGCTTGAAAGCTGGATTAAGGTGCACACCTTTGTGTAAGTGTGAAGGTGGCTGTTGTAACAATATTGAGTAGTATACTGTCATGTTAGGACCAGTCATCTCCTATTCTGGTATTTTTTTTTCCATTTTCGGCCAGTTAACACATGTCATGTTTCTAGTTGAGTTGATTTTGCTAACAAATGTTCATCCCATGTGGCTTGCTACATTGTCCGGGGTATAGGAATACAGTTTTAGATTTCGGAAAATAGTCTGTTATTTACTGCACAAGACGGTGTTAATTCATGCATAGCATGATACAATATCCCCAACTATTTTGCCTCTGTACAACAGTTGATACCTTCGTTCACCCGTGTGTTCATCTATGGTATCCTTGTCTTTCTCTGGCCATAGGCCACATGTGACTAGTCAGTTCCTACTCCATAGCAAATCAACTTGGAAATCCTTCATCTTGTAGCGCACTCATGTCTCAATGAATCCATACCTGAGTTGATCTAATAAATCTAACGTAAGGTATCAAATTGCCATACCGGATCATATTTCGATAAGTTATTCGCTAAAACATTTCGACCACTCATCGACATCAAAGGTCATGTTTTGGCTCCCAGTGGTGGCTATATCTCTATATCCCTGGTAAAGTAGCATACCATGAGGGATGGGCATTAAGTGTCGGCAACATTAATCCTGACTTGGAACACACCACATCTTAACTGGCCGAAAATGAAGAATACTACTTGTAGTCAAAAAATATTCCTGTACCTCGAATGACTGCAAACATACACTCACCCCTTCTAGTCCCATTTTGCCAATGTTCTATACTGGCAAGATAACATTGTATAATTAACAACGGGAACTAATGCATCCCGAGTTCATTCCAGCACTGCCCTTGCTGGCAGACGTGTCGCTATGGTGTTGAGATTGAACCAGAACTCCTCTAGAAATTTGATAGTTTTATTTTCTTAGAAAATAAATCTATCGAAAATGCCGGAAGTTGAGAATAGACTGTCACTTTAATTGGATTATCAAATGTCCAAGTATCCCCACTGCTGCATACTATCGAGTACCCTTGTTCATGTGTTGACAGGAATCTCTCATACCATGTTCATTTGACCATTGCATTCCCGAGAAACATTCAACACTAATTTATCTACGGACGGACGATCATACTGACAGTCAGACACACAGACGCACACATCGACGGAAATTCTGATCCCATTATCCATTAATCTTCCCCCCAACTTGTTCCAAGGGCTTCACTCCATCATTCACATCAATTACAGCACATGTATGGTGTTAGGTTTGGAGCTTCAGTTGTGCGATCGGCGAAAATAGCTTTTTTTCGATCCGCTTGGCGGCCATTTTGGATTTCGCTGCTAGTGGTGGCTAGAGGATGGTGCCAACTTGTAGCCGATCGATTTTGAAATCTCTGATGCCTACCCTTACATCATGCCAAATTTCAGGAAGGTATCACCAAGTGCACAATTCTAGCGAATTCCTCCCCCGCTACAATATAATCAACAAGATCGCCGGTTATATCGATGAAGGTACATCATGTAATCGCCGAATAGGACAAGTTACAACAAAATCAGGAGAGTTCGATCTGAAATAACAAGATTATTAGCTGAACGTAACGAAAAACCTCTAAAAGGACAGAATACGAGAGATGTGTAGACATGGAAATATCACGCAAAGCTGAGATGCGAGTTTGGTTGCAACAAAAAACGAACGCATTTGACATTTTGTTTGATTGTTGATATCGGCCGCCCAAAGATTCCTAGGGTTCCGCTCCATAGTTTTCCAGGCATTTCCAAAAATGACATGCCATGCACTCACTTCAAATGCAAATAGTCTGTAACTTAGTTATCTAATCCATAACATGTATTACATTTCCCAAATGCACTAAAAACATACAACACTATCTGACTAAGCAGAAATAAACAACCTGAATGTGGGTGAAATAATTTATTGTCAAAGGCAAGACTTCAACCAGCAAAATAGCATAACAAAATGACAATACCAGACATTTTCAGCCACCCAGCAGCCTCAAAAGCAGAAATTTCCCACAATACCCACTCACCTTACCCTATGCACTATCTTTAAAATTTTACCCCTGTGCAATAGTGCGAAACTGTAGAGAGGTACCTCAAGAGAAAACAGGAGTGATCTCCCCTTGGATTTCACTCAGGCAAAAGAATCTGGAGTCTATCCTGGATTGAATGAACAAAAAACACAAGTCTCTATTTTCAACCAGTAAAAAGATACAGCATGGTCTTTGTGACTGCCGAATAGCTTTTGTGGGCAGTTTTTGCCTGATTTCCACAACCACCCCATATCACACCTTCTCAAGCCCCACTTTGCTCTGAGTCACTGGAGATAACATTTTATTATTACCACCAGCTACACTGACTACCCATGTCCTGTCAATAGCACTGTTGAACACAGTCAAAATGTAAAACAATAAGCAGTAACAACCTTTGGTTTGGGGGTGGGGTGGTTGCTCAACCGATATAAAGGGGCAAACAGCTTAACAGACGGATGACACACAGACATGGCACCAGTGACCAAAATGAAAAGCAGACACCATGACTGCAATTCTGTGGTGGTGAATACTAACAACCAGGCTGTTCATAATTGCATAGATCTATCATGAATACAAAGCTCAGTGTTTAGGAAATGTTGTGCTCTACATTAATGTGTTTTTGAAACTGGACGCAAATTCAAAAATAGTTACGAAATTAGGATACATCAACAAAATTCTTAAAATGTCCACTTATTTCCTTCCAGTTGTGCGGATATATCATTTGATGAATGTTAACTATCACTAACAATTGCACACAAACCAGAAATAATAAAAGCTTTTTGAAAAATGGTGTATTTAGAACTCAAAACACAAATAAAGAACTCCCTGGTTCAAGAGTTAACACTGAAAACAAAATGCTCTTAAGGTTTTCCAGGCATTTCAGAAAATGACATGCCATGCACTCACCTCAAATGCAAATATTCTTTAACTTAGTTATCTAACCCATAACATGTATTACATTTCCCAAATCCACTAAAAACATACAGCACTATCTGACTAAGTAGAAATAAGCACTCTGAATGTGGGTGAAATAAGGCAAGGCAAGACTTCTCAGCAAAATAGCATAAAAAATGCCAATACCAGCCATTTTCAGCCACCCAGCAGCCTCAAAAGCAGAATTTTCCAACTATCCCCACTCACCTTACCCTGGGGCATATAACCCCGTTTCTAAAAAGTGAAAACAATTCCCTGTTTCCGTCTCATTTTATAGTTACATGCCTGGTAACAAACCCATGTAAAAAGGACATTTAAAACAATAGCCAATTTTTCGAAGCCACCGTTTCCCACAATTCATCTCGTAATTTACTCCAATGCATCAGACTCCAACTTTGGGACCAAAACTTCAAATTCTCTTGTCCAACAAATAGCCTAATGTATTCATATATCTGATATTAAAAATATATCTCCAATTTACAAGGCATTAGTTTCTCCATATGTCCTATTTTTAGAATTTTACCCCTGTGCAATAGGGTGAAACTGTAGAGCGGAACCTGGAGGGGGACAAGCCGATTGCAATTGTATCGGCAATTGTGAACAGGAATTCACATGATCTTTTCCCTGAGATTTACTGTCCAATTCAAAATATCGCTTGACGGTATTGGAGAATTCTGTTCTGGAACATATTTATCTGATTGGGTATGTGCAACCCCTTATGGGCCTACGACCCGCTAGGGTTCCTATCAATATTTGTTCAAGTTGTCATGCTAATGAGCTGACAACAGACAAAAATTAACTAATTGAGGGCCATAACTCCACTCAGTATTGCCGAACTGTACCAATTTTCGAACTCCTTCAAGACTATGAAAGTCTCACATACCACATATTGACAAAATCCTTAGATAATTGTGCAGGTCACAGCGCAAACAAGCTGAAAATGGGGAAAAAATAACTAATTAAGGGCTATAAATCTGCTCATTATGGCCAAACAGTACCAGTCTTTGAACCTTCAAGACATTGTTAAGAAAGTCTCACATACCAAACATTGACAAAATCCATTGATAGTTGTTCAAGTTATCACACTACCGAGCTGAAAACAGGCAAAATGTCAGCAAATTAAGGGCCATAACTCTGCTCAGTATAGGCGTAACGCACCAATTTTTAACTCATTCAAGACATTAAGAAAGTCTCACATACAATACTGAATCAAATCTATTGCTATTTGTTCCATGTTAATGTGCAAACAATCTGAGAACACAAAAATTAACGAATTAAGGGTCATAACGTATTGTGACATTTTCTGGATCTTTCTAGTATTATGCAATTGATTTCTATTAAAACATGGGGAGTATCACATGACAAACTATTTTTAAAGGACTCCCCTTTCAAGGAAAATTGGACAGCTTTGGCATTTACCACCTGCAGCCCTGAGGCTGCATTTTGAATTCCCAGCATTGTTCCTGAATACCTGAAGCATATTTGGCCATGTGTTGTTCTTATGAAATATTATTTTATTATTATCAGTTCTGGTACAAATTTGGTACCGATAGCACACTTTCAGGAACCGCTGATGTCTGATGTCGACTGTGTGTCAGTGTGTGAGGTGCACACATACTTTTGGCGTTCTATACATCACGTCCTTCATTTTGCTGTATAATTTGTGTAAATTTATTTGGAACTTTCAGACTTGGGAATTCCATAGTATTGTTTTTTCCTTAGTTATGGTGCCTTATAAGTAATAGGGAACGTAGTTTGAAAAAGGGGGTTCATGAAGATTCAGCCCACATAGTCACATACTTTTTCCGGGAATATTTGGTCTCAGTCATGGCCGAATCTTATCACCTCAGAGGCCAAATCTTCACAGAAAAAAATTTTTCTATGCATTCTTTCTATATTTTTTTTAAGGATTTATGATTACTCATCATTACAAAATTGTGCAATATGAAAACAACCTTAATGAAATTGGAACAAAAAAACCTTCCCCAAAAGGACATTCACTCACATCTGGTCAGCTGACGCAAGAATTATTTTTAGCATGCATTTTGTAGATATTTCCATGTTTTTGATTAAAGCTGAGGTTTGAACATTTGCTTATGTTGTTACATGTTCTCAACCTATTCTTTAAATTATCAAATTTGAAGGGGTGGGGTGGGGTGGGGTGGGGTGGTGTGGGGTGTGGGGTGTGGGGTGTGGGAGGGGGGCTCAGTAGGTAGAGGTGCAAGCTGCAAGCCAAGAGGTTCTTCGGTTCGAATCCCACCTGTGGCAACTGTGGTGTGTCCTTGGGCAACACACTTCACCCACGCATGGTGGTGTTGTGTACTAAGGCGCACTGCACGTCGATGGTGCACTTTTCTTCAACCAATGCTAACGCCAGAGATGAAAGTGTCCAGAGACAAAAATCACGAAAATCTTTTATCAGGAGCCCAAGGCTCTTTCTTAATGCCAAAAGCGGAACCTGCGAGGAGCAACAGGTGATTGATTGTCATATGTGCAAAGATCTAGGTGAGTTAAGACAAAAATTGAAGCCTGCATTCATTGAAAATCACTATCCCTTAACACTTTATGGACAAAACCTGAAACAAAAATCCATAAATTCAGTCAAATCCCTGAACACTTTCGTCCCTGGCTATTTCTGCTTGTTTGGAGTTAGAATGTTGGGGAGTCTGACAGTTGCTTGCCAGTGCTCGGTGGTTCTCTCTGGATACTCCGGGTCCCTCCACCCGTAAAACTGTCCAACATGAGGTGACCCTGGCTGTCAAAAGTGCTGTTAAACCCCAACAAATAAATGAATCAAATTTGACGAATCCAAGATTTTCATTTGATGGTTTTGATTTCGGAGGGGGGGGGGGAGGTGGTTGGTTATACAGCAAAAACAATTATCACAAACTAATAATTAAACTATGCACTTGAGAAATTTTCAAGTGGTCTTTCTACATTTTTCAGCTGGTACTATACAGTTTTGAAGATCAAAATGTTATTATTATTGATCTGAGATCTGAAAAACATAAGCTATGTACTGTTCCAATAATCTGTAACAATTAATTGACAGTTCTGGGGGCGTGGTGGCTCCGTTAGTAGAGGTGCACGCTGCAAGCAGAGAGGTCCTCGGTTTGAATCCCAGATGCTGCAACCACATTCTGTCCTTGGGCAAGACACTTCACCCCATTGTCCACGAGGGGGCATGGTGGCATTGTGTACCAAGGCATACTGTACGTCGATGGTGCACTTGTCTTCAAACAATGTTAGCCCTGCATGTGTGGAGTAGGTACGAGCCTGGCAATCTAGAAAATCAAGGAGTGCAAAACAAATGCCCTCCTCAGATTGCTTGGGAGTGCAATTGCACCTGAATTTTTCAATACATATACACGTATGCTATTTTGGTAATATTCACTTCAAGGTATTAATATTGTGACTGAAAAATTGATCTACATTCAGCTACATAGCGGAAAGATTTGCACACACATCTTCTAATTCCTCCAAATGTTGAAATCAATTTGTATGTGAATGTCTACATCCAAAATGTATTGAAATGCTACAATGAATGGGTCGTGAATTATTGCGAATCAATGCAACACTGCCAATGATAATACATTTTAAAGACAGTCCCAAATCGGTCTGGGATTCCAGAAAATCGAGAGGTTCAAGAAATTGCCTTCAGGCCTCCTTAATCTTCTCTAGGCATGCAGTAGGTGTTCAGCACTCCTGCAGTCTGAAAGAATGTCAGGCATGTAGGTATATTGGGGAGCTGACAGTTGCTCGCCATTGCTCGGTGGTTTTCTCCAGGTACCCCGGCTTCTTCCACACGTAAAACTGTGATGGTCATGAGTAACCACTGTCCAGAAACATGTGACCTGAAACACCAATAAATAAATAAATAAATAAATAAATATTGACAGTTCTTGTCTTCATCTTTGTTTTTAATAAATTGCACCTTAACAATTACATGTACATATACATGGGGTTTGTCACCGATTGAATACACCTAAACCGTACTCTGCAATTTGACCCAAACCGGTCGCTACATTTTGGCCTGCACCAACCACTAATGGACCCAAACCACCCTCCAGTGGAAATATACAAAAACTTAACATTTTGTTTATAAACTTGCACAACAGTAGTCACCAAAACATATTTGATAACTTTTGGATCTATGTCTATTTGTTTTTTACGTTTTAGTGTTTTTTTCCTCATGTAGAAGTTATTTTCTTGATTGATGATTGTGTAAATATAAGTTGAGTATAACTGTCAAATTGTCAATCATTTTTTTCTGCTCAGTGTTTACTATTTTCATTATTATCCGTTATTGTAATTTGGGATCTTGTAAATACATCAATAAGACCCTTATTGTAATTAACTGATAATAAATTGTATGGTCGTTCATAAATTTATATTATTTTGATACCAGGTGTTAACAAATATTAATATTTATGTACACACTCACCCATTTTATAACTAGTCCCTTATCATAGTAAACCAACAAATTCAAATTGTGTGCTTACATCCAGAAGCTAGCATTGGGATAGGATAATGTGCTTTTTCAGAAACTTGATCAAGTATGGATGGCAAATAACAATTTCCATTGCTGGAAATAAAATAATATTTGCGAACATCACCCCTGTGTTTTTTTTTCCGTTATTAACTAACATAAAATTCTGTGCTTTTTCATGAAAATTATTTTGTTACTTCCTGTTAAAAATTCCTTCCAGGACATTTCAACACCCAATAAAAAATATTTGTAAAATTACTAACATGACATGCAATTACTTCAATTTTTAATGTCACTTCTCCGACCCTGATCATTTCTATTTCAGCAAAGTTAAGTTTTCCCCAACATGTTTTTTTAATATTTATATATTTAAAATAAACTAAAGTTGAAAATTAAAAAATAAGCAATTTGTGTTCTGTTACGTCTTTACTAGTTTATCAATAAGAATTGAGATCAGTGGGAGAAGTGCAGGCTGCAAGCCAAAAGTCCCCCGATTGAATCCCACTTTGGGCAAGACGTGTCATCTCCATTGCCCATGTGGTGGCATTGTGTACTAAGGCGAACTGCATGTCGATGGTGCACTTGTCTTCAACCAATGCTAACCCAGCTTGTGTGGAGTTTGTATGTTTGGGAGCCTGACAGTTGCTTGTCATTGCTCGGCCGTCCCATCTGGCTTCCTCCACCCTTAAAACTGTGCGTCACCATAGACCGGCAGCCGAGTCAATTATGCATGTTTTGGCGTATAAAGTTTTTTTCCCAGTGGATTCTGGTAGTCTGGGGTGTCCCTTTGGGGAATCAATCGGGTGACCAGCTGGCACCCTTGGGAATTTTTTTTATTTAACACTTTGGAGACCTACTCATTTAAATATGCATATTTCTGGTTAAATTGTTGCTAAACAATAATACCATACGTATTGTGCAATTAACTGAAAAATATCATGACCTATGAATAAATACATACTGGTGATGTCTGTTTATCGTCGTTTACCTATGATTTAATCATTTTTCAGTCGAACAATGGCGCGAAATCGTGTTTCTGATATTACGTGTCAAAAATATCAAGTCACTTTCAAAGCATTTACTCTTGAAGTTGTTGGTAGATTGTTGATATTAAGATCTTAAAAGATAGGTGTGGATATACTGATTAAGGTACAGTGGACTTGAACAAGTTTTCTGAATATATTTGAGGGGTCCTTAGGTATTTATTTACCCCTACCCTTATTTCTGTTTTTATCTTAATTTTCCCCAAAAGTTGCCGAAACCTAACTATTTGATTGTTATCCTATACACAACAACAAAAAAAGAGCGCTGTTTTAGCTGTGTTCACACACTGCTGTATATCGCGTTCTTTCTGACCCAGACAGTCAGTGAAGCATAATCACTCAATCAGCGAACACGTGCTTCTTCCTTTATCCGCAATTCCATTTCTGCGTTGTCATTGATTGATTCTTATTATATGTGTATAGTTATTCTCAATACTTCATTGTATTTGTTGTCATATCTTATTCATATGTGGTGTCACTTATTGTCGAATTGTCGGTTTTAAGTTTCTTTTTTTATGTTTCTCCCCCTTTTCCCAGAGTTCATCGGAAATCGATCATTATGGCGAGGTGTTTTTTCGAAGATGTGGGCAATTGTTCCAATTCCAAATGCCGTTTTGTTAAAGTGTTGACGACAAGTGTAAAAAAGATCATTACTAACAGTGAAATATATGGTGATGGTCTTCACAATGCATTGCGATTGCGTCTCGAATGTGATGCAAACATTGTATTAGATGAACACAAAGACTGCATCAGTAAATATCTGCACCCTCGCACGGTGAAATGTGCAATGAAAAGGCGCAATAGCAGCCCCTCAAAAGCTGCGGATGTACCACCATAGAAAAAAAATCAGAAGCTCCGATGCTGGTTTATTCAGTTTCAAACAAGACTGACTGTTTTGTGCAAATGAATGCAAAGTTGATAAATACCCACGCCATCCTTCGCGTTGGAGGCCAGCTTATGTTTTCAGGCAAATACAGTAGTCAGGTGGTGGTTTATCACCAAAAGAAGTCATTTACCGCAAGTGCGATGAACGTGGTCACGAATGGGCTGAAGCAGTCAGGGTTAGAATCAGTGGGACATTGAGTGATTTACATGCTGTTGATGCTCGCTACCATTCTGATTGTCGACAAACCTTCATGGGCGAACGCGCTGGAAGCGCGGCGGCTAAAGTTGCCGAGACATCTACTTCATAACCTGACATGGAATCCTCCACCCCCCCCCCCCCCCCCCCCACACACACACAGGCAGTAGTGGATTTCATGAAGGATGACAACTCTCTGAGTTGGAGCTCTGTTGATATACACCACAAGTATATCCAACACGGAGGTGACACATTATCGCGCCGGCTGATTATTTCTAAACTATTAGAAATATTTGGAGATGATCTTTTGGTGCTAAGTTCTCCATCGATCGCGACCATTCTTGCGATGCGTGGGCGTGTCGGTTCTGTTCTGAGAGTTGTTAATGAGATCGGCGATGACACTATAGCCGCCATGAAAACAATGAAGGATACAATTTCCAAAGAAATCGACTCCATCCAAATAGATACAAGTAGTTATGTCTCCAGGTTAGATGAGGTAGCTATTGTTGAGTATTCCAGCCAATCACTTCTCGATTTCCTTGGTCGATTATCCCCCAAACTTGACAACACCATCCCTGCTAAGTTAATATGCAACATTGTGACGTCGGCTGTTAAAGGTGTAGCCACGCTATTACAGATAGTTTTGGCTGTTATGCTACGCGACTCCAAAGAGTTAATAAAAACAATGAGTGACTTTGGTGTTTCTTGTACGTAAGATGAACTTTTACGATTAAAAAAATCGGCAGCTGTTCAAACAACAACCAACACGAATTGTTCTGGTATATCTGATGCTTCTGATGGTATGGTACAATTCGTTGCTGATAACTTTGATGCTGACATTTCGTCACAAAATGGCAAACAAAGCACACAATCACTAGCAGTCTTAATGACACAATCTGGCAATGCAACCGGGCTTATTTCGCCAAAGATATCGAGCATTAAAAAAATAGCAGTGACCCAAGCCATAGACTACAGTTTAGGAAAGACCAAGTTCAATGGTAAAAAACCCTGTCATCCCCACTGACTACATCAGGAAAACCATCCCACCACTCAAACTGCTTGCACGGATGACTATGGCTAAGCAGAGGGCTGACGAACGTGACTTCTCCTTTTTCAAGGATATATATATGGATAGCTGTCCCGAGTTCAATGGCTACAACACCAAATCGTGTCGCGAGAATGGGATGTCCCCAGAGCCATCCACAAAAGCAATATATCTGCCATTGATAGACATGCCACCGGCTGATCCTGAAACTATAGCTACCGCGATGTCGGAGGCGCAACGTCTCACTCAGTTGGCCGGACAAGAGTTTACACTCTTCACAGTTGATCAGCAACTACACAAAGTTTCCCTGCAGGTTCTCTGGTCTGATCCTGACAAGTTTTGTCATATAATACCTCGGTTAGGCGGGATGCACATGCTGATGAACTTCGTTGGTGCCATCGGTACATTGATGGCCGATATGGGATTATTTGAGGTTCTTGAGTCGGTCTTTGGTGGAGTGGCCAAAATGTTGAGAGGGAAAAAGTTCCCCATGAATAAACGAGCATTCCGGCTATTGACTGAGGAATTGCTCAGAACTGTTTTCGATGGCGAGAATTTCGAGTGTCTTGATGATTTGGGTGATAGATCTGTCTGGAAAGAGTCGAACAACCAGGATGTGGGTGGACTGCTTCATTAAACCAGTGTACATTATGATGCAATACGTCAGGGCTGAACGAGAGGGGGATTGGCCACTTCACCTAGTAGCAGTGACGCAAATGATGCCTTATTTCTTTGCGTCAGGTCATGTCAATTATGCCAGATATAGTTTATACTACCGGAGAGAAATGGAGCGGCTACCGCCAGATATTCTTCACCAATTTCTGAAAGGTTCCCACGTAATGATACATTTGGATGGCGTGTGGAATGGGATCTGAAGCGACATGTATATAGAAACAACGTTCATGCGCTATGGTCATAGGAAGTCTGGCATCATTGGCATTGCATTGAAGCCAGAAACATTGAAGGTTTGGGCGCTCAGCCTTCATGCTTGTGGTAAACTATTACATGACATATCTCAATTGAGCGAATCTGATACTCAATCACGACGTGTTCAGGAACACCACAAAGAAGAATCAAAAGCTCAAATATCCGCTGATCGATTGGACCGCGAAGGTATCCGACAGAAACTGGAGCTGGTTATAAACCCAATGAACCCTGAGCAACACCCTGAAGGCATGGTGGATATTGCGACTGGAAGGATTGCTCCGCCAGCTGTCAATGTGGACGACGCAATAGCCCTTGGTCTCCGACAAATGCATACATTCGAGGCAGGGTTACCCACTGGATTCTATGATATCATATCTATGACTGTTGTCACAATGTCATCGATGATTAAGTCAATTAAATTTGGTGACACTCGAGTGTTCGATAGTAATCTGATTTACTCGAGAGTAATGGGCCTCCAATCCAGTTTACGCGACGTTGAGAGCAGGGATATACTGTCACATCAATTGTCGCCAGTTCCCACTGCATTATTCCACGACAACGGGGATATGCGTATCTCCAAGTCCGTTCTCAAAAACAAAACTGCGGTAACTGTTGCGGCACGAAACACTAAACATGACAGCTCACACAGCACAAGAATGGTTGTGCACTTCTGTGGATACCGCACTGGCCAGCATCAAATAAAATGTGCCCACCAATTGTAAGAGATTTCGTCCAGAAATTCCAAGATCATGTTAAGCAAATTCTCTTGCATGGTGACGCATATCTTCTTGTGTTCGATAGATAAAATGATTATAGAACCAAGTGCGGGACAAGGGCAAATATGAGTGGTGACAGCTGCTGCCGCAAATTCAAGTTGAAGATAACATCACCATTGCCTACACAGAAACTGACACTTACTGTAACCGAAAACAAAAAAAAAACAGTTGATGATATTATTGTTCAACAATTCAGATGCGACCAGTTATTTGCCAGTGATAATGCAGTAAAACACCAACTGTTCATTACTGGACAACATGCAGCACCCATAGAGATCAACAACGGTGTTGTTATAGATCGACGGGACATGTCGACAAGCCGAAGCGGACAATATAATCGTCCAACAGGCTGTCAATGTTGCAACTGAAACGAACGGACAAGTGACTGTTCTGGCTGATGATACAGATGTGTATACTCTTCTCTTGTATCATTATTTGAAATATAAGTTGACCTCAGATATGTTCATAGCATCCCCAGTAACGGATAGATCGGCGGTTGATATCCGAGCTACGGGTGAGAAACATAGACGAATCATTCCAGACATTCTTGCAGCGCATGCCCTTTCAGACTGTGATGCTGTTGCTGGGTGCTTTGGCATTGGAAAGGGTCGTGTCATCAAAGATTTGGAAACTGGCTAGGAATCGTTGTCATCTCTTGGTGACATAGATGCTCCATGAACTGATGTCTTAGAAGAGGCTACCAGATTCATGTGTGCTTGTTATGGATGCAAGGCATCAAACACAATGTCCGATGCACGACTTTGTGTATGGACATCAAAGATAGGGAAAAAGAGTACAACGAAAGTACCCAGTCTTAACAGTCTACCTCCAAGTAACGCGGCATTTTCCGAAAATGTAAAGAGGGCTCATTTGCAAGCATGTATCTGGAGGAATGCTGTAAATCTAGATCCACCTAACATGAACTCCACAGACTTCGGTTTCACCAAGGATGATAACACAAAGTCGTTATTACGCGTGACTGTCCCAACAGGTGTATCATTGGCACCTGATACGGTTTTGCGCATGATACGATGTTCCTGTTCTAGTCAACAGCCATGCCGAACAGCTAGGTGCAGCTGTAGTGCTTCTAAGTTAGCATGTACAATGTTTTGTTCGTGTCAAGGAAATGTTGAGTGCTGCAACGAACAGACATGAATGGGTAGAGATTTCGAGTGTATACACAACGATGCATGAACACACAAAATTACGGACAAAATAAGTGTATATCAGGAATGCTCTGCATTTGTATATACGTAAGATATGCAAGCACAAACATATATATAAAAATATTTTAAAAAGCAAACAAACAAAAAATTGAAAAGAAAACCCCCAAAATTAAAAAATAAAAATTGAAAAAAAAAAATATAATGCTGCCAGACAGTGTTTGCCTGCCGGTCCCAAGCCCGGATGAAAGCAGAGGTGATATGCACTCGCTAGACAATATTTAACTAATGCGAACTGTCTTATTTAATGTTTTATTTGGTTTCACAACACCAAGTTAGATGGGACTACGATATTCTGTATTATTTCAAATTCCTCACTAAAATCACAAAATTATGAAATATTTGCTAATTGTTCAAGTGATTTTTTTCCAGAGTGATCAGCGAATATTGCAAAATTGTGTATTGCACAATGTAATCAATGTAAATTGCATGTTGCAATAAGATTACAATAAAATAGTTTGGTTCTTTAAACTTTGTGGGAAAATTAAAAAAAAAACCAAAACCCAGAAATATGGGTAGGGGTAGATGATTACATATGGACCCCCCCCCTCCCACACACACACACACTCCCTCAAATATATTCAGAAAACTTGTTCAAGTCCATTGTTCCATATCCAGTATATCCACTTCTATCTTTTAAGATCTTAATATCAACAATCTACAAACAATTTCTAGAGTAAATGCGTTGAATGTGACTTGATATTTTTGAAACGCAATATCAGAAACACGATTTCGCGCCATTTTCGACCATTTTTCGACTAAAAAATAATTAAATCATGGGTAAACGACAATAAACGGATATCACCAACATGTATTATTCATAGGTCATCATAGTTTTCAGTTAGTTGCTCAATACGCATGATATTATTGTCTAGAAACAATTTACCTAGAAAGGGTTGAATAAAAAAAAATCCCCAAGGGTGCCAGCTGGTCACCCGGTTGATTCCTCAAAGGGACACCCCACACTACCAGAATCCACTGGGAAAAAAAAAACTTTATATGCTAAAACACGCAAAAGCTTAAAATCGATGTTTGGCGGCCGGACTACCAGGTGCCCCTGGCTGTCGAAAGTGTCATTGAGCCCCAATAAATAAATCAATAATAATCACTACTATTCTGGAGGACGGTGTGGGGCAAATTGCCAGAGGACGGTTTAGGGTTAGATTAGCATCTGGTTTTGGGCCAAATTGTTGGGAGATAGTTTGAATGCAATTCTCACAGATGAGAGACATTAATTATTATAGAACACATCAAATGTGGATTACTGCAGAGATAATTGCTCGATATGTATTAATATTTTTTAGGAGTAAAAACTAATATCGTAGCGTATATAAAATCTAACAGATATGTATTGCTTTTTTTCGGACGAATCTTCCCTGGGCCTAGTTTTCCCCAAGCCGAATCTTCCTCCTTTTCCCGAATAAAGATGACATGCCATTTTCGATGGCGTTAAATATCTAAAGAGGTTAGTATTTTCCATTTTTAGTATTCGAAACTACGAAGCATTTTTCACAAATACGGATGACACCAAAAAAGTAACAAATTTTTACTTTGTTTTGATTTCTGACAGGACCGAAACGAAAGTAACCCATCCCTATCACTTTTTTCAAGCAAACTTTTTCTTACTTTTCAACACCTTGACATTTGGATAATTCAAAATCTGCGTTTCTATTCGTTTTGCTACTTCACGATCTACGTGTCCATACACATCTGTATACAATCGCACCAATTATGAATATAACAACGATTATCAGTTATATTATCAGTGATATCTGCGGTTTTTCGATTAAAGTTATCATTCGCAGACTAGTTGCAACGAAACCACGAGAGTTCTATCTGAAATAACGAGATTATCAGCAGAGCGTATTGACAAACCTCTAGAAGGACAGACTTCGAGTGATGTGTAGAAATGTAAATATCACACAAAGCTTAGATGCAAATAGGGTTGCAACAGAAAACGAACGTATTTGACATTTTGTTTGATTGTTGATATCAGCCCAAAAATTCCCAGAGGGGCCAATTGCAATTGAATGGGCAATTCGACACCGAAATCACATGATTTTTTTCCCTGAAATTTACTATCCAATTAAAAAATTGGTTACACGGCATAGGGAATTCTGTTCTGGAACACATTTATCTGACTGGGTATGTGCAACCCTATGCGGGCCTGCCGCCCGCTTTGGGATCCTATGATAGTAGTCTGACTTGCTTACTCTTTTGATCCGGTTGAAGCTGTGACAGAACTGTTTGTAGTCAGCGATATTTTGGGTTCTCGGTGATTTCAGTTTTTTCGTGTACAGCTTCTGTTTGTGTAGAGAAGACTCTAACAGTCCGGCCGTCATCCACGGCACGCATCTAATATATCTAGAAGGTACTGTTGTTACTTTCAGTGCGAAAGCTTCGTTACATGCTTTTATAAAAGGTATCGATAAACAGGTCATGTGCTAGAGTGACATCGGATCTGTCGAAGACGCCTGAACAATAACTACCTAATAGGAGCCTCTTGAAGTGGCCAGTGTTCTCTTTCTTGAAGGAGAGTTTATGACTTTGTGTCGGGTGTGCATGTTGTTTTTCTTAGTTGCCATTGCAGAACGTTGCAAAGTGATCACTGATATCAGAAATATCAATCCCTGAGACAGGTGCAGTGGAGTCATTGCTAAAGATATGATCTATAAGAGTTGCCGATGTTTCGGTAACTCTCGCCGGCTTAGAGGTGAGGGGCAAGAGGCCCGAGTTGAATACAGAGTCGAAAAAATGTTAAGTTTTGTTGTGATCAGCAAAGTTGAGTTGGGCAATGTTGAAATCGCCCATAAGGTAGGCTTTTTTATTCTCGAGGTTGATTTTATTCAATAGTTCGGACATTGTGGACAAGAAAAGGTCAAGGTCAGCTTTTTGTGCAGTCAGGGGAGTTAGGGGGAGCGACAGAGCCACTACCCTCTATTGTTATTTAAAATTCCCTGGCAACCTGGTGGTTGGCGTCAGAATAGCTCCAAAATAACACTGAGTCTATGGGGAAAATTCGACATTTTCATAGAAAACAAACGTTTTTACAAAGATTCAGTACAAAAAATAAAAATCACGCCCAGTATGCGACAAAACGCAAAAGTACCAGAGTCGAAAGTAACTTCTTTAGTTCGTATGTTTAAGCCAATAAACATGGATAAAAACGATACATATTCCCTAAATTCGTGTACATTTATCGCACTTCACCACACTGAGCACGATAGATTTATTTCATAATTTGGATTTTCCTGAATATTTGTTATTGCCAAGATTATTATTCTTTTTTTTTTTTTTTTTGTTTTTCCAACACATTTCAAACTTTGCACGATCAATGACGGCCATGTGTTCTAATAAATAAAGCCATCAGTATTTGGGGGAAAATGTTTCTTGGTGGGCAAAAACGCCCAAAAACGCCCAAAGCTTCATAGGCCAATATCTCATGAAAGAAAAAAGCTATCGACTTAATTTTTTGACAGACTTGTCAGAATTACTCTTGTCTAAAACAAATATAATCGGTATTTTTTTCCATTTTTTATGTTTTCTGCCAAAATTTTTCACAAAACGGAAAGTTATCTCAAAAATCGGCCATTTTGGATTGAAATATCGAGATTTAAATATAAAGAGCCCTCTAAAAGGGTTCCAAATTGAAGGAAGTATTACCACTTTAGAAAAAAAATCGAAAGAATTTCGTTTCGATTTTTCGTTAATCCAAAATGGCGGCCAAAAATCGAAATTTTTTTTTTCGTTTTTTATGTGTTTTGTTCAATTTTGAGACGAAAAAAATTTTTTTTTTTCACACTGAAAATTTTCGGTCCGGTTCGGACTTCTGAAATTTTCGACCAAAATTCGGAAATTTTGATTTTTGTTTTTTATGTGTTTTGTTCAATTTTGAGACGAAAAAAAAAATTTTTTTTTTTTACACACCACCACCAAGAAACGAAAATTGGTCTTCAGACTGGTTCTTTGACCTAATTATACTGTACTACCGGAGTGGGTAAAAAGCGGCGGTGATTGCGAATGTGTGGCGCATATATAGGTAAAAAGATTCCCCGTAGTTTGGAAGCACAATTTTGTTGCGTTTGCCTTCAGGTGGTCGCCAAATGTACACTCTCGGCCTCTCAACGGTCCGTACACCCTCTTTTTGGCATGCGAATACTCGGAGTTCTTGACTCATATAAGGATTTCGTGATTCATATGGTATCATTCACGGTCTGTTTAAACCTTTCCCCACCCCATGGGAATAAGGTTTTATTTCACTTGGCTTCTGATGGCTGGAGAACTACCACTCCGGTTCGGACTTTTCGACCAAAATCCGGAAATTTATGTTGTTGTTTTTTATGTGTTTTGTTCACTTTTGAGACGAAAAAATTTTTTTTTTTTTTTACACTACACCAAAAAACGAAAAATAGGTCTTCAGATTGGTACTTTGACCTAATTATACTGTTCTACCGGAGTGGGTTAAAAGCGGTGGTGATTGAGAATGTGTAGCCCGTATAAGGTAAAAAGATTCCCCGTAGTTTGGAAGTACAAATTTGTTGAGTTTGGCTTCGGGCGGTCGCCAAAATACACTCTCGGCCTCTCAACGGTCCGTACACCCTCTTTTCGGCATGAGAATACTGGGCGTTCTTGAATCGTATAAGGCTTCCGTGATTGAAATGGCAACATTCACGGTATCTTCAAACCTTTCCTCACCAAATGGGAATAGGGTTTTATTTCACTTGGCTTCTGATGGCTGGAGAACTACCACTCCGGTTCGGTCTTTTAGACCAAAATTCGGAAATTTTTGTTTCTGTTTTTTTATGTGTTTTGTTCAATTTTGAGACGAAAACAATTTTTTTTTTACCTGGAAATTTTTTGGTCCGGTTTGGACTGAAAATTTTTGATCAAAAAACAAACTTTTTTTTCTAGATCACCACTTTAACCTGACAAAACTGTACTACGAGGCGGGTTAAAGTGGCCGTTATTCAGAATTTGGATGTTGAGGCTCTTCCTCCACCAGTAAAACTATCCGACGCGACTGCCCAACCCCCACCCAAGGCAAACACGCATTAGATTAGACTCTACAGACTCTGGCGTCCAAGCCAGGAAACACGTCTGAAAAACCTTGATCATTTTGCACCCGGCGACCTCAATTTCAGTGAACGTTGTTCATAATGTTACATGGTATTTTGTATCCTAAACTGAAATCGAAAGTAGAACACTGAGAGTCTGTTATTTTTATGGGAATATGACTCCAGCTGCTCATCCCCTCCCCCGTCCTCATTGAATTTGATGACGGTGGCAATTCCGACGGTATTGCCAGATTGTTATTAACAGTGTAGACATTACATAGCGACACATCCCTAATAAGCCTGGCTGCCATTACCGAATCGGACTGTATCAAATTTTTGCGGCAATCCACGAAGCGATTTGGAACAATTCTCACACGTGTACGGCTCATCGTTACAAACAATATTTACGCGAACCATCAAAAACTTTGCGCGAACCGTCGGGGATTTCGAAGCAACCCATTTTTTATTCGCGTATTTTTCGATTCAGGCGACCTCCAGGCGAACCAAAAGATCGTTCGCTTAAAAAGCAGGCCTATTGTGTTAACCATTGACTAAACGCAGAGCCATGACAATCCTCAAATGAGGCATTATGAGGCTCTAGAATAGTTATCAGAGACTCTTATTAAAAAAATCAGGAAGGGGGGACCCCCTCCAATACCCTCCCTCACCTCGGCGGGGCTGTGCATTTTGGGTATGCCCAATATATTACGGACTTTGGGTCCAAGTTCGAATTAGCCTTAGGTACAGAATTGTCCCCTCCCCCCCTCTCCCCACACCCATGTCGAATTTTTAAATAATGCTGACTTCGGGCCGGGGAAGTTGCCTTCTGGTACCCGCGTTTCAATTTCAGGCTTTCACCATAAGAGCTCACGGCATAGATAAATAACTGAGAATTATTCATCTACCCTGCGACGTACATGTAGATAAGAAGCAACAGGAAGGGTTGGGAAAATATGACCAATGTCTGGTGGAATTCCCCTGAAGTGACAACAGAATACATGATTGGTTAATCTTGATTTTAGGCCTACACATGTTGTACTCGTACAAATCCATGTTTGTCATTGTCAGAATGGCAGGGGGGCCATAATGTTCCGCCTAAAATGGGTCCAGGTGGGCCATTTTTGTTCCACCTTATTTCATTAAAAGCGGGCAACTTTCTTGAGTTGACACGAAGTTAGTTGAGCTTTGCCAATCCAGTGAATAGTGATGTCCCACAAATATCAAATAGTTTACCTTGGGTACCGGCAAGAAATTTGGTGACCCCCCCCCCCCGCCCCCCCCCCCCCCCCCCCCAAAGAACAATACATAGTGGTAAATATATTGGAAGAATTTTTACTCAATAAAGAAATATTTTGATATGCTGTTATTTCGAAAACAAAACGTTTCAAAAAACGGAATTGTGAAAGCAAGAAAGGAAACTTGGAATCCGATGCTGAAAACAAAGCTCTGCACATCAAGGGAGAGTACTCATCACAATTCTCTTGCAAAAGCCATCTGTTTCAAAAACGCATTGTCATTCACTTCACGTGGTTAGAAGCCTCTGCACTGCTCAACACGGCGTTATGACAATTTGTCTCTGTCACATTGAGACATGCTGGCACTCGGATCTAAATAAATTTATGACAGAGAACAGTTATATTCAGAAAAATATGCGCTTTTAGATTATACAGGGTAGGCGTTCAGTGTCATTTACGTTTTGAGTGAAAAATCATTGAAACTTTGGGGTGTCTGATTACAGGAAATATCCGGACAGTTACCTACCTGCAAAAACCCATTTGCTTCCTAACATTCTGACATGGAAGCCAAAAGTAATACAGCACCACGAAGGTCTGGAATTATACTTCTGAATGGGAATTACAAGTGACATGGATTTATTGCCAAATGTCGTCCACTCGTTGACATTTAACGAGGTCGACATAGTAATAACGCGCAGTTTGAAATGTCTATGGTTGTTCCAATGTATGGAGCCTTGGCGGTCAGTACAGAATTTCATTAGATGCGACCTCTGGGAGCGGGCATACTGCATAGAGATCCTGCCGACATTGCTGCTGTTTTGATTCAGTAGTGTAGCCACGGAATTAAGGGGGGGAGGGGGCAAGTCCCCTAAATGTCCCCCCCCCCCCCCCCGCAAAAAAAAAAAAAAAAAAAAAAAAAAAAAATTGACCCAGTGCAATTTCATACAACTTAGAGCCCCTACAACTGCTCTCCAATATAGGGCAGCACATGCTACAACTGCTCAAATTGAATCTTAAGAGTACTGAACTTTGCAAAATATTCTCGAGTAGACTTTGTCCTTACTTGGAGTCTATGACCCTCTGAACATTACCCCCGCCGCAAATTTTTCTGTACTAACCCCGAAACCCGACAACAACCTTCCAAATATCATAGTAGTTATCACACTTCTCTCCTGAACAATAGCTGCTGGTCAAACGAGAAGACCCCAGTGATTTACATCAAACAACAGGGTTTCTGTAAAAAAAAATCTTGACAGTATATCGTCGACCGTCAATGTGTTAATAGGCTTATCAAAAATCCGTTTTTCTGCGTTCTTCTCAATTTTGAGACGAAAAATAGGAGGAAAATCCTGTGTATTGTGCGGGCACAATCACTTCATCTAGTTCGGTCTTGTTTTTACAGCCAAACGTATTCAAACATCTAATATACAGTTGCACGTATGTTGTAGAAAAAAACATTCTCTTGCTGTACGCTGTTTGGCCGTACGCTATATGACTCGTTCGCTCTCTCTCTCTCTCTCTCTCTCTCTCTCTCTCTCTCTCAGACACAAACACATTCGAAAAAGTACACATCGCATTCAGAGTAAACACGCCTGAGTCCGAATAAGCAAGTCTTCCCATTTTATTGGAAGATATAGCAATAAAATAAAAATGGACGGGCCCTAGCAGTAAAACAAATAATGTTATTTGTAAAATATACATTTTCTTGCTAACTTTGAAACAGGTAATTCAAAACGGGACATGGGCGTTTCGTCCGCCAGCCGAATCGTCCGCTTGCATTTTTACCCAAAGTGTTTGAAATCCCAAAACATGGGATGGAAAATAACTTCAATAGTATTTATGCAGTATTAGATAGCACAATACAATAAATGGTTAGCATGGCATTTTTTAAATGTCCAACATAGCACATTTTTCAAACATGTTTCTTGACATAAATTCTTATGTATTTGCACTAATTTTTATACTTTTCCAATTATAACAATTTTCTTTAATTTTTTTATAATTTTGTGATTACTTATGGTTAAGCAAGGTTGTGTCTTTCAATGAATACTTGCAAAATTATATGATTTGATATCAAACTTAATTAATATTCTATAAGTTTTGGTGCGTTTCTTAATATTATTAATTTTGTAATCTATTTGCTAATAATTATTCATTGTTAGGCGCCGGTGGTGCCTTACAATGAATAATTGCAAAATTATAGGATTTTAATGGAACATAATATACCATAAGTTTTGATTCGTTTCTTAATATAATTATTTCTTATAAATTTTAATTCTTATAATATATTTGCTAATAATTTTGCTATTATTCATTGTTAAGTGCCAGTGGCACCTTTCAATGAATAATTGCAAAATTATAATATTGTTTTTGTTTAAACAATATTTATTGAAAATGACTGGTAGTTACATGGAACAAAGATAATTAATAAAATATACATGAAGAATAGATGGTATTGTACTTTTGTATAGTTAACTGTAATAACAGGATTCGACATTAAACCTAAAGCTCATGTAAGTCATCTTCCAAACATATAAAGTTACAACATTATAATTTATGGTTTAGAGTGATACAATACAGGTACATGTATTTTCAAACTGGTCAAAGAGATGCAGAAAAAAACACATCAATTCAAAATTTTCTCCCAGCAGATGATTTTCATAAAATTGCAGTGGACGACTTGGGTAAATTGCAGCGGACGATTCGGTTAGCAGGCGATATGGGTGTAATTCATCAAAACAAATATGCATTCAATTCCTAACCTCCAGGAATTTGATTATATGATTTCCAGTTTGTAATTCACTTTCCTGTAATTTTTATTTACTCCAAAAGTTGATTATATATATTGATTTGACAAACTATTAGCTGCTCATCCCATGTTGTTATGCTGGAAAAACATCCTCTTTCATCTGAAAAGCTCTGCAGCTGTTTAAGAAAAAGGATATGAATCAAATAGGTTCTACGACTCAGAAATTAGTTTCAATCTCATACGACAAACCTGATATAGAGAAATTAAAATATTGATTCCCAAGAGCTGAATACCACCTGTGACTAACTTGGGTTAGTACAATCAAAAATAATAAAATATTTGTTTGCATAAACTTTCCTGAGATTATCTGTTTGAGACTTTGCAATATTGTCAGTATCTCGCACGGTAACATGCCATTAAGATGGTGGATAAATCAAGTTCATATGAAATGAACTCAAAAGAGCACACACCACCTTCCACTGCTGTGGATGTCCTATGCTGAAGATTTTGAAGAAAAGAAACCTAATACCACGCAGATGAATATGTTTTGACCAGTTGTTGATCCATAATGATTCTCAGATGAGCAAAACCTACAGCACCTGACTCATTCATCCCTAATTCTCCCTCATGATCCTCAACAATGCTGACACTAATTCTGTCTCAAATTTTTGCACTTTCCCTCTCAGTCTTGCATATACAGTAATGAATGTTCATCATTTGCTTTTCCCCTCATTCAACTAAGCCTCCTGTCTCAAGTCTCCAATTCCTCCAAGAATTTTATTGTTCAGTTTAGGGAAAACGAGAGCCTCTTCAAAGATACTGTTCCATGGTCTTCATTTGTCTTAAACCACACATTTTTTAACTTCATTCTTTCATCATTTCTTATCATAGTTTGTAGACTTGTGTTCGTAGAATTTCTTTTGCAAGTCTTTTTCTCATGAATAAGTCAAATCTTCCTGTGTCATTAGAAAAGAAATCTCCATTCAAATTTTATTACTATTTTTTTCAAAAAAACAAAACAAAACAAACCTTATGCCCCAAAAATGGAACAAGCTTTACATGTTTTTTTTGCAATGAGAGACTAGAGAGAGGTCAAAAACTATGGTACCCCCCAAAAGACTTTGAGGAGAGTTTCCAGAAAAATAATTATACTGCCATCTTCTGCTACTAGTTGGTAAAAGGTGAACATGATAAAGTATAGGGGTTTTAACTTTCTCAAACTTCACAGTAGACTCACATTTCTGTTATAAATCACTCTCCGATCCTGAAAAATGATTTTGAAGTTCAATCAAATAACCCAGGCAAAATTAGATAACAGTTTGTCAAACAATAGTAATATCTACAAATCACCTAGTCACCCAGGAAATGAACAAACAATGAAACAAGAATTCAGTTTGGTAACTGTAACTGTTGAATCAGAACTTGAATATAACAAATTAATAATAATAATAATTATAAAAAAAACTTTAAAAAAATGCCCAAACTTCATCTCCCCCCCCCCACACACACATAACCGTTTATTTATTTATTTTATAATATATGTAGATTTCAATGTATGTCTGTATGTAAAATATGAATTGAACTTATTTATTATACTGTAGTCATTAATTCTAGTCCTATTTGATTGTTGTTTTGTTTCCTGATTCATGTAGTTTTGTTATATAGTCAATTCTTCTGAACTCCTGTGTATTAAGGTCATGACTAATTGTCAGATCATGACATTAGGCATTGTATAGAGTGAACTATAATCCTAAACCCCACTTGAGTCCAGTTTGTCCGTACTGAAATTGATACATGAAGATGTCATTCAGCCTTAATTTCAAACCAATAAATATTATATGAATTTTAATCAGAAATGTAATGCCATCTTGCAGGCACCTTGTTCTCCCGTGAGGTGCGGTCTGAAGGCCCCGGAGGAAGGAATCCTGGCAGTTGAGAACAGACTGGGTCCCGGTTAGGACAGGTCTCCATGATGGAGATCAGGTCGTAAACACTGCTTTGGCCCTGGTCTCCATCATGGAGGTTACCTGTTCAATACACTCTTTTGGCCCCAACTTCGAGTGTAGAAGGATGGTCAGATGGCCCGTTCTGGCTAATCGGGAGCCCCCACACCAAAAAGTACTGGGTGTCATGTCGGGGGGGGGGGGGGGCATTTGGTGGGCATTCAATCAGTCATTTCTTTTAATCATATACCATAATTGCCATTGTATACTGTTTTTAAACATTTTATATTTAACAACTATTAATTTTTGCTGCACTGTTTGTTTCAGTTCTACGTGGCAACTATTATTATAATGCTTTGTAAAGTGATTGGTTGGATGATCGCCATCTGAAGACATGGCACTTCCGCACACGGGTCAATCAGCCAGTGGCATACTTCGGTATCAACACTGGCTGAGTATACTGCCCTAGTATAAGTATGTGGGAATACTGGCAACTCGGAGGGTTCAATGCTTAACAGTAACTCGGCCCCTTGTTGGACTCCATGGTGGGTGAGAGCCGGGGCAGCGAACGTTCACATAATTAAACATGGCATCCCAAAAACCACAAATCAAACGACCTTTTTTAGATACTGGACTCAGAGACTCTGATTCTGATGAAGAACTAGTAAAATCATTGATTCCACCTGAAGACAACCTACCAAAGTTCATTCTTCTTCATTCGACAGATGACAATAAAAACCTTAGTAATGTTAACCCGTTCGCACTTGACAAAGCCATCAAAGGTATAGCGGGAACAGTAAAAGAAATAAAGAAACTACGTTCAGGAGATCTACTAATACAGTGTAACAGACAGATCCAAACATTCAACCTACTACATACAACAAAATTAATTGATATCAACATTACAGCAAATTACCACAAAACCTTAAACTCCAGCAAAGGCGTAATAAGAACTCCTGAGCTGAGTGATATGACCGAAACTGAAATTACATGTGAATTAAAACCACAAGGAATCACCTCTGTAAAACGAATTGAGATCAACAAACAAGGCAATAAAATTAAAACCAATACTTACATCTGTACCTTTGATGGCACTAAGCCTCCTAAAGCACTTAAAATTGGTTACTTGAATGTCCGATTGGATTTGTATATCCCAAATCCACTTCGATGTTTCAGGTGCCAAAAGTTTGGCCAGAATTCTTGTCGTGAAAAACAAATCTGCTTCAAATGTGGTCTGAGCCATGAAGAACCATGCAACATAACTGTTTATAAATGCATCAACTGTCAGGGCAATCACATGTCATCATCTAAGGATTGCCCTGTATGGAAAAAAGAGAAACTCATACAGAAAATTAAATGTGAGAAGCAGATTAGTTTTAAGGAGGCCCGGGGATTTGTTGTATCAATGCCGGGGATGAATTTGCCACCATCATCTTATGCGAATGCTATTAAACATACTACTACAACTACAAAATCATTGCAATGTCAAACAGATCTCACGTGGCTTAATAACACACAACCCAAATCTATAAATCCATTTAGCATTATACAAACAACAAATACGAATAGCTCATCTACTCAAACTAAGGCAACAGAAAATAAAAATAAAGGCAGAAAGGTTAGTGAAACGTCAAGTGACCAATCACAATCTAGTCAACGTCAGAGTCAGAGTCAAAATCAAAGTCAAAAAAGTAGAAAAGAAAAAAAAAAACCTTTCAGATCGAATTCCAAAATTTTCTAGAGATATTGTCACTAGAAATAGATATGAAGCTTTTGAGGAAATGTCTGTGGACGAATGTCTCATAGAAACATTTTCAAATAATCCCTTCCCCTCATTTCAGGGAAGGTCCCCGCGCAAAACTTCATCAAAAAGAACTACGGGGGCAATTTCACCCATACGACCATCTTCAAAATCACCTTCCAAACATGCATAGTACACCAAAACAAAATATAATACATAAAATATGTCGAGGTTTTAGAGCTAATTTTAATGAACTTGATCTTCTCAGCCAAAAGTATAAACCTGCTGCTTTTTGCCTGCAGGGAACTCTTTTTAAGGAAACCCGAGGCTCAAGATCATTCAGCGTTTAAGCCTTATACATCGTATAATGCCTGGGCAGATGATAATGATCTTCATATTCGTGGAACGACTGTCTTGGTTAGGAACGTCATCATTCACAGCACTGTACCATTACAGACAAATTTACAGGCTGTGGCGGTACGCCTAACTTTAGACAAAACAGTTACACTTTGTTCTATTTACGTTTCACCAAGTATTGAATGACCTTGAGCTACTGGTCCGACAACTCCCAACTCCATACATTTTGTTGGGTGATTTTAACGCACATAGCCCCCTTTGGGGTAATTCCTGCAGTCAAGAAGATGCAAAAGGTAAAAGTGTAGAAGAGTTCATTACAAAATATGACTTGTGCTTGTTCAGTGATGGGTCAGATACTTACCTGCACCCCGCATCTGGTTATTACACTTCAATTGATTTAACAATTGCATGCCCTTCTGTCTTCCTTGATTTTTCATGGAAGGCAGAAGATGACTTGTGCGGGAATGACCACTTTCCGATTGTGTTGGAGAGTGTAGTTCCGGCGGATGATGAGAGGGTGCCCCAGTGGAATTTTAAAAAGGCTGACTGGGACACTTTCTCATCGCTTTGTTCTGAACGCCTCACACGGGATAAATTTCAGGACAGTACTGACCAGATTGAACACTTCACCGCAGAGTTGATTGACATTGCAAGCCAAGTCATTCCTAAAACCTCGGCAAATCCAAAACGTTTCACTAAACCATGGTTTGATACTGAGTGCAAACAGGCTTTACAAGATCGCAAGAAATTTGAGAGGGAATTTAATAAGTCACCAACTACACAAAATTTGGATAGATTGCGTATAAATCGGGCAAAAACAAGACGACTTTTAAAACATAAAAAGAAAAGTTCATGGGAAACTTACTACAACGAACCTTTCTCTATGGAAGAGTTAAGTAACTCTTTGCATAGAGCAAAGGATTCTGCCACTGGACCCGATGAAATACACTATCAATATCAAATTTTAAAACATCTGCCTCAAACTTCAGTAGAACTTTTATTGTCAGTTTTTAATGACATTTGGGTGACTGGCCAGTTTCCACCTTCCTGGCGAAAGGCAACAATTATTCCCATTCCAAAGCCTGATAAGGATCACAGTAATCCAAGTAATTACAGACCAATTGCACTAACTAGTTATTTCTGTAAAACCATGGAGAGGATGATCAATGACCGACATGTCTGGTTTCTGGAAGCGAACAATCTACTTGCGAATGCTCAGTGTGGTTTCAGAAACCAGAGAAGTACTGTGGATCATTTGGTTAGACTTGAAACGTTTTTAAGAAATGCCTTTGCCAGAAAAGAACATGTGGTCGTCATCTCCTTTGACCTAGAAAAGGCATATGACACAACGTGGACGAATGGGATTTTAAAAGATCTTTTTTAACATGGGGTTGAGCGGGCGTTTACCTCTTTTTATTGAAAACTTTTTAAAGGACCGCCAATTTCAAGTTCGTTTTGGGTCAACGTTACTTGATCCTCACGAGCAGGAATTGGGAGTTCCTCAGGGTAGTATTTTATCCGTTACCCTCTTTTCAATTAAGATTAATAGCATCATCGACGCAATTGAGAATATGGTTGATTCGTCATTGTATGTCGATGACTTTTTGATCTGCTATAGCAGCAAAAACATGAATGCTATAGAGCGCAAACTTCAGCTGTGTTTAAATAGGATTCAAAAATGGGCTATCAAAAATGGTTTTAAATTTTCAAATACAAAAACGAATTGTGTTCATTTTTGCAAACTTCGGAAACATCACCTCGATCCGGAGTTGAAAATCGATGGTAGTCCTATTAGAGTTGTTAAGGAAGTGAAAGTCTTAGGTTTGTTGTTTGACAACAAACTGAATTTCACTTCCCACATAAAACAACTAAAGGTAAAATGTAAAAGGGCACTGAACCTCTTGAAGGTAGTTGGTAGCACTGATTGGGGTGCTGACCAAAAAATTTTACTTCACCTGTACAGATCACTTGTTCGATCTCAATTAGATTATGGTTCTGTAGTGTACGGATCTGCAAGGAAGTCGTATCTCAAGCCACTTGATGCGATTCATAATAGTGGCATTAGAATTAGTCTAGGTGCATTTCGAACATCACCAATAGATTCAATGCTTGTTGAAGCTGAGGAGCCTTCTCTTGAGAAGCGTCGAATTAAACTGTCGCTTCAATATGTATCTAAACTTTTGGCTAATAAATCAAATCCTGCTTATAATTGTGTTTCAGAACCTCAAAATGTAGAATTTTTTAACCGCCACCAGAAACATATTCCTCCATTGGGAATTAGATTTAAACCCACATGGAGTCTGCCAAAATTAATTCTGATTGTATAAAAGAAAACCGTAAATCACATATTCCTCCTTGGCATCTTAGAAAACCTACAGTTATTTTGGACCTAGCTTCTTCCCAAAAATCTGATACCAATTCATTGCAGTTTAAACAAAAATATGCCGAAATAAAGTCCAGGTATAGTGCATATAATAATAATAATAATAATTGATTTTGTAAAAGCTTAAAACCACGAAGAGTGCCCTAAAACGCTTCACAGAAATAAAATACACCTTTCTGAAAATAAAGAGTCACATGTTTCAGTTTCCTCTAGGGAGGTTCAGGAGAAGGCTTCAGTAAATAGGAAAGTTTTAAGGTTTCTTTTGAAGATGTTGATAGTTTCTGAATTTCTGACACTAATAGGCACGCATTCCACAATCTTGGACCCACGATGGAGAACACACGATCATTAGCCAGATTAGATCTGCTAAAAGGTATGACTAGTTGAATTTGATCTTTAGATCTCAGACTGCGTGATGGAGTGTATACAGTGAGATGAACTCCTGCAGGTAAACTGGAGCCAGTTTGTGGATACATTTGAATACTAAGATCAATATTTTGAAATTAATTCTCTGTTTAACTGGAAGCCAATGTAATTGTCTTAAAACAGGAGTTATGTGTTCAGAGCATTTGGTACCAGTAATTATCCTAGCAGCAATATTCTGAACTTTTTGAAGCTTCTGAATCAAATACTGCGACAGCCCCACTAACACTGAATTACAATAGTCTAGTTGTGAGGTGATGAAAGAATGCACAAGTTTTTCAAGTGCTGGCTGGTTAAGATAAGTTCTCAGTCTTCCAATATTCTGAAGCTGCCAGTAACATTTTTGACATATTTTATTGATATGGATGTCTAGCTTTAAATTTGAGTCCATAATCAGTCCAATATTCCTGGCCTATTCCTATTCACTTTTCATGGTGATGTTGTTTCCAACCTGAATTGATGTAACAGTGGGTGTAGGCATGCGAACCCCGGATATCACTAAGAATTCTGTTTTAGAGTCATTCATTTTCAGTTTAAAATCTATCATCCATTCCCGCACCAGATTTATGCAAGTTTCCATGTTGCTGACTGCAGTGATTGAGTCACTTTGAAGAGATGAATTAAATGTACAGTTGGGTATCATCAGCATACAGATGATATGATATGCCATGCCTTTTAAGAAGACGACCCAGAGAAGAAGTGTACAGAGTAAACAAATTTGGACCAAGGACTGAGCCCTGAGGAACACCGCACGTTAACATCTTGCTTTCTGAACCAGCCTTGTTGATATATATTTGTTGACTGCGACCTTCTAGATATGATGCAAACCATGCTAAGACAGTTCCACATATGCCATGCTGTGTCAATGTCTGCAAAAGAATATCATGGTCGACTGTGTCGAATGCTGCTGACAAATCCAAGAGAACAAGCAGTACAGCCTTACCCTCAGACACTGATTTAACAATGTCGTTGTTGACTCGCAGTAAAGCTGTCTCTGTACTGTAATTGGCTCTGTATGCAGACTGGAAAGGCTCTAAAAGATCATTTTCATGCAGATGTTTTTGAGTTGTGAAGCAACAACCTTTTCCAACAATTTAGACAGGAAGGAGAGGTTCGATACTGGTCGATAATTCTTCAGGTTGTCAGGATCAAGAGATGGCTTCTTGATGAGTGGAGTAACAAGTGTTTTTTTCAGTGGGCGTGGATCTATACAGATGGATCTAAAGATGGTGACAAAGTATCATCAGCTGATGTTACTGGTGATCATATCACGTCAATCAGAATACCGAATCAGAGTTCTATCTTCACAGCTGAAGTTAAAGCCATACAACTCGCACTTGAACACATCGAGAATGAACAGGAAAGGAAGTCAATTATTTTTTCTGACTCTCTTTCCTCTTTACTTGCTTTACTCAACCCCCAAGTTGAAAAACCCTCTCATTATGGAACTTCGTGAGCAGTTATCAACTCTCATGTCTGACCAATGTGATATCATGTTTTGCTGGTTACCCGGACATGTAGGTATCGCTGGTAACACCAAAGCAGACAGTGCAGCAAAACAGGCTTTAACTAAGCTTCTCACTGATTTTAAGATCCCTTTCAGTGATTTTAAGCCTCATATTAGTAGTTACATCAAATCTATGTGGCAGGCGGAATGGGATGAAGCGACAAATAACAAGCTTCATCGCTTCCGACCAACTATTTCAGATCACTACCCATCTGGTAACCTTTGTAGAAAGGATCTTGCAGTTTTGACGCGGTGTTATATTGGTCATACACGACTTACACATTCCTTTTTGTTGGAGGGTAATTTGCGACCAGAATGTGTTCCCTGCCAGCAGGTGTTGTCAGTGGAACACATTCTTTTGAATTGTACTGATTTTAATCATGTTAGAGGGCAGTATTTTACAATCGGATCTTTGAGAGATTTTTTTTATCATACGAGCCCGCAAAAAGTCATCTCATTCTTGAAAGTAATCAACCTTTTTAAAAACATTTAAATTGTTTTTACCATTTTAATTTTCATCTATCCATATTTATTTCACAGGTTGATTTACACAGTATTTTTTGTACTATTGGTCTCACCTTCTCTTTATGTTTCACACTCATCATTTTTAAAACTCTTATTCCATTTGTTTCATATTTCAATCAATGGTATTTATGAAATACACACTTTCGTCGCCACGGTATGGCCTAAGCTGCTGATGTGGCGTAAAGCACCAATAAATAAATAAATTAATCAGAAATGTTGGAAGACACTTCTCAGAGCTTTATATTCCTACCACAGTTTCATGTGCCATTACCGGAATGTTTTATTCTTGTAACTTATATTACATTTTATTGGAAAATAATAAATATATTGTAACAGAAATAATTATCTTACTAAATATAAATTGCAAATGCTAAAATAAACATTTTAATCTACTGTTAAAACATTTTTTTAAGATAATGATAAAGAGCTCAATGATATATTTGATGGCATTGTGGCAGAGTATGTCTTCCACTGTATCATCACAATAATATATCTGCAGAGCTATTAATGCCTTCATCTCTCCACCGGCAACCCTTCTTGTCTCGTTTTGACATTTTTACCTGAGAAATGAAGAGTGTTTGCAGATTTTCTGGAAGAAACAGAGAGTCTTGCTTCAAAATTTGATCAATGCTATTTTTTCCAAATTTACCTTTTTAAACTTTTCAGTCACTTTTTTAACCCTACTGATTTTTACTCTTTAATATTGTATAAGAGCTCTCATCTGTTGCCTTCTTGGAGTCTATTGTTACCTTCAATACATTGTGTTTTGAGCTGGGGACCTTCCGTCTATCTGTTTGGTAATTTTACTTTTTAGTTAAGAGTTTAGTAGATGGATTGGGAACATAAAACAGAACTGGGACTGCAGTCACAGCCAGTTTTTTTCCGATCATCTGGATTCATGAACAAAACATTATGTTCTCAAAATGTTCTGAGGAGATTCTGTAATTTTTCAGGTGGACTTCCAATCAAACTTGTTAATTTACAATTTTGCACCCATTTTTTGCACCTGTAATATTGAGAAGAAGAGATCACATGCTACTGTATATAGCAGTCTACATTATTCTATAAATTATGGTTATTGAACTTCACTGACAACTTTACACATATTTTATACATTTATTATGGTTGTGAAATAGCCTTACCTACTTAAAGTAACCTTAACCACCGATAAATAACTTATTAGGGCTGGATAGCTGTCATAATGTTTCAAGAGCTAACCAAATTACAGGGGGAAAACTGAAAATGCTGTTTTTACAAACCACCTAAAACTTTTAGTCTGGTAGTTACTCATTGATTTTCAGTGGTTCTCTGCTACTGGTACACCAGTTTCTTCCAGATGTAAAACTGCCTGACACAATATAACTCTGGATGCGGAAAGTGTCATAAAACCCAAATGAATAAATAGAGAAATAAATGGGATAATTTGTGATATTTAATTATATACTTCATATATTGGATGCTGCCTTTGGGTAAGAGTAGGAGCAGACATTTTCACCCCCTCCTTTTTAAATACTAAAAATATACCCCCAATGGGAGGACGAATAGCACACGAAAATTATTGGGCCGAATCGTGCGAGGTCGAATAGCAATGGAGCCTGCAATGTCACACAATCATAGTAGACCTCAAACAAAGCAACAAACATATGCACACACATACACCACACAGGTCGAGTTATTTTCGAGTAGTACTGCAAATAATTTGAACTTGAAGGTCAATCGAACCATTTCATTCTCGATTTTCACTCTACTCGCTGGCCTGCTCCAGCCGGCATTTTTGTGCATAAAACTTGATAATCTAGCAAACACGGCCCGCGATTGTATTAAATTAGGTCGGTAATTATTCTGTCAACTAACCTATCCTTATCTTTCGGGATGCGATAAAATGACACACCTACCACGGTGTTTTTTTTAAGTATTATCGCAGTTGTTAACAGCGCATTTGCAAGACGACATTTTGTTTCAAACTGACGCCAACCGCCAGGGGCTAGACACTGTGCCAATTTCATGTTTCACTCTGGATAGATTCTCCGTGGTGTAGTGTTGGGTCTATAAATGATTCCAATTATGCATTTCTTTTTAGAGGTAGTTTCGATGAAAAGGTCTGTTGGTCGTGTTTGATGAATTAAAGGGTGATAGCCTTCAAGTTCCACGACATCAAATATATTTTTCCCAGGGCACATGTCACATAAAAGATTTTAGATATTCTCAAAGTTAACATTCAAATTTCGGCAGTTCAAATTGAAAAGAGAGAATGACTTAGTTTTTTCTTGAAGTTGCTTGCTAAAATTCTCTGGTATATAGTACTTACAGCTTGCATTGTCAAGTGTGTATGGTGGGTCAGTGTCACTACCATCAATACCCAGTGAAGTGTTGAACTTGGATCATAAGCATCAGAATTCTGGATCTCTCCAAAAGGGATATTATTAGCCATAGTCCACAATTAAGTAAAAGTTAGAAAAGAAGGCGAGCATTTGTGAGAATGCACTGGGTCATAGATGTATGTGTGAGAACAAGAAGTCATAGTACGACAAGAATACTCTTTAAAAGACATAGTTCCACATTTAAGACAAATTGAGAAACCAGATGTCAACGGACACTACACTCAATTCCTCCATGTAGACACGCACGCACGCACGCACGCACGCACGCACGCACGCACGCACGCACGCACGCACGCACGCACGCACGCAGTTTTCAAGAAATGTTTTATTTTAATTAAAATTTCGAAACATATTTAAAGCATATTGATGGAACAGTCAATTTCTCCAACATAAACCTTCACGCATCCTCTACGCATTGAATTGTACATTATGTGTCTGTCTGTAAGTACTCCATGGGAAGTCAATCGGAGTCTCTCTGAACGTTTCCATTGCATAATATATGAAGAAATTAGAACTCTATATTAAAATTGCTTTCTAGATAGGAATCGACTTTTTGGTTAACCTTATGCACACAGGTGTCAAAATTTCGATTTTCACGCAGCACATATTCCCTATACTGCAACTAGGAATCTAACCAATTTAATTTTGTTTGACAGAGCGCTTTCGGATTGAGATTGAATTAGGTAAAGTTTTAACAGCATTATGGGAAAAAATGGAGGTTGAAATGTTGATACTTCGACATCAGTCCGCAGAGAGTTAATTGGTAATCTGTTGTTTCATTTCCCATCGCCTAATTGTGATGTATAAAGGTCGTGTTTGAAGGACACGTCATTCTGAGATGTCTGGTCTCTTTTTATATAAAATCTGTGAAGTACCTACCACTGATATTATAGATTTTGCTAAATTAAATTGTGTCCTCGTTAGCGTGACTTGTCAATATTAATATCAAAAACTTTCATCTGTTTCTTTGAATACGTGTTGATTAATGTCTGGATTTTATTGATGGACAGGTGCATACTACGAATTACTTTTAGTTTAGTAAAAATAAAAGCTGACATGTAAAGTTATGTAAAGAGCACGATAATATTCAAGAACCCCAAAACCACACATAAAAAAGATTTTGGATTTGAAAGAAATTTCACTAGCTAACACTAGTTTACCTTTTTTTGTTATATGGTCCCTAGCATTGCAGATGACGCCTTATTGCATTCAAGAGACGATATATAGAGGGTACTTATTGGTTTAGATTCTGTGGCAAGATTATCTCATCAGTGAGTACAAGGAAATCTACCTTACTTTTAGTTCCTTGCAGTCGCTGATAAGACGTTTCTTGTGTCTACTTAAAAACAGGACGTATTATTTTATTATATGCGTTGCGATGTTTAAACTACAATTAAACCGTGCAGTTTCATCGATCTAAATGTATCGCGCGTTAATTCCGAGAAGATATTTTATTCTAATAGGAGTGACAATAGATATCGAAAAATATTGTTAGACATTTCCCGCTATCTTATAAGGTAGCATATAAAGTAAATCGGTATATTCTACGAGCGATATGAATAAAAATCAGATCTTACTGTTTACTTATTGTCCCTTCCAAAACGCGTATTTTGCCTCCCCCCACACTGGGACGAGCTTGACTAGCTAATGCTAATGAAGGTTATAAGCTATGGTTTGAAAGCAAAACATTACCTTTTCAAATAAATGTCCATAACAATTGTTTCTTTACTGAAAAGTTGTGGTAGGTAAAGAAAGAAAACATGTGGTGGGTAAATGAAAGACATTACCCAGTCAATCATGTCAAAGAGGTAGCGAGATCAGCTATTATTACCAACACTAACGAGTATAACTTGAAAGGTTTATTTTGTATGGACAACAAGTGTTAAATTTCAGGAGAAAGGAGAAAATGCGCCATCAGTATTCTAGCCACACTGGTTTTAAACGGAGGTATTTAGTTTTAAACACTGCTTGAGGTTTGCATCTTTCTCACAAACTATATAGGTTGCTTTAGTGGAAACTCCAATCTGTGGGCGTTTTGGGTCATTTTATGTTCTAGACTCAGTCGGTTGTTTGTCTTGTGCTATTCTTTTCCGACACGACCGCGCCATCTTTAGATATGGATGGGGATACCTATAAATACCCGACCATTTTAGGAATTAGCCCAACGGATCTTATGTTTTCTAGGCGTTCTTTTTTGCGACGAGGATTTTACGATCACCGATAAAATTGCACACAGTAATCAGTATTTCTGCGGTAAAAGCTATGATCGATTGCAAGGGCTTTCGGCGTGGCCTTGCTGAATGCTGGAATAATATCGAGAGTTGGTACGACTTTCATATCACGAACTGAGCAACTAGCTTTGACTTCGGGTCTGTGAGCAACTGTTACAATTAGGATGAGCAATCCGCATGGGCTAAGTAATATAGGGTGATAATACTCAGCCCGAGAGAGAATTTATTTATTTATTGGCGCTTTATGACACATTAGAGGTTAAGGCTATACCTTGACGATGAAAAGTATGTTTTTCTAAAATATGGCATTATCGTCCATGAAATAAATAAAACCACGTTGATGAAATATGAAGAATACACCTAAGGAATGAACGCAGCAATGAGAAAATTAGACCAGTTGTTTAACGAATGCTGTGTAAATCAGCCTGTGAAACAGATATGAATTGATGAGAATCTAAAAACAATTTAAAATTTATTAAAAAGGTTGATTTCCTTCGGAAACAACAGAAGACGTTGTGTTGTAAAGTAGGTCTCCAGGAGACACAACATTAGCGTACTGCCGACTGACAAGATTAAAATCTGACAGTGCAAAAGAATGTGCACCACTGTCAACGCCTGCTGACAGGGAACACACTCTGGTCGCATATCATCCCCTAACAAAAGGAATATGTAAGTCTTGTATGGCCGATATGACATCGCGTCAGAATGATGTGGTCGTTCCTACAAAGATTACTAGACAGATACTTATCAGTAATAGTATATACCTGGAACTTAATTAAGCACACCTGTTTTTTTTTTGCAGTGGTGTTAATAGAAACTGTCATTTCTTTCATGCTATCTTTCAAATGGCCGAAAGTAAGTGATTGTTTGCAGAAAGAATGGTCTACTGACAAATGAAAGACAACACAATGATGAAAATATGCAGTATTTTAATGGCGCTAATTACAAATATCTGTCACTAATGTTTTTGGTAGAAAAATGTTCTCTCGACATGTATGGTGCTGGAACGTCCATGATGAAACAATGCTGGTAATTACTGACAAAAAATGTAACTTGTGGTCTCCTGAGCACAATAGCAGTGTATGACGTCAGTAGCGACTGTATCCACCACGTTCCCAGATGGCAGTCTGAACCCTCCTCCAGTAAGGAAGGAAGAAAGTGAGCCTTCTCATATGGTCCAGAGGCAACTGCTGCAGCTCTCATGCATGCAATGCAGCTTCTAAATCGGCCAAATTCTGAACAGGCGCATACCTTGCTTGCACACAACGTCCAAGAAAGTCGCAGATGTGTTCTGAGGGATTCAAATCGGGGATCATTGCAGGCCAAGGTAGTGTTCTAATAGCGTTGTTCTGAAGGAATGCTCTTGCATGGGAACGATGTGGCCTTGCATTGTCACCCATGAAAACTGATAAAAAAAAAACGATGAAAACCGATGTGCCCATGCATAAAGCCGATAAAAACCGATGAAAACCGATAAAAACCAATGGAAACCAATGAAAAACCGATGTGCACATCTGATTATCTGCTTAAATGGATTATCTGATTAAACAATGTGGAGTTGGTGGTTCAGATGTGCTACCTCGGCTTGTCATGAATGTAACTTTGATGTTTCTTTTTTTGAAGTAAACTATATCAATTTGTGTGAAGTTGAGCAATAACTTATTTTACCTCAGAGCTCTACCACTGTAATTTCCCACAATGCACTATGTGAGAATTTGAAGTATCCAATGATCAACAGGTTGGGGTAGAACCCACCTTATCTTGATATATAATTAGCCAATCAGCGATTGACAGGTTGGGGTGGGACCCATCCTATTCATACATATAAATGGAAGAGTGATGGAACTGGATTGCCACTCTATTAACTCAATTCTGAAAAGGATGAATTCACGCTACGTCTGTGAATTGTGTCAAAAATCTTATTCTCATAAAACTCATTATTATCGACACAGACGAAAATTACGCAAAAATGTAAATTTTAAACACACTATAGGGGAAGCGAACCGAAATACCGCCGAGTTAACAACCAGATCTGTCTGTAAACAGCTACCCTATCCGCCAGTGCATATGAAATCAACCTTTAGTTGGAACAACGCATTAACAAGTGGAAATATTTTGGGGCTTGCAAATAAGCTAGAGCCAGTAAAACCGCTAGTGATGGGGGGGGGGGGGGGGAAATCACTGAAGGGAACACCTATAGATGACCCAACCAGCCTACCCTCAAGCAGAATTCAGTGTATTGAACCATGGGGGAGTGAACAGTTGCAGGAAATACGCACAACCCCGAATGCTGTAGCTGTCCTGCCCATAGACCAGGGTATGAGACCAATTACTGAATCTTCAGCATCGAGTTCTGAAGAGCAAGGCTTGCTGTACCAGACAATCTGTCAGCGCCATTCAAACTTATGCAATGAAAACACCAAACCACACTCCTTAAAGACCAGTTTTTCAGTCGAAAATCATCCGGACTGGTTAGTATGTGTACCCGATTCCATGCAGGAGAAGGCGCTTCTGTTACTCCAGATAATAAAGCATATACCCAATTTAACCTGGGATGAGAAAGATCGACTCGTGTATAACGGCATTACAATTTCAGTCTCCAAAATGTGTGATCTAATAAATGATCTGCTGCGAAAAAGAAAAGATTTTCAACCGACAGGCTGAAAAATTCTGGCAAACATCCTTAAAGATCAAAATATCTTTAAGGATGTCTGATCGGAAATAAAGAACGTATGGACTTTTTTCTTCCAGAAAACAAAATCTCTGCAAAGCTGCGATGGACCAGCCTTTAAAGAAAAGCCCCTGGAAAAGACTGCGAATGTGGAATGGACTTCGTGGAAGCTCTAATGAAACTGGATGAAAAAGCGAAAACTCATACCAATAGGGTGTCATTCAGAATAGTCGTATATGGCAGTGTTAATTTTACTGCAAATTTCATATTCATTTGTAATTTAATACTAAGCAATTTGACTAGTTTCGACCTCTGGTTAATATCGATATTTAAATAAATGCAATATATCTCAGATTTTTGTTTTTGTTTTTATTTGTGGAGTCTCCTAAACTACAGAGTGCCTTTCTTGACATTCGCCATTTGGCTGTTATTAAGCGGGTACATTAATAATATTTGGGAATGTGGTCATGACATATTTTATCAACAAAATGCAAGTACACAACGCATTCTCGCGTATTATCTTGTTTTATGTAGGTATTTGTGAGGGAAAGGTCTTTAGTTTTGTACAAAAATAATCGTTTTAGCACATACGCTGTAGAATTGTTCAATGAATCAGATTTCATTTCCATTTCCGCTGTAAGGGGGTGGTAAAAACCTAGAAAAAAAATCAACAGCTTGAAAGCAGTTAGTTTCCACCCGTATACTACTGCATCGGTGAGAGAAAGAGAGAGAGAGAATTGAAACGTTTGTTGTGATCATGGTGGGCAAAGGGTTGGTCGGGCTGGTGTAGTTAGATTCATTAAACATGCTAATCAGCGTGTTACATCAGTAACTATCATATATTTTTACTCAATTGAAAACAAAAAATAATATATACAGGTCTGTAAACCAGCTGCGTTTATTTAGAATGTTTGCAGAAAATACGCTATTTCATTACACCCAGACATCAAGTTCAAGTTATAATTAAACGTGACAATTTTGTGGGCAGACTCCGGAATATCCAAAGAGAACCATCAAGCAACGATGAGTAACTGTCATCTCACCAACATCACAAATCTGCACTATCACAGAGGTTGGGTTAGATTGTTCTAAAATATTCGTATCACCGATGTGCAATACACCTTAGTACACGCCGTCATCGTGCTCCCATGTGGATAATCAGGGTAAATTATCTTGCCCAAGAACAGAGTGCGGGCATTCTAATAGTGTACGTAGCTTTGGTGCAGCTCTAGGTGGGTTATATTTTCCCAAGTTTTGCACTTTTGGGTGGTTAATACAAAATTGCGTATCCTTTTACCATTTTTTGATCGAGTAACAGCGCTTTTCAACTATTAAAATGAGGGGGGGGGGGGGTGTGAAAGTACTGTTGATTTCCCCCCATCACAAAACATGTAAAACGAAGGGGGGACTTGACCTGTTATCATAGAATTGTAGTTTTTTTCATTTATTTAACGACAGCTGGAGCAATCCGTAAAGAACCATCGTGCAAAGGCAAACAACTGTCAAAGTTCTACACAGGGTTATCATTGGCTGAAGTTAGTATGCCATAGTGCACAACGTTACTGCACACCCCACCCCACCCCACATGGGTAATTAGATAATGGTAGCTCTTTCATGCTTTTACTTAGATGGGTGGGTTATTCTTCAGTAAACGTTCAAAAATAAACCATACGGGTTAGTAATAGTGCGGGTGTGATTTTTCTATGATTAAACACAGTCCGTAGTGTTATCACCCAAATTTTTCATTTTTAAACGCACTGGTCCACAATGAACTGGTAAACACTTAAGGGTTGTTTTGATAACCGACTGTTTATTTATATTTATTTATTGGTGTTTAAGGTCACATATATCTGCACAATGGCTAATCATGACAGCAACAGTTTTACGGGTGGAGGAAGCCGGAGAGAGCCACCGAGCAATGGCAAGCAACTGTCAAAATTCTACATAGGGTTAGCATTGGTTGAAGACAGGTGCTCCATTGACGTGCAGTGGGCCTTAGTGCACAGCATCACCGTGCCACCCCCACATGGGCAATGGGGTGAAGTGTCTTGCCCAAGGACACAACCGACAGACATTCATGAATAAATTGATACATGTATTTCTGTCAAACTAATCCACCATGTTTTTTTTTTCGAAAAGTGTCTTGTGGAATGAATTATTTAACGAAAATTATTAATATATTATAGTAAATGAACATACACTATTTGTTAGGGGGACAATCTCATAGTAAATATGGGTTAAGAGTGTGGTAAGTTATGAGAGGAGACTAATCAGGGTAATTTGATCGCTCAAAATTGTGGGGAAGGAGTGGCCGGGGCCTGACATGTCCATTACATTTAGAGAATTGGATTGGGGTTCGAGATACTTTAGCTATTGTGAGGGATGGGGGAGGGGGAGAGAGGTTTCCAAAAGTTTTTTAATATTGGATGACCTGGAGGAGGGGAGTTCATGAAAGATTTAGGTATTGTGAGGGATTACATGGGTGTGGAATAAAAAAATAAGTTATGTAACGAGAATTATTAATATATTATATTAAATGAATATACGCTATTTATTAAGGGGATTATGCCATAGCAATTAAGGTTATTAAACTTTTAAACATATGACCACACACTTGTCTCATTCACCCCTCCCCATAACCTCATTTGACCCCCCTTATTTGATGAGGAGCGTCTCCACCGGTCAGTTGAGTTGCGCATCTCCGTTACTTGTGGCGCGATGATGGTTAAGTTGAATCAGCTGAAACCCGGAAGTCACGCAGTTAAATGTCATGTTTTAACATTTCTGCATGTTTTTTCTAATATATCTTTCCTACAACACGATTTCAGACAAAACGTCCACTGGAACATCTTGACATCGCCGTCTTTTCGATGTACACGGCCTCTCTTTTGTTGAATTTGTTATTGAAACACAAAATTGACAGTTCAAAGTACCTTCTTGGTGGGTTTCCAGATGATCCATTAATTCATCTCTTGAAAGTATTGGGGCATAAAGTACAGCCATGTATAGCCTCTCCCCCGTGTACAGTAGTCTCATGGCGATTTCTCTTGTGATTTTTCTTGTGATTTTTTTTTAGAACCCGTCAAAACGTATGAATCGGACCGTTAAAAACTCGATGAAATTTGAAAATTTGAATCTCAGAGTCTGGAAGAAGGTTGCGTGTTGACCGCTAATTTAATGAGGTTTTTATTGCACCCATAACTTTTGAACAATAGGAATTAGTGATCAACATCTGTCACTCTCGTATAGTAGTTGGCGTTTGAAAAAAAAATGATTTAATTACACGCAGACACAATGAACTGTTTACCTTAGCACGTGTCCAGGTCAGGGTCAGTCGATAGCATTCATATAGATGTCCAGTACGTCAATATTATTTTTAAATATATTATTTTTTTTATCTAATAATATCTATCCCAAATTACGACTTTAAAAAAAAAATATGTACTAATTGACGTAAACTTTATTAATTCATTTATTAATATACTAATTATTATAATCAACCCTAATTACACTAATTAATTACATTAATTACATTAATTATGCAAGTCATTAATTAAAATTAATTAAGCAACAGTTAGTAAAGTGATTAAAAAAATATTCATTAAGTGACGTCATATTAATTACCGTACGTGATTTTTAATTAAGATGACGTCATCCACCCACTCCATCCACTCCTGCATCCACTCCACCAGAATTGGGTTAAAACCGCTACAATATACTACTTAAATTGACATATTGTTTATTTATACGCGCTTCCACCTTTAAGTAGGCTCAATTCGTCTGTCAACTCCTCTGACCAACCCTGTTCATCTCACTTTACTCTGTGATAATAAAGTTTTGTACCACCTAAACCACTCTCCGTCTACCGTTTAAACCAACAATGTTCATGCATGCGGTTTGCCTGGTTTCCACTCATCTTACTCCGAGCTCCTAGCTTAAGTCAAATGTTCGAGCTCTCGGTAGCTCCAATTAAGTCAACTGTTCGAGCTCTCGATATCTCTCTCCAATTAAGTAAAATATTCGAGCTCTCGACAGCTCTCTCCAACTAACTTTACTTCACATTATGCGTTAAACTTCGCTTGTGGCTCTCAAAGCCCACCCGCCACTTAGTCTAATAACTCCTCGCCTATTCTAAACTATATGTTGGACCCGCTTGTCCCACATCTCATTAACACGTCTATAGCCAAAACAGCCACCAGGCTGGAGTTTGAACTTCAATCAACAATACTTTTCCAAATCTTGCTACTTCTTTTTATATTATCAAGGAATACCCCGAGGGAATCTGAGCGGTAACTCCTTGAATACCTCGGCATTGATTTATGGAGACTTTTGACTCAATTGAGTTCGCAGGCAGTGAGAGAGCACCATGCTGTGTTACTGTGAGTTCCCAGCAAAGTTGGTTATCTTTGCCCGCTTGCCTATCTGCGGGATAAAAATAATTACATGTTCATCTGTTTTCATGGATAATGGTGATGTCCGATTAATTAGGAGATTAACAGTTGGCTTCTGCTAACTACGGATCAAAGAATAATTTATTTTACATAATATACACGCTACCAATTAGAGTCGATCTTGACACAATTCCAATCTACGGTTCAAGTCAAGGTCACATGCAACCCCAAAAACACGGAAAAGTACATCAGCTTTAGCCCTGGGTCAGCACCGGTTTATCAACAGCCTGCAAGTCCTGTTGGCATCCCTTAACAAGCTCCGTAGCAGATAACCAGCCAGATTCCTTCCGGATCACGCTCTAAACGAGCCAGATGCAAAGAAGATGGCTCTACTACTGCGTAAGGGAGTTTATCCATACGAGCATATGAATTGCTGGGAGTGCTTCACCAAGTATCAACTACCCCCAAAGGACGCGTTCAACAACAAGCTCAGCTATGAGCACATCAGCGAAGGCGACTACGTCCTGGCGCAGGAGGTATGATCAGCCTTTGGATGCAGGAACCATGGCGACTACCACGCCCCATACTTGGACACCGAAGTGCTTCTCCTGGCTGACGTTTTCGGCCTCTTATGGCCTCGACATTGCCCACTACTACACAGGCCCTTTCTTGGACGCGCTGCTCCAGGAAACGGGAGTGGAGCTGGAGATGCTGACAGATTATGACCAGCACCTCTTTTTCGAGAAAGGGAAGGGTGGTGGAATCTTCATGATCTCGGTACGCTACGCGATGGCCAACAACCCGCAAGTCTAGGACTATGGCCCTTCAAAGCCAAACACCTACATCTTATATTTAGATGTTAACAATACGTCCGGCTGGGCGATGAGCCAACCGCTATCTACACGCAATTTTGAGATGATAGTGGACTGTGAAGGCTTGGAGGGGAACGTAGCAGACCATCCAGATGATTCTAATAAGGGCTACATCCTTGAGGAAGAACTGGAGCACCCAGAGGAGCTGCAATATGAGCACAGTTCCTATCCACTGGCCCTGGAACGCATGGTGGTTCAAAAAGAGTGGATCCTAGGGGGGTTTGATCGTCCCTTACTAGGCGGGTCCTCGGGTGGCGGATAGAGGACGGCCTGCTCAATTGGGCAGGTTTGCTAATTTTTAATTGGCGGGTTTGCTCAATTCAGCTGGTTCGCTGCGAAATACACGAATACGCAGCCCCGGACCAAAATGATCATCCTGCTAATACCATCTAGCAGGCACCTTGTTCTCCCGTGAGGTGCGTTCCGAAGGCCACGGAAGAAGGAATCCTGGCAGTTGAGGACTCGGGTCCCGGTTAGGGCAGTCTCCAAGGATGGGGATCAGGTCGTAAACTCTGTTTGGCCCTGGTCTCCATTTTTTCAGATAATGTCCAAGACACTGCTTTGGCCCCAATTTCGGGAGTAGAAGGATGGTCGGATGGCTCGTTCTGGCCAATCGGGAGCCCCCACCCCAAAAGAACTGGGTGTCACGTCGGGAGGCATTTGGTGGTCATTCAACCAGTCACTTTTTTTAATCACACCATAATTGCCATTGTGTACTGTTTTTTAACGTTATATTTTTAATGAATACTCAATTTTGTTGCACTGTCTGCTTCAGTTTTACATGGCAAATTCAATTACAGTGTTTTGTATAGTGATTGGTTGGATGATTGCCATCTGAAGACCTGGCACTTCCACACACGGGTCAGTTAGTCAGTGGTATGCTTCGGCATCAACACTGGCTGAGTATATTGCTCCATACCAGGTATGTGGGAATACCGGCAACCCGGTAGGTTCACTGCGGAGCAGTAACCCTACCCCTTGTTGGACTCCATGGTGGGTGGGAGCCGGAGCAATGAACGATTAAAACAATAACATGGCAGCTCAACCAACAAAACTAAAAAGACGGATAAAAGCAAGTGAATTTGAAACTGACGATTCTGACTCTGACTGTATCAACCCAACACAAAGAGAAAATAAATGGCCAAAATTTATCAATATTTTTGCATCAGATGGAAGCCAATCTATTAACAAATTAAACCCGTTTGTAATAGAAAAATCGATTCAAAGTATAGCTGGCACTGTGAAGAACATCAAAAAATTAAGAACCGGAGGATTATTAGTAGAATGTTCAAAAGAATACCAGGCAATAAATCTACTAAAAGCTACACAATTCTTCAATATCGAGGTAAATACTTGCCCTCACAAGACCCTCAATACCAGCAGAGGTGTCGTACGAACTCGTGAGTTGGCAGATATTGATGAACTAGAAATTAAGAAAGAAATGGAACTACAAGGAGTTATTGGTGTTCGAAGAATGACCATCAGAAAAGAAGGAAGAATAATTCCAATTAACACTTATATATTCACATTCAATTCTGCTGTAATACCAAAATCAATTAAGATTGGATATTTAAGTGTTAAAGTGGATTTGTTTATCCCAAATCCACTGAGATGTTTTAAGTGTCGGAAGTTTGGACATAACAAGGACGCGTGCCGAAGCCAAGCCATATGTCACAAGTGCGGGCTGAAGCATGATGAGTCTTGTACTAGTAACATCATAAAGTATTCCAACTGTCAAGGCGAACATATGGCATCTTCCAAAGATTGCCCAGTTTGGCGAAAAGAAAAACTAATCCAAAAGATTAAATGTGAAAAACAAGTTAGTTTCGGAGAGGCCAGAGCAATTGCATCTTCAGTGCCTGGCATGAACATAACAGGACCATCATAAGCAGCGACAGTGAAGACAAAAATACAAACAACCTCGATTGAATGCCAAACAGAATATTCATGGTTAAAAAATACAATGCCAAAACTGTTAATTGCTTTCCAAATCGGAAAGCAGAATGTCACTGAATCAAACACAACTCAAACAAAGACGGTTCCTTTCACATCGCAGCATAAATCTAATCAGAATAAAGAGAAAAAAGAAAGTATTAAACCAAGTCAAAGTCAGAGTCAAAGGAAAAAACAGAAAGATAAAGAAAGTATAGAAAATAAAGAAAGAAATACAAAGCCAGCAAGTGACAGATTACCATAGGCTCTTAAAAATCCTGTTACCGCTAACAGATCTGAGGCCTTTGAGGATATGACTGTCGATGAATGTATGGATACATTATTCGACAGTAACTCTACCCAAGAATTCAATCGGGGTAAATCTCCGGTGAAGGCACCGCCAAAGGAAAACACCGGAACAACAAACATCATACGTACCAGTTATGGCTAATAAACAATCCATAATCCAATGGAATTGTCGAGGATTTCGAGCAAATTTTAATGAGATAGGTTTACTGTGCCAAAAGCATCAACCTGTGGCTTTTTGCTTGCAGGAAACACTTATAAAAGAAACGCAACCACATGATCTCAGATCGTACATTTCGTATGATCATTATGCGGATTCAAATGATTTACATGCCCGTGGTACTTCTATCCTGGTCAGAAACGATATTATACACAGTCATGTTAAACTTCAAACAAATTTGCAGGCTGTGGCAGTACGCCTGACTCTCGATAAAACAATAACTTTGTGTTCCATCTATCTCTCACCAAATTCTGCTCTAGATCTTAATGAACTAGAAAAGTTAATCAACCAGTTGCCAACGCCTTTCATTTTAATGGATGATTTCAATGCTCACAACCCTTTGTGGAGTGGTTCATACAACACTATGGACATGAAGGGTAAACAACTGGAAGATTTGATCGCAAATTTAGATTTGTGTATATTCAATGACGGGTCAGACACCTACCTTCATCCTGCATCAGAAACACACACGTCAATTGACCTCTCAATTGCATCTCCTTCACTGTTCCTTGATTTCTCTTGGAAAGTTGAAGACGACCTGTGTGGAAGTGATCACTTCCCAATCCTTCTCGAGAGTATTCTCCCTGCGGAGGATGGGAGAGTCCCACAGTGGAATTTCCAAAAAGCTGATTGGATAACTTTCTCAACCCTTTGTATGGAGGGGCTCTCACTGGGGGGAGGGGGGGGGGCTGGATCAAGGTGCTCATCAAGTCGAGAATTTCACAAGTCAGCTCATAAGAATAGCAAACAAAACTATCCCGAAAACCTCGACAAATCCGAAACGTTTCAGAAAGCCATGGTTTGATGACGATTGTAAACAGGCAGTAAAAGATCGTAAGAAGGTCGAAAGGGAATTTAATAAATCGCCAACAGCGAAAAATCTAGATGAATTAAAAATCAGTAGAGCAAAAACTAGACGATTTATCAAACAGAAGAAGAAATCTTCATGGGAAAAATTTGTCTCAAAATTGAATCAAAACACCCCAATTTCTAAAATTTGGAAAATGATCAGGAAAATAAAAGGCAAACAAATACCTAGTATACAACATCTTAAAACAGATGATGGAAACCTGACATCTAAAAAGGCAATAGCAAATAAACTTGCTTCAGCATTTGCTAAGCAATCTTCCTCTGAAAACTGTCATCCCGATTTTAAAAAAACTTAAAAAAGAACAAGAAAAAAAGACTATCAATTTTACATCCAACAATTTAGAAGACTATAACAAGCCGTTTTCTTTTGAAGAACCTAACAACTCACTTCAAAAGGCCAAGGATACAGCGACTGGACCAGATGAAATACATTATCAACTGCTGAAACATCTTCCAGAGACATCTCTCCATCTGCTATTGAATATTTACAACAACATTTGGACATCTGGTGAATTTCCATGCTATTGGCGTGATGCGATAAGTATTCTCATTCCAAAACCTGATAAAGATCACACTAATCCAACTAATTATAGACCAATAGCCTTGACAAGTTGCCTGTGTAAGACCATGGAAAGGATGATCAACGACCGGCTCGTTTGGTTTCTGGAATCAAATGATCTGCTGGCTAATGTGCAGTGTGGTTTCAGAAGTCAGCGAAGCACTCTGGATCATTTGATCAGACTTGAAACGTTTGTAAGAAATGCTTTTGCCAGAAGAGAACATGCGGTCGCCATTTTCTTCGATCTGGAAAAGGCATATGATACTACTTGGCCATGTGGTATCTTAAAAGATTTATTCAACCCGGGTCTGAAAGGAAGAATGCCTGTTTTTATTAAAAACTTTTTGAGGGATCGCCAGTTCCAAGTCAAAGTTGGTTCGACATTGTCGGATTGGCACCGACATGATCTGGGGGTTCCTCAGGGAAGTATTTTATCAGTAACCTTATTTTCAATCAAAATAAACAACATAACAGAGGCGGTTGAAAATATGATCGATTCCTCTTTGTATGTAGACGATTTTCTAATCTGTTTCAGTGGCAAAAACATGAATACAATCGAGAGGAAACTTCAGTTATGTCTTAATAAAATACATAAATGGGCAACAACAAATGGATTCAAATTTTCAACAACAAAGACAAATTGTGTCCATTTTTGTCAACTTCGGAAACACCATCTTGATCCGGAGTTGAAAATTGATGGCATTCCAATAAAAGTTGTAAAAGAGGTGAAATTTCTCGGTTTGCTGTTTGACAGTAAACTTAATTTTACTTCTCACATAAAACAACTCAAACTGAAATGCAACAAAGCTCTCAATCTGTTAAAAGTTGTTGGAAGTACTGACTGGGGTGCTGACCAACAAACGTTACTTCGTCTGTACCGATCAACTATAAGATCGAAATTAGACTACGGCTGTGTAGTATATGGCTCGACACGAAAGTCATACCTTACACCGCTCAACACCATCCATAATAGTGGTATCCGTTTAAGTTTAGGTGCATTCAGAACGTCTCCTATTAATTCGCTTCTTGTAGAAGCGAACGAACCATCTCTTGAGAAGCGTAGACTGAAATTATCGATGCAATATGTAACAAAACTGTATGGTAATCCTTCAAACCCTGCCTATAAATGTGTCTTGAACCCAGATAATGTGGATATTTATACAAAAAATCCTAAACGTATTTGCCCTTTTGGCCTTCGAATCAAAGCACATATGAACTTAGCTAATGTTAGATCAGAATCTGTAGCAGAAAACCGTTGCATCAGCCGTTGTAAATAATAATCACACTACCTCAGTCAGGATTCCAAACAATAGTTTCATCTTCACAGCTGAAGCTAGAGCTTTGACGCTTGCTCTAGAGCAGATCAAAGTCAGACAAGTGAAGAAATCCATTGTTTTATCGGATTCTCTTTCCTGTTTACAATCCCAAGTTGAAAAATCCTCAAATTATCAAGCTGCGTGAAGATTTAAATGGTCTTGTGTCTGACCAATATGATATCGTGTTTTGCTGGTTACCTGGACATGTAGGTATCTCCGGTAACATCAGAGCATACAGTGCAGCAAAGCAGGCATTAAGCAAGCCTCTCACTGATCTTAAAATTCCTTTCAGTGATTTCAAACCACATATCACTAGTTATATCAAGTCTATGTGGCAGTCTGACTGGGATGGAGGGACAAATAACAAGCTCCATCGCTTTCGACCAAATGTCTTTGATCACTACCCTCCAGTAACCTTAGTAGAAAAGATCATGTTATTCTGACACGGTGTCATGTTGGTTACACAAGACTAACACATTCCTTTTTGTTGGAGGGTAATATGCGACCGGAGTGTGTTCCTTGCCAGCAGGTGCTGCCATTCTTTTACATTGTACTGATTTTGATTTTGTTAGACGACAGTATTTTAATGTTGTGTCTCTTCGAGACTTATTTTACAATACAAATCGACATAAAGTTGTGTCATTTCTGAAAGTAATCAACCTTTTTACTAAATTTTAAATTGTAATTATTCATTTTATCTAGAGTCTTCATTAGGTTGATTTATAAGGTTTTTTGCTGTCAAATAACTCTTGTTTTTTATATGTCGTATGTAGTTATTTCCAATTTTATTAAAACCTTTTACTTCATATATGACAGTATCACGTTTTACATTTGAACGTTTTCTCGCCACGATATAGCCTTAGTTGCTGATGTGGCGTTAAGCACCAATAAATAAATAAATAAAAAGAGTGGATGTCTCAGTAGCAGCGCAACCTTCTAGTTGGCACCGACCGGGGTTGAAAAGCTGGTTCACAATCTCCCGTCTGGGGACGCTATGTGTTCCACTACCGCAATAGCCAGATCTACCTATCGCTGGGCGTGCGTCTGAAGAAGGTACATAGATCTCTTTAATTCGACCAGATCCCCTGGATGGAACCCTGCCTCAAGATGAGCACCGAGATCCGGAAGAAGGCGGCAGGCTGATTCGGGAAGATCTATACTAACTCATAAGAACTCGGTGTTTGGAAAGACGATGGGAAATCTCCACAGGCGAGTCAACGTCAAGCTCGTGCGCACCAGTGAGGTGGACAAGCTACGACGTCTGATCGCCAGCCCAGCCTTTACACGCGCCAATATATTCAATGACGATCTGGCCGCGGTGCAGCTCCATAAGAGCAGGCTTGTGCTAAACCGACCCGTGTACGTGCTTATGAGCATTTGTGACCTTAGCAAGCACCTGATGTACGACTTATACTACAACCAGATGAAGGGGAAGTACAGAGGGCGCCACCAGCTCCTCTATACAGACACGGACAGCCTCATTGAGATCCAGACCGAGGACGTTTACAAGGACAGCCGAGAACATGGAAATCTGACACAAGCATCTACACGAAGGATCACTCGCTCTCCAGCACAGAAATAAGATGGTCATCGGGAAGACGAAGGACGAGTGTGCTGGGCGCCTCATCGCTGGGTGTGTGGGCTTGCAACCCAAGGTGCACTCCACCCTCGAGGCAGACGAAAAAACATCAAGTCAAAGAAGTCCAAAGGCGTGAAGAAGGCGGTTTTAAAGAAACACATTCGCCACGTGCAGTACAATGAGGCATTCTTCAAGAAGACTTTCCGGCATGGAATGGACGTGTTGCGCTCCGAGGGCCACCATGTCTACGGCCAAAACCTGAACAAGATGTCCCTCTCCCCGTTCGAATCTAGGCAATAGATTGCATAAAATTGGATAGACACCTTGGCGTATAGCCACACGGGCGCAGTGCCCTGTGCTACCGGTGTGAAGCTGCTGTCCAGGATCCCGTCTCCCGCCCAGGGTCGACTTGAAGCAGCTTGGGCCACCGATTGTATATCCTTTCAATGGCGCCGGCGGCCTCTTTGGCCTTTTTTATAGCGGGAGGTCAGGTCCACCCTGTAAGGGCGTGTATTTATAGGTCCTCCTCCCATGACCTCTGGCCAAAACTCGGTCATGGGGCAGAAACGGGAGATCGGCCTGGTGGACCTCGTTCGGCACTGGCATGTCAAATTCACGCCGCGGAAAGTATGAGCTCCTCGCGGGTGGCAAATAAACCTGCCAAACGGCCTGCTTCTTCAGACAAGCCCGGGCAGTTTCTTCAGAGACCTTGACCTCGGAAGCAAGGTTTTTGATGGTCGCGAGTTCCATCCAGAACACAATGGGGGCGTAATAGATTAATCCCAACTTTGTTTGCAAGCTTGCTATCCATTCTCGGGGTATTCCAGCATTCATTTGAGCCTCTAACAGGCACATAGTGTGTCCGACCCCTTTGTGATAGCAGTTGTGTGTTGTGGACAGCTTTGATGTCAGGCTCACCTGCTACTGTTCCTATCATAAAGGTGCTAGACAGCATGCACCGTCAACGGAAACATCTCCTCGGCTCCAGGGCTCCCATTGGCCGTTGCTGTTTATTGCTGTGCAACAGAGTAAGCCTGTTCCCCGCCACCGAGGCCATCTTGCGGGCGAGAGCTGCAAACTGGCCAGTTACAACACACGCCAGCCCTCCAAAAGAGTGGTTGGCGATCTGCCCCAAGTCTCTTAGCGTCCCAGTATATTTTTTACGTCTTGCCGATGTGACAGCTCCATGCATTGCAGACCAAAGTTCTTCAGAAATTCCCTTCAGATTGGATGAGTCTTCATATATGATTAATATATATATAATATATATATAATACCTGACACTTTCCGGCGTTCGAACCATCGACGTCCAACGGCGTGCCCTGTCGGAGAGCAATATGAGTGTGCCATTGCTGAGGACACCTACTTCCCTCTTTGATACAACATTAGCTCAGAGTTAGGCAACAATGTCTTTCGTCCCGTGGATGTTAATAACACAAGTGAGCAGAAGATAGTAATCCCAGATGGCTGTTATAATGTATGCGGGCTAAATACCGAGGTGACTCGTTCTGTTGGGGCTGAATGGATATTCACAAACCTTCAAGTCGTCTGCGATTGAAGACAGATAAGCCTCTGAAACTGGGAGAGTTGGCACACACCTTGGGGTTTGAGACAGACAAGATCCACCGTCGAGCACACGGGCAGGAGATGAGTTATCGGGACTCGTGAATTGCATCTGCCAAAACTTGGGACCACGAACAATGTTCTCAGCAGACCCTACAGAACACTACTCAGAGTCGTACCCGTGGCGAATGAAATATGCACCAGTGGTAAAACAGAAGCCGTCTCTCATTTACAGAACAGATGGCTTGTTTCAGGTATTATAGGCAATGTTACGGTCCACTTTTAAATAGGTGTGGGGGGGGGGGGGGGTCACCGTGTACCAGTAACATTGGAGCACCTATCCGTAACACTACATATTCGAAAAACACGGCATGGATACCGGAGAGGGGGGGGGGGGGGGCATGATGTATTACCTTGTACGACCCTTCAGCGGGCTTCGGTGAGCCAGAAAAGACACACAAACTGCATATATTTCAGCTCCCTGCGGGGGTTTACAGGAGATAAGTGTTGCCAGCTGTTGTGCGGTAACAAGCTACATTGTCGGTACTCCGTGGCTTGAATCTAGAAGGATCGTCTCGGTGGAGGAACTATGAATTCATTCGGGACGGTGCTGGTTGGTGGACTCTGTATAGGCACCCTACTATTGGTGGATGGGAACTTTACTTCAAGGTCGTCCAATCTTACCTCCATCTGGGCCGTGGGCACAGGCTCCCTAAATTCGAGAATTGTGGCTGCTTATATCCTGAAAGGTGCCATTCATGCCCTAGAAGGCTATGCGCCGGGTATATTCTGAGTGTGTAAGACAAAAACAAACAGGTATGACGAATCTCCTTTGGGAGGTTGGTCGTCTTTGAGCACTACCATAATTATCCAGGTTGTCCTTGGTGAACCACCCCAGGACTTCATATCTGTGATATAAGTGTTTGTCCTAAAACTGAGTGGGCGACATGATGGAAAAGAACTTGCCATCATTATCCGCAGCAAATCTGCCTTGCTCACAGTGAGTGGCGTCATATACAAGGTCGAGATTTCAAGTTTTCAACTAATACACTCAATACACTACATCTCGGTCCTGCCAGACTCAAGCGCATGCGGTTTACCAGACATACATTGACGGACGACGAGTTGAAAAGGCTACAGCATTAGTCATAATTAACGACAACTATATACGAGATGCGTATACTTTCCGCATTCAGATCGGTGACGTAAGAGTCCGCCCCATGGCCAAACGAGACCACAGGCGTTCACTCGGCAAGAAGTACAAGCGAGAGATTAATGTCGCAGATTGCGTTGAAATGTTTCTGACCACGACTAGCGAAGGTCTCGGGGTTGGTGGAAGTAGACTGTTGCCCAACATAGCCGCGGGTCCTGTGGTAATGGATCGAGAAGCTGCAGCTGTGGCCTGTGGATTAGCAGGTGTGTTCGGGAAGTTTGTAAGCCGGAGACACGCAAAGAAGGCAAACAAGCACAATACCGTTGCCACCAAGGCCAAGCTTTCGAGCAACGCAGATCTGTTCTCAAAGGCTGTTAGCGATATCCAGATACCGGAAGAGGAATTCTGACATGTGCTCTCCGAGGAAGAAAAATTAAACCAATTCCGGCTTGATATTCGCAAGGCATTTCGCCGGGAGAACGCCGACTAATAAAGGAGGTGTTATGGTTGATACGCCAAAACCTCGCCCGGCAGAGAGGGGGTCAACTGCGTTCGCTGACCGGCAAACACAATAGCCCACTGCGCCCACTGCGCCCGTCCATCTGTAAGCATCTCATCGCATTAAGGACTACCGTACATACTGTGTAATGTCTTATATATTATCCTATATAATAAGTGATATCGCAACAGGCGGGCTTGACACTGACTTCCGTCAGCTTGTCTGTTGCCGACAAAATCAGGTTTTTCGCCCCGACGCATGAACTAATGATAACATTAGAGCCCACCAGTCTTTTCTTGTTCTTCGAACAAGCAAAACCCATAGTTTTACTCATGCGTGGCGAATACAATAGGCGAGTTTGTTTGCTATTTTCTGGCTAATAAGCCCGGTCAAACCCAGCCCTAATATGATGAAGGATGCCACCCAATAGCATTGCGATCGAGGCTATATATTATGCTTCATTCTGCCGGGAGGGTTTTAATTAACATGTCCTTCGTGGCCGTCGTCGGGGCCACGTCAAGGACTACCATCCCGTCGTAGCCGGGCGTGAAATCCAGCTTAGGGGAATTCATATTCATAAATCTAAAAAGATAAAAGGAGTGATATACAGACTCAACACTTTGCCCAAAGCGGATATTGACCTTTTCACGTCTAAAATATTAACGCTATTACGGCTATTTTAAATCTGAAAAAAAAGACATTCCTATATCATGGGCGATCTCTTAAATTTGGTTCTCATGACTAAACAGAACAATTTATGAATTTAATGTTCAGCCAAGGTTTTCTTTCGTTAATTTCAAAGTCCATGCGAGTGACTAGTCACGCAGCCACACTCGTCGATCACATATTTTCCAACAACTTCTTGTCTGACTCAATCTCTGGTATAATCCTAACCGATGTATCTGACCACTTTGGCATATTTCATGTAGAAACGGAATTCATGAAAAAGGACGACCCACTGGTCAAACTCAAACCATGAAACAATAGCCCACTCTAAATCCCTGCTATCGCAAAATAACTCTGTTGAGGTTATGGAGCTGAATTGCCCTAACATAGCCTATAATGTATTCATTGATACCTTCCTACATGCTTTTGAAAAAGCATTTCCTTTAACTCAAGCACACCACAATAAACAAGTTATAAAACGGAAGTCATGGATGTCAAAAGGGTTCCTAATTTCTGCTAACAATAGAAGTAAATTTTATCATAAAATAATTAAATTTCCCAATAAACAAAACTACAAAAACTACTGCAGGATATTTCAAAGGGTGAAACAACAAAGTAAGACAATTTACTACAGAAAAATATTATTGGAAAACAAACACAATATGCGTAGAACGTGGCAAATTCTAAATGAATGCATATATAAAGCTAAAAATCAATCAAACTTCCATAATTCTTTACGCTGAATGGTAAACAACAAAATAATTCAACACTTTCTTCTCTATCGTTGGTAAGCATACTATTGATTCTTTAAGAACACTTTCCAAACACTTCTCCGACTGCATAAATATAGATTTTCCAGACCATTTCTTCATAACTCCGACGTGCCCTCAGGAAGTAATCAGTGTAGTTAACTCAGTGAAATAAAAATTAAGAAATGATTTTGGTAACATAAAAAAACCCTCAAAGAGACAATAAATCTCTTTGCAATTCCTCTAGCACACCTGATAAATAACTCGTTCGCCCAAGGTATAGTGTCCGATAAAATGAATATAGCCAAAGTTGTACCTATATATAAATCACGAGATGAACACCAATTCACTAATTATAGACTTATAAGCCTGTTACCAATCTTCTCCACGGTGTTAGAAAAAGTTATGACGACGAGAATAAATAGTTTCCTAAACCAATGTGAAATTTTATATCCTCGCCAATATATGTGCAGAAAACAACACCCCACTGTTCACCCCGTTTTGCAATTTCTAAAACACGTTGCAGAGGAAAGCAACAAAATAAGCACAGATAAAACATTAGCAATCTTTCTAGCTTTTTTTCAAAAGCTCTCGACACGACAAATCACGACATATTAGTAAGAACACTGGAATGGTATGGAGTTAGAGGAATAGCTAATAATTGGTTCAAAAGCTATTTGTCCAATAGGTGTCCCACTGGGTTCTATACTAAGGCCTATTTTGTTCTTGTTATATCAAAACGACTTTTGTCGTTCTTCTTCCCTTAACCCCCTTTCATTTGCGGACGATACCAATGTATCTAATTTTAACCCAGACGTGAATAATTTGGTCGCATATTGAAATAAAAAACTGGAAAAACTATTGGAGTGGTGCGTGGCAAACAAACTGGCACCAAATACAAATAAAACAAAATACATTATATTTAGTCGTTCCCACAAAAGAAAAATATCTGTACGTAAATTTATCCGGATTAATAATGAAGAAATAAACAGGGTGGGCATAGGGGAGCTTTAGAAACTAATCATTTTTTTTAGAAATTAACATAGATGAAAACCGTTCCTGTAAATTTCACATTGCCCAGTTATGCTAAAGGACTGCACGAGCAAACAGGACTGCACGAGAAAACTTTCCCTCGATAAAGTGAAATCTATCCTCCCTCGTGATGTCTTGAAATCGCTTTATTATGCAGTCACACAGTCGTCTGATATACGGAATACATGTTTGTTGTAATATACCCCTTCTTTCGCAGAAACGATCACTGTGTATAATGAGCAAAACAAGATATAACGCCCATACTGATCCTTTGTTCACAGAGCACAAAAAAACCAAAAAACTCAAAGTAAATGACTTATTCAAATTACATGCTTTACTACTTGTTTTCAATTGGCTGCATTGTAATTTGCACACACTTTTTGGCGATTTCTTTGGACTCTATAACCAAACCGATAGAATATATTACTATACAGACCGATCTCCAACGAGTAAACAGAACAAGGAATAAATCGCTAGATATCTCCCCATCCTATTTGTACTCCAAATTGTGGAATGAACTTAACAGAGAGATTCGTGCTATTGATAACCGAAACTCATTAAAAAAAGACTTGTGACGCATTTCTTAGCATCATATTCCCAAAATGTTCAGTGCAGTAATCCATACTGCACTGATTGTGCTGCCTAATACCACGATCTTTTCTCTCGACGATTACTCAGGCGATATTGTAGAACAATCTCTTGAATTGTTCTGGCTTACCCAACTTGGGGGTTAGCTAATAACCGAGCAAGAGCATTACAGCTCTTGTAAGTCAGAGAGCACTGTGGTGGATTCTAGACGTTAACATTACATTATTATTTTTACATTACAGCTTAAAGCCGCAGAGTACATTAAGTTGAGACCATTCTAACACTGAATATCTCATCTGGGGCCAATCCTGTCGCGTATTCCCACTTGTGTTTTAGAAGCTTTGGCTCTCTGTCATGGTTTGTATGTGCTTATGGTTGACCGTTGACGTTCTTGAAAAGGTAGCAGGTAGATCGTAAGGAAGTTGCCATGTGGTGTGAATAAATAACGATTCGTTTCATTCATTTTTGTCGAAGAGCGTAGTAAAATTCGGGGGGTGTGGGTGTGGGGAGGGGGGGGGGGGTGCGTGGGCTTTGTAGTGTTGGCCCCTGTTTCGTGTCCTGTGTCAGTTTCATGTTATACAAAACATGTGCCAGTTTCATATTTTGCAAAACATGTGCCTAATTTCAATTACTCATGCTGACTGATGCCATTCACTTGAATGAAATGCGAATTATGTCTCGTGGTCTCGTCCATTCCTGACCTCAGTTACAGTTACGTTCAATAAGATGATTTTATCGTATACATTTTTAAAAAAACCTGCGCTAGGAGATAAGGCAAAAACATATACTCTCGCTGCTAGACCTCACCCTCACATCTCTCATTCCCATATATCTCTTAGTTCATAACAAAAAACTCCAAGCTTATTTTGATTCTTTTCTATATCAGAGTACAAATGTATTTTGTGCATATGGTAAAGTTCCTTATAAATATACTACGCATTAATAGGTATCCTGATTAACTGTCATATTCTTCTACAATGCCTTATCATTATTGTTTCGGGTGCGGTGGGGGTGGAGGTGTCATGTAGACAACCAATCTGGTTATAACACCTCCCTGCTGCGTTCTCTTCATTATGTGTTTTGTATATTTTGTATATTCTGGTACCACATCATTGTATTGTATGACATGCATGTACACTGCAAAATAAATCATCATCATCATATAGAAGGGATCCACTGATCCCCTTAGTTGCCTGGCGGCCGCCGGATATTTACGGTCAGAGACGGGACAGAGGTGGACTTTAACCCCATCGGCCGCGGGAAATAGCGAAGTTAATACGACGACATCCCGTCGTTGACTTATCTATTAAACAACACCTGCCAACCATGGCCCCCAGCAATACAAGGGGTCCAGTCTGGTGTTCGTCTCGACTTCAGCGTTCTTGTGGTCCGAGCGGCTGCGGTTCCAGCATCAGACGGGACGGCGTTCGATCTTTGTTCATCGTTTGATCGCTTGATTGCCTCGTAACGCCGACTGCCTCGTTAGAAGCCTTACCTCCTCTCGGCCAACAGTTTCTGTTTTGTCGTCCTCGTCATAGCCCCGGCTCGTCCAGCAGCAAACTTTTCGGGGTCCGTCTGGCCAGCCGAGCTTTTAACGGTCTCTACCGGTCCTGCCGGTTCTGCCGTTGCAGTCACTCTCTCCACGGTTTTCTCGGAATTCTATTGATGCTGTTTCAGCGCCGACACTATTAACTTGCTCTTGAAAGCTTATGGTGCATGGGCATGCGTGTTCAAATCTGCATTGCTTAGCTGTGGTTAGTGCTGCTGTAAGTGGGGCAAGAAACATACCATTCTAGTGGTAAAGCTCGCGCGTAGCACTGCTCAGTGCGTACCCAACAAACGAGCTTTGGTTGATTTTCTGGGGTTCGAAAGAGACATGCTGGCTATCCCCGAGTAAAATTGCAGCGCGGCTTGCAAAAGAATCTTTGTCATGACCGCACCAAGCGCGTGTAGAGTTTTCTGTCTCTTCGTCTCTCAAGGGGTCGATGTGGTCAACTGTGAAACCTTTTCCGAGATACTGTCTGGGTTGCCCGCCCGCAGCCAATCTCTCTGAGCCCCTGCGCAGCCGTCACATGTCCAAAGGACAAACATCATCGGCTTCTTCCTGTCTCTTTTGACATCTTGCGTGTCGCCACTGTAGGGATGTCAGTCGAGGGTCGCCCATCCGCTGCCAACAGCTGGTCAGTAATATCGTCGCAATCCATGTTGTTTGTTTCTTTGTTTCGTTTGCCAGAAAACTTGCAATTAGCTCACCGTGTTGTATAAGCCGTTTGCCAGTTGCACTGACTACCTTTGGCCAGTGCCTTTGTGGCACTTCAGTCGTTCATGATGTAAAATGTTGACTCCCCCTGAGAAACACAAAAGAGCGTCAGAAGGTAGGCATGCATCTACTCGCCTGGGTCAAGTATGTTGACGTCTTGATCTGACCTCATCCATGGACTCGTTAGGTAGGCCTCATTCTACTTGACCGTCGGGCAAAGGCTGTCGTTCAGAGGCCAGTGTGGCAGTGGTACACATCTTCGTTTCCGCTGAACATGATTGTCGTTTTCTGAACGACTGACCTGTTGTCATCGATCGAGTTCAAAGTGATTGTGGAAAGTGATTACAGGTAGTCCCTGGTACGATAAGATCTACACGATTAGGAAAGCGGACATGGAGCTGCTGATTCTGGCCGATCGTGCACGACAGCAAGACGCCGACTACGGCGATTCAACGGAGTTGCAAGATTAAACTAGCTTTACCAGACCCCATGACAGTGGCGCTATCGGAGAGATATGTAATCATATGCTTTCATTGCCTTCATTGTGGCAAGAGCTCCTGAAGGCGTCGATGATTACTACAAGGGTCTGTATAAGAAATGGCTGGTACCTCTTGTACGCGGATATTCCAAGTTCGAGCTCGACAAAGGGTGAATGAGGCTGAAGGCCCATCCAAATGTCGACATCGTAAGTAAATCGGGAGCACCCTTTGCTACAATCCTTTGGACAGGTGCTAAAGCTGCGTCGACTTCCACTCAAAGCGTGGTGAAAAGTCTCACCAAGGAGGACGAAACTACACTTAAATCATTGAATGAACCTCCACTAGGTACCACGGGACTGGAGTACAACATCAGAGATCTCCGTGGACTCGACAGGGCTATGTAAGTAAGTAAGTAATAACTTTATTTAACAATACACCATCAATTTTACAAGAAAACATTTTACAAGGGTTATTGAACGTCAAAATGGAATATTGTTCGGGGAGAACATAGCCATGTTGGCTGTCTTCCTGTTGTCCCCGTAAAAATTAACGGAATAATAACATTCGAATGGAGTATAAATTTACAGAAATGGTATATGGCTACCACTGTCTTTGGCTCATCGGTCTGGTCTACGAAAAGGAGATCCCGAATCGATAATAGATGCTATAATGCGATTGTCCGGGTGGGTAAGACTGAGTCTAATCACTCATGTCCATGCTGCTTGTGACAACGGATTTGCACCTCAGGCGTTAGTGGTCGAATCCTATTCAACCCTATAATGTGGGGTTGATGGTTGTAGTTGATCGATTCGAGGTCGGTTTGGATGAGATAACAGATAGAATCACTATGTAAGTCCGGGTATTTATTTTATATTATTTTATTGTTGTTTAAGGTCACTATTCTACCTTTATGGCTAATTTTGACCGTAACATGGGTATGAAGTCAAGTTTGCCAATCGTTCATACACATACTGTTCAATTTAGGGAATTTGTACCCCGAACGTTGGGGACCGGGTCCCATTGTACCAGCGACGCGGGGCGTGTTTAACGCAGGAAAACATTAACTGCTTAACCTCTTACGGGGTAGGGTCTAAGTGGGATGGTCAATTGCCAAAGAACTGTTATTCATCTATTGGCGTTTGGTCTGCAGTGTGGACACAACTGATACGTGCAGGAAACGGAAGAACTATAACGCTGTAGGCAGTTATTGACAAACTGTTTCTTAAAGATATATCTAGAAGGTAAGGTTTGGAGGCTCGGATCAATTTCGTTCCAAATTTTTGGAAAATTATGTTTTGGTAGTTTATCAGAAAATTGGGTACGGGCCTTCGATATCTGCAATTGTCCAGCTTGTCTCGTTTGACGACCGAGTATTGAATGAATGCTGAAAAAGTTTTTGAACGATTCGGGTAAGTTTTCATTTTTCCAGTCATACACGAAAAGGGAAGCACTTAATTTATAAAGGTCGTTGAATTTCATTATGTTGTTTTCTTTAAATAAGGGGTCTGTGTGACTGTTGAACTTTTTACGGCTGATTATTCGCATTGCACGTTTTTGAAGAAAAATGATTTTGCTATTAGATGCCGCATGACCCCAGATTTGGATTGCATATAGCAAATGACTGTGGACCAAAGAGTAGTACAAAGATTTCAAAGCTCTTTTAGGGAGAACATTTTTAACCTTATTCAAACAGTAAATGGCACTCGACATCTTAGTACATATCGATGATATGTGGTATTTAAAATTTAGATTTTCATCAAGGTATATCCCAAGGAACTTAACTGCATTATCCTGCAGAGAGTTATCTACTGCGTGAAGTCTGTTATTGTTGAGGAGAATGTTAAGCCTATTAGCTTTGTGGGGGCTATTTGGTGGGTGCAATAGAATATATTTACACTTGTTAGCGTTAACCTGGAGCTTGTTGCAACAGCACCAGTTAAAGATTTTATGTAATTCAGTGTTTACGTCCTTTTCCATAATTTTCATATCATGACCAGCAGTATACGGGGTTGTGTCGTCAGCAAAAGATAGCAAGTTGAGCTTCGTACAACATCGCATGTCATTTACATAAAGTAAAAATAAGAGCGGACCCAATACAGACCCCTGGGGTACGCCACATGTTACTTTTCGGGTCGGGGAGCAATGCGGCTTATAGTCTACATATTGTAGTCTATTTGAAAGATAACTATGAAACCAAAATTGACCTATTCCTCTTATACAGCAGAAGTCTAGTTTGCTCAATAAAATTTCATGGCTTACTGAATCGAATGCCTTAGCTAGATCTATGAAAACTGCTAAAGTTGAATCTTTGGAGGGCTTATCGTTGCTTTCGGCAACAAACTTCAAAAGATGCATTATGGGCTGATATGAAGAGTGTTTTTCGCGGAAGCCGTATTGGTGTTCGTATAGAATATCGAAGTCACTTAAAAAGTCGGAAAGTCTCTTATACATTAATTTTTCCATGATTTTCGAGAAGGCGGGTAATATGCTTATCGGTCTGTAGTTTCCAACTTCACATAAATTACCGCCTTTAAAGATAGGTATTACTCTTGCTATTTTTAGTTTATCGGGGACCTGGCCTTGAAGGAATGATAAATTGAAAATATGGACCAATGGTTTGGCAACTTCGGAAATAGACCATTTCATAATTTTAGTGGACAGGTTACAGTAATCGGTACTCACTTTTCCTTTTAGTTTTTTGGCCGTTAAAATTATTTTCTGCTCAGTTGTTGGAGATAAGAAAAAAGATTCCGAGTGGTTTCCATTCAAGAAGTCGCCAAATGCTTTGTCTGAAGTAGGAACCTGGTTATTGATAGTCTGTCCTATTTCTGAGAAATAGTCATTAAAACACGTGGCGATTTCGTCCTGGTCTGTGATTTCAACACTGTGGTGTGATATGCTAGGAGGAAGTGTAGCCGTAGATTTAGATTTGTTAATTATACTACAAAGTATTTGCCAGGTTTTTTTCACGTCATGTTTGTTGGATTCGATTACTTCATTAAAATGCGCTGCTTTACTCCGTCTTTTCACTTGGTTGAATACAGCGGAGAACGATTTATACTTATTAATATTAATTTCTGTTGGTTTTTTTCAGTTTTAGAAGATAAAGTTTGTTTTTAGTCAAAGATGATTTTAAGAGACCCGATGTCATCCATGGCTTACATTTGATGAACTTTTTAGGTTGTTCCATGCGTCTTATTGGAAATGCCGATTCGAATGCGCCATTGTAAATATTAATGAAGGATTCGTATGCAGCATTTGCATTGCTGCAGCTGTAGACTGAGTCAAAATTAGCGTTTCTTAACAGTGTTTCAGATAAATTCATATTTTCTCTGTTAAAAGATCGCCTAAGCGGAGGTAATGGTTTGTTGACCCTGTTTTCATCTTCTTGAATAAGAAATGTGGCAAAGTGGTCAGATACATCGGTAATAATAATACCAGCATGGTAAACAGCTGCGAGATTATTAGAATAGATGTGGTCAATCAAGGTTGCCGAATGCTCAGTCATTCTTGTAGGTTTAGTAATAACTGGCATAAGTCCGTTACTGAACATTGAATCTATAAATGAGTTTGTTTTGCTGTGACTGTTAAAGTTGAGCAAATCAATGTTGAAATCGCCAACTAGGAAAACTTTGCTGTGTTTCAGATTGACTTTTTCAAGAATCTCGTTTATAGATGAAAGAAATACGTGAACGTCCGCTAGTGGCTGGGAGTTGGGTCTGTAAATGCATCCTACTATATATGAATTTTTTTTCCCAGGGTTGATCTCGACAAAGATGGTTTCAGTAACATGAGGAATGAAGATTGATATGTCGGGTCTCGGTTTGAAGGTTACTTTCTCCGAAACAAAAATACCGACACCCCCTCCCCTGCTGTCGTGGGGGCTTGGGCGGGTTTTGAAGAGCAGTGGGTGATAGCCTTCTAATTTGTAATTCAGATGTTTATGAATTTTAAATATTTCACAGAGTCCTATTACGTCAAAAATATTCTCACCTTCCTGAATATCGGATAGAAAACTTGTGAAAGAATCCCAGTTGGCGTTGAGGCTTCTACAGTTGAGGCTGAGAAGTGTTGTATTTTTCCCTCGTTTATGGAAATTATGCTTAAAGTTGGCGGGGGAAAAGTAATCGCAAGAATGGCCGTGCAAAGAGAAGGGCGACCCTTGATCTTCTTCTTGCAAATTATTAATTGAGTGGTTGTACTTGGAAGCGAAATTATAGTTATCATCATTCTGTATCTCATCCAATCCTAATGTGCTATTCGCCATTTGTAAGCATTAAATAGAAGAACGTGCGAGCCGTAGACAGTGGTAAGATAGCTATAAAAAACTAATAAAGAACATATAAAACAAGGACAAATTCAGCTGATAACAGCTGTCCATGGGTTCCTAGACTTTTAAATAATGGAAGTCAGTCGTTGTGGGGGCTATATAATCCATTGGTTTGATAACACTGAACAAGCTTTGGATAAGAATTGTCGATTAATTGACATAAACGCAACAGTTAGTTGAGATTCCATTATTTTTCATAAGCCCCATAGTTTAATAGGCAATTAGTCAGTGACATCACATCACCATTCTTTCACGGGAAATACCTGAACGCAGCTTGAGTAGGGGCGACAAAAGTCTCAAATTCAATTCAAACACCGAAGAGTCATTGGTTGCCCCGTTTTGGTTGAGCGTATACGTGGGGAACTATTGGTTTTTCAGAGAAGTGCTATAGTACCACCAGCCAAGCTCCATACTGTCCTGAGCAACACCCCAGGGGATGTCGCCCTCTACAATATGGAACTCGGATTGTGAATCATTAACGACGAGCCCACTTGTCTGTCTAAAACGGCCTAACCATTTCGACAATAAAATGATAATCTGTTTTAGGTATGCGACCGGACCCGGAGGAAACTACATATAGGTACCGCATTAACATGTTCCTACACTTGGAAAGGTCTTTCACGGGAAATACCTGAACGCCGCTTGAGTTTGGGCATCATGTCGATGCGCTTACTGGGGTTTGTCGACACTGTAGGCATATGGCAGGCTTCCAATGTCGACCAGCTCCAGAGGTACAGTCCAGGCTTATGTTTCAGTCATACGATTGACAAATATGTCAGCTATCGCCACCCCTCTTAGCCAGCGAGAGCTTTTCGGGGTCGACAAATTAGTCACCAAAACGTAGGTTTGTTTATTCAACAAATACCTCCCCTATAAGAACGAAGGTATAGTTGGGTGAACTCCAAATTGGCATCGTAATGATATTGATCCATGTCACTCATCTATAAAGGCAGACCATCAAAACAACACGTAGGCGCGTAACTATATGGGGATGTGAGGCGTTGTCACACCTCTCTCTCTCCCATTTTGTCTCCGAATGATACCATAACAACATGTGAGAAGCGAGAGCTTTTCGGGGTCGACAAATTAGTCATCAAAAAGTAGGTTTGTTTATTCAACAAATACCTCCCCTATAAGAACGAAGGTATAGTTGGGTGAACTCCAAATTGGAATCGTAATGATATTGATCCATGTCACTCATCTATAAAGGCAGACCATATCAAAACAACACGTAGGCGCGTAACTATATGGGGATGTGAGGCGTTGTCACACCTCTCTCTCCCATTTTGTCTCCGAATGATACCATAACAACATGTCGCCCCTCCCTCCCCAATTTTGTCTCCGGGTAAGACCATAGTACATAGGAAGAAAAAAATGAAACATTAGAAAAAAGTGGCGGGGTATTGTTTTGAAGGTGGAGGTTGAACTCATTAAAGTCTAGATTTTCCTTTAACAGGTCGAACAGTGATTCGCGACAGTGGGTGATCAGACAGTGTGTGATGAGATCAAGTGACATGAGGATGACCCAGATAAGTTTCAAATAATAACACAATAAACGGTGAAATTCACAGAGAGGGTTCTCACTAATTTTAGCCCATGTAACCTCACCTACAAGAACGAAGGTTTGGTTGGGTGAACTCCAAATTGGCATCGTAATGATATTGATCGGTGTCACACATCTATAAAGGCAGACCATATCAGAACAGCATATAGGGGCGTAACTATATGGGAATGTGAGCCGTTGTCGCACCTCCCTCCCTCTATTTTGTCTCCGAGTAAGACCATAGATCATGAGAAAGAAATTAGAAAAGAATGGCGATGGGAGGGGGATTTTGGAAATGGAGGTTGATCGCATTAATGTCTGATGTTTCCTTTATCGGGTCGAACAGTGATTCACAACACTGGGTGATCAACAAGTGTGTGATGAGATCGAAGTGATGTAAGAATGACCCAGATAAGTTCCAAATAGTAACACAATAAACGATGAGATTCACGGAGGGAGTACTCACTAAATTTCGCCCATGTAACCAACTGCTCTTCGGAAAGGATTATGGTCAGTATAGGTCGGGTTAGGGTTAGTTAGCCCCTGCCCGACCACTACTGACCGTAATCCTACGGTGGGGTAGAACATTCTTGAAAGGTGGGAGAATGGAGAATGTTGGTATTCTAGTGATTTGTTGCGTCACCTATTCTTTAACTGTATCCAACATACAAATGAAGGGTACCAATATTAGTGATCATAGATACCAACTGCTCTTCGGAAAGAAGTTAGTTTGAATTATGGTCAGTATGGGTCGGGTTAGGGTTAACCAACACGGAAAACTGGCCCAACAACATGTGGGTCAACTCAAGATCCAGATGATAAATTTCACCTAATTCGAGCACAATGCTGTGTGGATCAAACTATGTGTTCAGACAGCGTAAAGCCTATCAAACGAGTTGTCCTGCGATGTAATCACTGTGCGAGTCAGATCTCCAAGTCTCGCCTGAGTTGACCTAATTATGTATTAAGACACCGTAAAATCAAGTCCATTGATACCATATAATGTGGTTAACATGTGATTCACACCTTTCAATTTAGCTTGTCTTGTGTTGACATACAAACCAATCGGGGTACGGATTGCTTGTGGGACCGCTGGAAATATTCATGTGTTTCACAAAGCTTAACACACAACTTGATACGATTTCAGGACTTTTGTGTACCTCCATATCATCGTTGGAAGACCGTGGTGTTCTGTCTTCCACAAGAACACAGAACACTGCGGTCTTCACGCGACTGAATGTAAACACTGCACAAAAATGAACCGTCTACATATCCCTGAGCACCCTGAATCTATTAATACGTCACCGTCCAACATGTTTATCTAATCACAAGGCCGCCGACTCGGTGTTTTGTTTAACAAAGTTATTATTATTATTTTGGAAGCAATGACCCCTTAAATCTCGAGTCATGTTTGATGGGTATAGCTCCACCCCGATCCAACACCGTCTACCTTTAACCAATCAAAAATAAAGCATTTTGTGCCTTCATGATACATTTTATGCTGTCTTCACCCCGACCGATCGTTATCTTACGGCGGGGCGAGAACATTCTTGAAAGGTGGGAGAATGTCAGAATCTAGTGATTTGTTGCGTCACCTATTCTTGAACTTTATCCAACAAACAGATCGCGGTTATCAATGTTCAGTGACCAAAGACACCAGGGGTGCCAGCATGCAATAAACACAATTTAATTTATTAAAACTGTGAAGACAGCATAAAATGTATCATGAAGGCACAAAATGCTTTATTTTTGGATGGTTAAAGGTAGACGGTGTTGGATCGGGGTGGAGCTATACCCATCAAACATGACTCGAGATTTAAGAGGTCATTGCTTCCAAAATAATAATAATAACTTTGTTAAACCACATTATATGATATCAATGGACTCGATTTTACGGTGTCTTAATACATAATTAGGTCAACTCAGGCGAGACTTGGAGATCTGACTCGCACAGTGATTACATCGCAGGACAACCCGTTTGATAGGCTTTACGCTGTCTGAACACATGGTTTGATCCACACAGCATTGTGCTCGAATTAGGTGAAATTTATCATCTGGATCTTGAGTTGACCCACATGTTGTTGGGCCACTAATATTGGAAATTTTGATGAAATGGGCCGGTTTCAGGCCCCTACAGCACCCACACGATACACGAGAGAAAAACATAACTTCCTTTATTGGAAGTGGAATTCACAGAGGATCATTTTTGTAAGTAATAAGGGTGTTCAAAAAACCAAGCGTTAACCCGTTTTGGGCTGGTTAAACAGCAATACCCTCATAAAGCTCAAAAATTCAGGTTTTCCGTGGATTTCTCTAAACGAGTCTTGTAGAGTTTCAAGAAAAAATTGTCACTCCCAGGCCTTGATGTGACAATAGAAGGTGCATGGACAAAATACTGCGGTGAGCATTTGTTAACCTTCCACGGGCTGCTAAAAGTCAAAATTGTGATAAAATGGGCTGTTTTTGGACGACAACAGCACCCAACGGGTACGCCTCAAAGAAAAGTGTTTTCTTGTATCGAGCGCACAATCTATACGGAAACATTTTTGTAAGTAGTAAGGGTATTCAAAAAACGAAGTCTTAACCAATTTTGGGCAGGCTAAAGAGAGAAACCCCTTAAAATCTAAAAATTCGCATTTTCTGTGGATTTCTCTAAATACATTCTATAGGTTTTTAAAAAAAATTGACTACTTGCAGGTCTTTGTGTGACATTACAAGATGCATGGACACAATATTCCGCTGAGCGTTTATTAACCCTCTACAGAATGCCAAGCATCATAATTTTGTTGAAATGGGCTGTTTTCGGGCACACACAGCACGCAATGTATGCCCGAAAGTTACACATAATCTCCTTTGTTGGAAGTGGAATTCACTGAGGACCATTTTGGTAAGTAATAAGGGTATTCAAAAACCCAAGCGTTAACCCCTTTTGGGGTGGTTAATAGCGATACCCATCAAAATCTAAAAAAAAATCATGTTTCCCGTGGATTTCGTTACAAACATCTTGTGAGTTTTCAACAGAAAATGTCCATTGATTGGTCTTGGAGTCACATTACCGATTGAATGGATAAAATATTCCAGTAAGCATTTGTTAACCCTCCACCTAAACAAATTTTTTTTATCAAACTGAGTCATTTGAGACTACTATACTCACCTGTCTCATAATACCAATGAAGGGACTTCGGTGAGACAGTTAAAAACAATTCATCAGACACTGAGGGGTCATGAAAAATCATGGAATCTCATCCGGAAAAGCCATGATTTTCCAGAATCATAAAGTCTATTATTTTTTTTTCCCACACATTTTGTCCGTATGATTCAGAAGCCATTTTCGAACCGATTTTCACAAAACTTTGCACACGCATAGAGGGGCGCAAAATCTAAAAATGTACCAAAGCAGATTTTTTGATTTGACCGTTATTTTGTCAGAATTGGCAAAAAAACTGTCAAAATTGGGGTTTATCGGCACTTTCTCGAAACACGTCTCGTAGATTTTTTTTAAACCTTCATCATTGCTGGACCTGCCTGTGACAAGACCTTTGATGCACACGACGTATTAGTCTATGCATATGGTAACCCTCCACAGACTGCCAAACATCGAAATTTTGATGAAATGGGCCGGTTTCAGGCCCGTACAGCATCCACACGATACACGAGAGATAAACATAACTTCATTTATTGGAAGTTGAATTCACAGAGGATCATTTTTGTAAGTAATAAGGGTGTTCAAAAAACCAAGCGTTAACCCGTTTTGGGCTGGTTAAACAGCAATACCCTCATAAAGCTCAAAAATTCAGGTTTTCCGTGGATTTCTCTAAACGAGTCTTGTACAGTTTCAAGAAAAAATTGTCACTCCCAGGCCTTGATGTGACAATAGAAGGAGCATGGACAAAATACTGCGGTGAGCATTTGTTAACCTTCCACGGGCTGCTAAAAGTCAAAATTGTGATAAAATGGGCTGTTTTTGGACGACAACAGCACCCAACGGGTACGCCACAAAGAAAAGTGTTTTCTTTTATCGAGCGCACAATCTATACGGAAACATTTTTGTAAGTAGTAAGGGTATTCAAAAAACGAAGTCTTAACCCATTTTGGGCAGGCTAAAGAGAGAAACCCCTTAAAATCTAAAAATTCCCATTTTCTGTGGATTTCTCTAGATACATTCTATAGGTTTTCAAAAAAAATTGACTACTTGCAGGTCTTTGTGTGACATTACAAGATGCATGGACACAATATTCCGCTGAGCGTTTATTAACCCTCTACAGAATGCCAAGCATCATAATTTTGTTGAAATGGGCTGTTTTCGGGCACACACAGCACGCAATGTATGCCCGAAAGTTACACATAATCTCCTTTGTTGGAAGTGGAATTCACTGAGGACCATTTTTGTAAGTAATAAGGGTATTCAAAAACCCAAGCGTTAACCCCTTTTGGGGTGGTTAATAGCGATACCCATCAAAATCTAAAAAAAAATCATGTTTCCCGTGGATTTCGTTACAAACATCTTGTGAGTTTTCAACAGAAAATGGCCATTGATTGGTCTTGGAGTCACATTACCGATTGAATGGATAAAATATTCCAGTAAGCATATGTTAACCCTCCACCTAAACAAATTTTTTTTATCAAACTGAGTCATTTGAGACTACTATACTCACCTGTCTCATAATACCAATGAAGGGACTTCGGTGAGACAGTTAAAAACAATTCATCAGACACTGAGGGGTCATGAAAAATCATGGAATCTCATCCGGAAAAGCCATGATTTTCCAGAATCATAAAGTCTATTATTTTTTTTTTCCCACACATTTTGTCCGTATGATTCAGAAGCCATTTTTGAACCGATTTTCACAAAACTTTGCACACGCATAGAGGGGCACAAAATCTAAAAATGTACCAAAGCGGATTTTTCGATTTGACCCTTATTTTGTCAGAATTGGCAAAAAACTGTCAAAATTGGGGTTTATCGGCACTTTCTCGAAACACGTCTCGTAGATTTTTTTTAAACCTTCATCATTGCTGGACCTGCCTGTGACAAGACCTTTGATGCACACGACGTATTAGTCTATGCATATGGTAACCCTCCACAGACTGCCAAACATCGAAATTTTGATGAAATGGGCCGGTTTCAGGCCCGTACAGCACCCACACGATACACGAGAGATAAACATAACTTCCTTTATTGGAAGTTGAATTCACAGAGGATCATTTTTGTAAGTAATAAGGGTGTTCAAAAAACCAAGCGTTAACCCGTTTTGGGCTGGTTAAACAGCAATACCCTCATAAAGCTCAAAAATTCAGGTTTTCCGTGGATTTCTCTAAACGAGTCTTGTAGAGTTTCAAGAAAAAATTGTCACTCCCAGGCCTTGATGTGACAATAGAAGGTGCATGGACAAAATACTGCGGTGAGCATTTGTTAACCTTCCACGGGCTGCTAAAAGTCAAAATTGTGATAAAATGGGCTGTTTTTGGACGACAACAGCAACCAACGGGTACGCCTCAAAGAAAAGTGTTTTCTTGTATCGAGCGCACAATCTATACGGAAGCATTTTTGTAAGTAGTAAGGGTATTCAAAAAACGAAGTCGTAACCAATTTTGGGCAGGCTAAAGAGAGAAACCCCTTAAAATCTAAAAATTCGCATTTTCTGTGGATTTCTCTAAATACATTCTATAGGTTTTCAAAAAAAATTGACTACTTGCAGGTCTTTGTGTGACATTACAAGATGCATGGACACAATATTCCGCTGAGCGTTTATTAACCCTCTACAGAATGCCAAGCATCATAATTTTGTTGAAATGGGCTGTTTTCGGGCACACAGCACGCAATGTATGCCCGAAAGTTACACATAATCTCCTTTGTTGGAAGTGGAATTCACTGAGGACCATTTTTGTAAGTAATAAGGGTATTCAAAAACCCAAGCGTTAACCCCTTTTGGGGTGGTTAATAGCGATACCCATCAAAATCTAAAAAAAAATCATGTTTCCCGTGGATTTCGTTACAAACATCTTGTGAGTTTTCAACAGAAAATGGCCATTGATTGGTCTTGGAGTCACATTACCGATTGAATGGATAAAATATTCCAGTAAGCATTTGTTAACCCTCCACCTAAACAAATTTTTTTTATCAAACTGAGTCATTTGAGACTACTATACTCACCTGTCTCATAATACCAATGAAGGGACTTCGGTGAGACAGTTAAAAACAATTCATCAGACACTGAGGGGTCATGAAAAATCATTGAATCTCATCCGGAAAAGCCATGATTTTCCAGAATCATAAAGTCTATTATTTTTTTTTTTCCCACACATTTTGTCTGTATGATTCAGAAGCCATTTTCGAACCGATTTTCACAAAACTTTGCACACGCATACAGGGGCGCAAAATCTAAAAATGTACCAAAGCAGATTTTTCGATTTGACCGTTATTTTGTCAGAATTGGCAAAAAAACTGTCAAAATTGGGGTTTATCGGCACTTTCTCGAAACACGTCTCGTAGATTTTTTTTAAACCTTCATCATTGCTGGACCTGCCTGTGACAAGACCTTTGATGCACACGACGTATTAGTCTATGCATATGGTAACCCTCCACAGACTGCCAAACATCGAAATTTTGATGAAATGGGCCGGTTTCAGGCCCGTACAGCACCCACACGATACACGAGAGATAAACATAACTTCATTTATTGGATATTGAATTCACAGAGGATCATTTTTGTAAGTAATAAGGGTGTTCAAAAAACCAAGCGTTAACCCGTTTTGGGCTGGTTAAACAGCAATACCCTCATAAAGCTCAAAAATTCAGGTTTTCCGTGGATTTCTCTAAACGAGTCTTGTACAGTTTCAAGAAAAAATTGTCACTCCCAGGCCTTGATGTGACAATAGAAGGTGCATGGACAAAATACTGCGGTGAGCATTTGTTAACCCTCCACGGGCTGCTAAAAGTCAAAATTGTGATAAAATGGGCTGTTTTTGGACGACAACAGCACCCAACGGGTACGCCACAAAGAAAAGTGTTTTCTTTTATCGAGCGCACAATCTATACGGAAACATTTTTGTAAGTAGTAAGGGTATTCAAAAAACGAAGTCTTAACCCATTTTGGGCAGGCTAAAGAGAGAAACCCCTTAAAATCTAAAAATTCCCATTTTCTGTGGATTTCTCTAGAAACATTCTATAGGTTTTCAAAAAAAATTGACTACTTGCAGGTCTTTGTGTGACATTACAAGATGCATGGACACAATATTCCGCTGAGCGTTTATTAACCCTCTACAGAATGCCAATCATCATAATTTTGTTGAAATGGGCTGTTTTCGGGCACACACAGCACGCAATGTATGCCCGAAAGTTACACATAATCTCCTTTGTTGGAAGTGGAATTCACTGAGGACCATTTTTGTAAGTAATAAGGGTATTCAAAAACCCAAGCGTTAACCCCTTTTGGGGTGGTTAATAGCGATACCCATCAAAATCTAAAAAAAAATCATGTTTCCCGTGGATTTCGTTACAAACATCTTGTGAGTTTTCAACAGAAAATGGCCATTGATTGGTCTTGGAGTCACATTACCGATTGAATGGATAAAATATTCCAGTAAGCATTTGTTAACCCTCCACCTAAACAAATTTTTTTTATCAAACTGAGTCATTTGAGACTACTATACTCACCTGTCTCATAATACCAATGAAGGGACTTCGGTGAGACAGTTAAAAACAATTCATCAGACACTGAGGGGTCATGAAAAATCATGGAATCTCATCCGGAAAAGCCATGATTTTCCAGAATCATAAAGTCTATTATTTTTTTTTTTCCCACACATTTTGTCCGTATGATTCAGAAGCCATTTTTGAACCGATTTTCACAAAACTTTGCACACGCATAGAGGGGCACAAAATCTAAAAAGGTACCAAAGCGGATTTTTCGATTTGACCCTTACTTTGTCAGAATTGGCAAAAAACTGTCAAAATTGGGGTTTATCGGCACTTTCTCGAAACACGTCTCATAGATTTTTTTTAAACCTTCATCATTGCTGGACCTGCCTGTGACAAGACCTTTGATGCACACGACGTATTAGTCTATGCATATGGTAACCCTCCACAGACTGCCAAACATCGAAATTTTGATGAAATGGGCCGGTTTCAGGCCCATACAGCACCCACACGATACACGAGAGATAAACATAACTTCCTTTATTGGAAGTTGAATTCACAGAGGATCATTTTTGTAAGTAATAAGGGTGTTCAAAAAACCAAGCGTTAACCCGTTTTGGGCTGGTTAAACAGCAATACCCTCATAAAGCTCAAAAATTCCGGTTTTCCGAGGATTTCTCTAAACGAGTCTTGTAGAGTTTCAAGAAAAAATTGTCACACCCAGGCCTTGATGTGACAATAGAAGGTGCCCGGATAAAATACTGCGGTGAGCATTTGTTAACCCTCCACGGGCTGCTAAAAGTCAAAATTGTGATAAAATGGGCTGTTTTTGGACGACAACAGCACCCAACGGGTACGCCACAAAGAAAAGTGTTTTCTTTTATCGAGCGCACAATCTATACGGAAACATTTTTGTAAGTAGTAAGGGTATTCAAAAAACGAAGTCTTAACCCATTTTGGGCAGGCTAAAGAGAGAAACCCCTTAAAATCTAAAAATTCCCATTTTCTGTGGATTTCTCTAGATACATTCTATAGGTTTTCAAAAAAAATTGACTACTTGCAGGTCTTTGTGTGACATTACAAGATGCATGGACACAATATTCCGCTGAGCGTTTATTAACCCTCTACAGAATGCCAAGCATCATAATTTTGTTGGAATGGGCTGTTTTCGGGCACACACAGCACGCAATGTATGCCCAAAAGTTACACATAATCTCCTTTGTTGGAAGTGGAATTCACTGAGGACCATTTTTGTAAGTAATAAGGGTATTCAAAAACCCAAGCGTTAACCCCTTTTGGGGTGGTTAATAGCGATACCCATCAAAATCTAAAAAAAAATCATGTTTCCCGTGGATTTCGTTACAAACATCTTGTGAGTTTTCAACAGAAAATGGCCATTGATTCGTCTTGGAGTCACATTACCGATTGAATGGATAAAATATTCCAGTAAGCATTTGTTAACCCTCCACCTAAACAAATTTTTTTTATCAAACTGAGTCATTTGAGGCTACTATACTCACCTGTCTCATAATACCAATGAAGGGACTTCGGTGAGACAGTTAAAAACAATTCATCAGACACTGAGGGGTCATGAAAAATCATGGAATCTCATCCGGAAAAGCCATGATTTTCCAGAATCATAAAGTCTATTATTTTTTTTTTCCCACACATTTTGTCCGTATGATTCAGAAGCCATTTTTGAACCGATTTTCACAAAACTTTGCACACGAATAGAGGGGCACAAAATCTAAAAAGGTACCAAAGCGGATTTTTCGATTTGACCCTTATTTTGTCAGAATTGGCAAAAAACTGTCAAAATTGGGGTTTATCGGCACTTTCTCGAAACACGTCTCGTAGATTTTTTTTAAACCTTCATCATTGCTGGACCTGCCTGTGACAAGACCTTTGATGCACACGACGTATTAGTCTATGCATATGGTAACCCTCCACAGACTGCCAAACATCGAAATTTTGATGAAATGGGCCGGTTTCAGGCCCGTACAGCACCCACACGATACACGAGAGATAAACATAACTTCCTTTATTGGAAGTTGAATTCACAGAGGATCATTTTTGTAAGTAATAAGGGTGTTCAAAAAACCAAGCGTTAACCCGTTTTGGGCTGGTTAAACAGCAATACCCTCATAAAGCTCAAAAGTTCCGGTTTTCCGTTGATTTCTCTAAACGAGTCTTGTAGAGTTTCAAGAAAAAATTGTCACACCCAGGCCTTGATGTGACAATAGAAGGTGCATGGACAAAATACTGCGGTGAGCATTTGTTAACCCTCCACGGGCTGCTAAAAGTCAAAATTGTGATAAAATGGGCTGTTTTTGGACGACAACAGCACCCAACGGGTACGCCACAAAGAAAAGTGTTTTCTTTTATCGAGCGCACAATCTATACGGAAACATTTTTGTAAGTAGTAAGGGTATTCAAAAAACGAAGTCTTAACCCATTTTGGGCAGGCTAAAGAGAGAAACCCCTTAAAATCTAAAAATTCCCATTTTCTGTGGATTTTTCTAGATACATTCTATAGGTTTTCAAAAAAAATTGACTACTTGCAGGTCTTTGTGTGACATTACAAGATGCATGGACACAATATTCCGCTGAGCGTTTATTAACCCTCTACAGAATGCCAAGCATCATAATTTTGTTGAAATGGGCTGTTTTCGGGCACACACAGCACGCAATGTATGCCCGAAAGTTACACATAATCTCCTTTGTTGGAAGTGGAATTCACTGAGGACCATTTTTGTAAGTAATAAGGGTATTCAAAAACCCAAGCGTTAACACCTTTTGGGGTGGTTAATAGCGATACCCATCAAAATCTAAAAAAAAATCATGTTTCCCGTGGATTTCGTTACAAACATCTTGTGAGTTTTCAACAGAAAATGGCCATTGATTGGTCTTGGAGTCACATTACCGATTGAATGGATAAAATATTCCAGTAAGCATTTGTTAACCCTCCACCTAAACAAATTTGTTTTATCAAACTGAGTCATTTGAGACTACTATACTCACCTGTCTCATAATACCAATGAAGGGACTTCGGTGAGACAGTTAAAAACAATTCATCAGACACTGAGGGGTCATGAAAAATCATGGAATCTCATCCGGAAAAGCCATGATTTTCCAGAATCATAAAGTCTATTATTTTTTTTTTTCCCACACATTTTGTCCGTATGATTCAGAAGCCATTTTTGAACCGATTTTCACAAAACTTTGCACACGCATAGAGGGGCACAAAATCTAAGAAGGTACCAAAGCGGATTTTTCGATTTGACCCTTATTTTGTCAGAATTGGCAAAAAACTGTCAACATTGGGGTTTATCGGCACTTTCTCGAAACACGTCTCGTAGATTTTTTTTAAACCTTCATCATTGCTGGACCTGCCTGTGACAAGACCTTTCATGCACACGACGTATTAGTCTATGCATATGGTAACCCTCCACAGACTGCCAAACATCGAAATTTTGATGAAATGGGCCGGTATCAGGCCCGTACAGCACCCACACGATACACGAGAGATAAACATAACTTCCTTTATTGGAAGTTGAATTCACAGAGGATCATTTTTGTAAGTAATAAGGGTGTTCAAAAAACCAAGCGTTAACCCGTTTTGGGCTGGTTAAACAGCAATACCCTCATAAAGCTAAAAAATTCAGGTTTTCTGTGGATTTCTCTAAACGAGTCTTGTAGAGTTTCAAGAAAAAATTGTCACACCCAGGCCTTGATGTGACAATAGAAGGTGCATGGATAAAATACTGCGGTTAGCATTTGTTAACCCTCCACGGGCTGCTAAAAGTCAAAATTGTGATAAAATGGGCTGTTTTTGGACGACAACAGCACCCAACGGGTACGCCACAAAGAAAAGTGTTTTCTTTTATCGAGCGCACAATCTATACGGAAACATTTTTGTAAGTAGTAAGGGTATTCAAAAAACGAAGTCTTAACCCATTTTGGGCAGGCTAAAGAGAGAAACCCCTTAAAATCTAAAAATTCCCATTTTCTGTGGATTTCTCTAGATACATTCTATAGGTTTTAAAAAAAAATTGACTACTTGCAGGTCTTTGTGTGACATTACAAGATGCATGGACACAATATTCCGCTGAGCGTTTATTAACCCTCTACAGAATGCCAAGCATCATAATTTTGTTGGAATGGGCTGTTTTCGGGCACACACAGCACGCAATGTATGCCCGAAAGTTACACATAATCTCCTTTGTTGGAAGTGGAATTCACTGAGGACCATTTTTGTAAGTAATAAGGGTATTCAAAAACCCAAGCGTTAACCCCTTTTGGGGTGGTTAATAGCGATACCCATCAAAATCTAAAAAAAAATCATGTTTCCCGTGGATTTCGTTACAAACATCTTGTGAGTTTTCAACAGAAAATGGCCATTGATTGGTCTTGGAGTCACATTACCGATTGAATGGATAAAATATTCCAGTAAGCATTTGTTAACCCTCCACCTAAACAAATTTTTTTTATCAAACTGAGTCATTTGAGACTACTATACTCACCTGTCTCATAATACCAATGAAGGGACTTCGGTGAGACAGTTAAAAACAATTCATCAGACACTGAGGGGTCATGAAAAATCATGGAATCTCATCCGGAAAAGCCATGATTTTCCAGAATCATAAAGTCAATTATTTTTTTTTTCCCACACATTTTGTCCGTATGATTCAGAAGCCATTTTTGAACCGATTTTCACAAAACTTTGCACACGCATAGAGGGGCACAAAATCTAAAAAGGTACCAAAGCGGATTTTTCGATTTGACCCTTATTTTGTCAGAATTGGCAAAAAACTGTCAAAATTGGGGTTTATCGGCACTTTCTCGAAACACGTCTCGTAGATTTTTTTAAACCTTCATCATTGCTGGACCTGCCTGTGACAAGACCTTTGATGCACACGACGTATTAGTCTATGCATATGGTAACCCTCCACAGACTGCCAAACATCGAAATTTTGATGAAATGGGCCGGTTTCAGGCCCGTACAGCACCCACACGATACACGAGAGATAAACATAACTTCCTTTATTGGAAGTTGAATTCACAGAGGATCATTTTTGTAAGTAATAAGGGTGTTCAAAAAACCAAGCGTTAACCCGTTTTGGGCTGGTTAAACAGCAATACCCTCATAAAGCTCAAAAATTCCGGTTTTCCGTTGATTTCTCTAAACGAGTCTTGTAGTGTTTCAAGAAAAAATTGTCACACCCAGGCCTTGATGTGACAATAGAAGGTGCATGGACAAAATACTGCGGTGAGCATTTGTTAACCCTCCACGGGCTGCTAAAAGTCAAAATTGTGATAAAATGGGCTGTTTTTGGACGACAACAGCACCCAACGGGTACGCCTCAAAGAAAAGTGTTTTCTTTTATCGAGCGCACAATCTATACGGAAACATTTTTGTAAGTAGTAAGGGTATTCAAAAAACGAAGTCTTAACCCATTTTGGGCAGGCTAAAGAGAGAAACCCCTTAAAATCTAAAAATTCCCATTTTCTGTGGATTTCTCTAGATACATTCTATAGGTTTTCAAAAAAAATTGACTACTTGCAGGTCTTTGTGTGACATTACAAGATGCATGGACACAATATTCCTCTGAGCGTTTATTAACCCTCTACAGAATGCCAAGCATCATAATTTTGTTGAAATGGGCTGTTTTCGGGCACACACAGCACGCAATGTATGCCCGAAAGTTACACATAATCTCCTTTGTTGGAAGTGGAATTCACTGAGGACCATTTTTGTAAGTAATAAGGGTATTCAAAAACCCAAGCGTTAACCCCTTTTGGGGTGGTTAATAGCGATACCCATCAAAATCTAAAAAAAAATCATGTTTCCCGTGGATTTCGTTACAAACATCTTGTGAGTTTTCAACAGAAAATGGCCATTGATTGGTCTTGGAGTCATATTACCGATTGAATGGATAAAATATTCCAGTAAGCATTTGTTAACCCTCCACCTAAAGAAATTTTTTTTATCAAACTGAGTCATTTGAGACTACTATACTCACCTGTCTCATAATACCAATGAAGGGACTTCGGTGAGACAGTTAAAAACATTTCATCAGACACTGAGGGGTCATGAAAAATCATGGAATCTCATCCGGAAAAGCCATGATTTTCCAGAATCATAAAGTCTATTATTTTTTTTTTTCCCACACATTTTGTCCGTATGATTAAGAAGCCATTTTCGAACCGATTTTCACAAAACTTTGCACACGCATAGAGGGGCACAAAATCTAAAAATGTACCAGAAGCGGATTTTTCGATTTGACCCTTATTTTGTCAGAATTGGCAAAAAACTGTCAAAATTGGGGTTTATCGGCACTTTCTCGAAACACGTCTCGTAGATTTTTTTTAAACCTTTATCATTGCTGGACCTGCCTGTGACAAGACCTTTGATGCACACGCCGTATTAGTCTATGCATATGGTAACCCTCCACAGACTGCCAAACATCAAAATTTTGATGAAATGGGCCGGTTTCAGGCCCGTACAGCACCCACACGATACACGAGAGATAAACATAACTTCCTTTATTGGAAGTTGAATTCACAGAGGATCATTTTTGTAAGTAATAAGGGTGTTCAAAAAACCAAGCGTTAACCCGTTTTGGGCTGGTTAAACAGCAATACCCTCATAAAGCTCAAAAATTCAGGTTTTCCGTGGATTTCTCTAAACGAGTCTTGTAGAGTTTCAAGAAAAAATTGTCACTCCCAGGCCTTGATGTGACAATAGAAGGTGCATGGACAAAATACTGCGGTGAGCATTTGTTAACCCTCCACGGGCTGCTAAATGTCAAAATTGTGATAAAATGGGCTGTTTTTGGACGACAACAGCACCCAACGGGTACGCCACAAAGAAAAGTGTTTTCTTTTATCGAGCGCACAATCTATACGGAAACATTTTTGTAAGTAGTAAGGGTATTCAAAAAACGAAGTCTTAACCCATTTTGGGCAGGCTAAAGAGAGAAACCCCTTAAAATCTAAAAATTCCCATTTTCTGTGGATTTCTCTAGATACATTCTATAGGTTTTCAAAAAAAATTGACTACTTGCAGGTCTTTGTGTGACATTACAAGATGCATGGACACAATATTCCGCTGAGCGTTTATTAACCCTCTACAGAATGCCAAGCATCATAATTTTGTTGAAATGGGCTGTTTTCGGGCACACACAGCACGCAATGTATGCCCGAAAGTTACACATAATCTCCTTTGTTGGAAGTGGAATTCACTGAGGACCATTTTTGTAAGTAATAAGGGTATTCAAAAACCCAAGCGTTAACCCCTTTTGGGGTGGTTAAAAGCGATACCCATCAAAATCTAAAAAAAAATCATGTTTCCCGTGGATTTCGTTACAAACATCTTGTGAGTTTTCAACAGAAAATGGCCATTGATTGGTCTTGGAGTCACATTACCGATTGAATGGATAAAATATTCCAGTAAGCATTTGTTAACCCTCCACCTAAACAAATTTTTTTTTATCAAACTGAGTCATTTGAGACTACTATACTCACCTGTCTCATAATACCAATGAAGGGACTTCGGTGAGACAGTTAAAAACAATTCATCAGACACTGAGGGGTCATGAAAAATCATGGAATCTCATCCGGAAAAGCCATTATTTTCCAGAATCATAAAGTCTATTATTATTTTTTTTCCCACACATTTTGTCCGTATGATTCAGAAGCCATTTTCGAACCGATTTTCACAAAACTTTGCACACGCATAGAGGGGCACAAAATCTAAAAATGTACCGAAGCGGATTTTTCGATTTGACCCTTATTTTGTCAGAATTGGCAAAAAACTGTCAAAATTGGGGTTTATCGGCACTTTCTCGAAACACGTCTCGTAGATTTTTCTTAAACCTTCATCATTGCTGGACCTGCCTGTGACAAGACCTTTGATGCAGACGACGTATTAGTCTATGCATATGGTAACCCTCCACAGACAGCCAAACATCAAAATTTTGATGAAATGGGTCGGTTTCAGGCCCGTACAGCACCCACACGATACACGAGAGATAAACATAACTTCCTTTATTGGAAGTTGAATTCACAGAGGATCATTTTTGTAAGTAATAAGGGTGTTCAAAAAACCAAGCGTTAACCCGTTTTGGGCTGGTTAAACAGCAATACCCTCATAAAGCTAAAAAATTCAGGTTTTCCGTGGATTTCTCTAAACGAGTCTTGTAGAGTTTCAAGAAAAAAATGTCACTCCCAGGCCTTGATGTGACAATAGAAGGTGCATGGACAAAATACTGCGGTGAGCATTTGTTAACCCTCCACGGGCTGCTAAAAGTCAAAATTGTGATAAAATGGGCTGTTTTTAGACGACAACAGCACCCAACGGGTACGCCACAAAGAAAAGTGTTTTCTTTTATCGAGCGCACAATCTATACGGAAACATTTTTGTAAGTAGTAAGGGTATTCAAAAAACGAAGTCTTAACCCATTTTGGGCAGGCTAAAGAGAGTAACCCCTTAAAATCTAAAAATTCCCATTTTCTGTGGATTTCTCTAGATACATTCTATAGGTTTTCAAAAAAAATTGACTACTTGCAGGTCTTTGTGTGACATTACACGATGCATGGACACAATATTCCGCTGAGCGTTTATTAACCCTCTACAGAAGGCCAAGCATCATAGTTTTGTTGAAATGGGCTGTTTTCGGGCACACACAGCACGCAATGTATGCCCGAAAGTTACACATAATCTCCTTTGTTGGAAGTGGAATTCACTGAGGACCATTTTTGTAAGTAATAAGGGTATTCAAAAACCCAAGCGTTAACCCCTTTTGGGGTGGTTAATAGCGATACCCATCAAAATCTAAAAAAAAATCATGTTTCCCGTGGATTTCGTTACAAACATCTTGTGAGTTTTCAACAGAAAATGGCCATTGATTGGTCTTGGAGTCACATTACCGATTGAATGGATAAAATATTCCAGTAAGCATTTGTTAACCCTCCACCTAAACAAATTTTTTTTATCAAACTGAGTCATTTGAGACTACTATACTCACCTGTCTCATAATACCAATGAAGGGACTTCGGTGAGACAGTTAAAAACAATTCATCAGACACTGAGGGGTCATGAAAAATCATGGAATCTCATCCGGAAAAGCCATGATTTTCCAGAATCATAAAGTCTATTATTTTTTTTTTTCCCACACATTTTGTCCGTATGATTCAGAAGCCATTTTTGAACCGATTTTCACAAAACTTTGCACACGCATAGAGGGGCACAAAATCTAAAAAGGTACCAAAGCGGATTTTTCGATTTGACCCTTACTTTGTCAGAATTGGCAAAAAACTGTCAAAATTGGGGTTTATCGGCACTTTCTCGAAACACGTCTCATAGATTTTTTTTAAACCTTCATCATTGCTGGACCTGCCTGTGACAAGACCTTTGATGCACACGACGTATTAGTCTATGCATATGGTAACCCTCCACAGACTGCCAAACATCGAAATTTTGATGAAATGGGCCGGTTTCAGGCCCATACAGCACCCACACGATACACGAGAGATAAACATAACTTCCTTTATTGGAAGTTGAATTCACAGAGGATCATTTTTGTAAGTAATAAGGGTGTTCAAAAAACCAAGCGTTAACCCGTTTTGGGCTGGTTAAACAGCAATACCCTCATAAAGCTCAAAAATTCCGGTTTTCCGAGGATTTCTCTAAACGAGTCTTGTAGAGTTTCAAGAAAAAATTGTCACACCCAGGCCTTGATGTGACAATAGAAGGTGCCCGGATAAAATACTGCGGTGAGCATTTGTTAACCCTCCACGGGCTGCTAAAAGTCAAAATTGTGATAAAATGGGCTGTTTTTGGACGACAACAGCACCCAACGGGTACGCCACAAAGAAAAGTGTTTTCTTTTATCGAGCGCACAATCTATACGGAAACATTTTTGTAAGTAGTAAGGGTATTCAAAAAACGAAGTCTTAACCCATTTTGGGCAGGCTAAAGAGAGAAACCCCTTAAAATCTAAAAATTCCCATTTTCTGTGGATTTCTCTAGATACATTCTATAGGTTTTCAAAAAAAATTGACTACTTGCAGGTCTTTGTGTGACATTACAAGATGCATGGACACAATATTCCGCTGAGCGTTTATTAACCCTCTACAGAATGCCAAGCATCATAATTTTGTTGGAATGGGCTGTTTTCGGGCACACACAGCACGCAATGTATGCCCAAAAGTTACACATAATCTCCTTTGTTGGAAGTGGAATTCACTGAGGACCATTTTTGTAAGTAATAAGGGTATTCAAAAACCCAAGCGTTAACCCCTTTTGGGGTGGTTAATAGCGATACCCATCAAAATCTAAAAAAAAAATCATGTTTCCCGTGGATTTCGTTACAAACATCTTGTGAGTTTTCAACAGAAAATGGCCATTGATTCGTCTTGGAGTCACATTACCGATTGAATGGATAAAATATTCCAGTAAGCATTTGTTAACCCTCCACCTAAACAAATTTTTTTTATCAAACTGAGTCATTTGAGGCTACTATACTCACCTGTCTCATAATACCAATGAAGGGACTTCGGTGAGACAGTTAAAAACAATTCATCAGACACTGAGGGGTCATGAAAAATCATGGAATCTCATCCGGAAAAGCCATGATTTTCCAGAATCATAAAGTCTATTATTTTTTTTTTCCCACACATTTTGTCCGTATGATTCAGAAGCCATTTTTGAACCGATTTTCACAAAACTTTGCACACGAATAGAGGGGCACAAAATCTAAAAAGGTACCAAAGCGGATTTTTCGATTTGACCCTTATTTTGTCAGAATTGGCAAAAAACTGTCAAAATTGGGGTTTATCGGCACTTTCTCGAAACACGTCTCGTAGATTTTTTTTAAACCTTCATCATTGCTGGACCTGCCTGTGACAAGACCTTTGATGCACACGACGTATTAGTCTATGCATATGGTAACCCTCCACAGACTGCCAAACATCGAAATTTTGATGAAATGGGCCGGTTTCAGGCCCGTACAGCACCCACACGATACACGAGAGATAAACATAACTTCCTTTATTGGAAGTTGAATTCACAGAGGATCATTTTTGTAAGTAATAAGGGTGTTCAAAAAACCAAGCGTTAACCCGTTTTGGGCTGGTTAAACAGCAATACCCTCATAAAGCTCAAAAGTTCCGGTTTTCCGTTGATTTCTCTAAACGAGTCTTGTAGAGTTTCAAGAAAAAATTGTCACACCCAGGCCTTGATGTGACAATAGAAGGTGCATGGACAAAATACTGCGGTGAGCATTTGTTAACCCTCCACGGGCTGCTAAAAGTCAAAATTGTGATAAAATGGGCTGTTTTTGGACGACAACAGCACCCAACGGGTACGCCACAAAGAAAAGTGTTTTCTTTTATCGAGCGCACAATCTATACGGAAACATTTTTGTAAGTAGTAAGGGTATTCAAAAAACGAAGTCTTAACCCATTTTGGGCAGGCTAAAGAGAGAAACCCCTTAAAATCTAAAAATTCCCATTTTCTGTGGATTTTTCTAGATACATTCTATAGGTTTTCAAAAAAAATTGACTACTTGCAGGTCTTTGTGTGACATTACAAGATGCATGGACACAATATTCCGCTGAGCGTTTATTAACCCTCTACAGAATGCCAAGCATCATAATTTTGTTGAAATGGGCTGTTTTCGGGCACACACAGCACGCAATGTATGCCCGAAAGTTACACATAATCTCCTTTGTTGGAAGTGGAATTCACTGAGGACCATTTTTGTAAGTAATAAGGGTATTCAAAAACCCAAGCGTTAACACCTTTTGGGGTGGTTAATAGCGATACCCATCAAAATCTAAAAAAAAATCATGTTTCCCGTGGATTTCGTTACAAACATCTTGTGAGTTTTCAACAGAAAATGGCCATTGATTGGTCTTGGAGTCACATTACCGATTGAATGGATAAAATATTCCAGTAAGCATTTGTTAACCCTCCACCTAAACAAATTTGTTTTATCAAACTGAGTCATTTGAGACTACTATACTCACCTGTCTCATAATACCAATGAAGGGACTTCGGTGAGACAGTTAAAAACAATTCATCAGACACTGAGGGGTCATGAAAAATCATGGAATCTCATCCGGAAAAGCCATGATTTTCCAGAATCATAAAGTCTATTATTTTTTTTTTTCCCACACATTTTGTCCGTATGATTCAGAAGCCATTTTTGAACCGATTTTCACAAAACTTTGCACACGCATAGAGGGGCACAAAATCTAAGAAGGTACCAAAGCGGATTTTTCGATTTGACCCTTATTTTGTCAGAATTGGCAAAAAACTGTCAACATTGGGGTTTATCGGCACTTTCTCGAAACACGTCTCGTAGATTTTTTTTAAACCTTCATCATTGCTGGACCTGCCTGTGACAAGACCTTTCATGCACACGACGTATTAGTCTATGCATATGGTAACCCTCCACAGACTGCCAAACATCGAAATTTTGATGAAATGGGCCGGTATCAGGCCCGTACAGCACCCACACGATACACGAGAGATAAACATAACTTCCTTTATTGGAAGTTGAATTCACAGAGGATCATTTTTGTAAGTAATAAGGGTGTTCAAAAAACCAAGCGTTAACCCGTTTTGGGCTGGTTAAACAGCAATACCCTCATAAAGCTAAAAAATTCAGGTTTTCTGTGGATTTCTCTAAACGAGTCTTGTAGAGTTTCAAGAAAAAATTGTCACACCCAGGCCTTGATGTGACAATAGAAGGTGCATGGATAAAATACTGCGGTTAGCATTTGTTAACCCTCCACGGGCTGCTAAAAGTCAAAATTGTGATAAAATGGGCTGTTTTTGGACGACAACAGCACCCAACGGGTACGCCACAAAGAAAAGTGTTTTCTTTTATCGAGCGCACAATCTATACGGAAACATTTTTGTAAGTAGTAAGGGTATTCAAAAAACGAAGTCTTAACCCATTTTGGGCAGGCTAAAGAGAGAAACCCCTTAAAATCTAAAAATTCCCATTTTCTGTGGATTTCTCTAGATACATTCTATAGGTTTTAAAAAAAAATTGACTACTTGCAGGTCTTTGTGTGACATTACAAGATGCATGGACACAATATTCCGCTGAGCGTTTATTAACCCTCTACAGAATGCCAAGCATCATAATTTTGTTGGAATGGGCTGTTTTCGGGCACACACAGCACGCAATGTATGCCCGAAAGTTACACATAATCTCCTTTGTTGGAAGTGGAATTCACTGAGGACCATTTTTGTAAGTAATAAGGGTATTCAAAAACCCAAGCGTTAACCCCTTTTGGGGTGGTTAATAGCGATACCCATCAAAATCTAAAAAAAAATCATGTTTCCCGTGGATTTCGTTACAAACATCTTGTGAGTTTTCAACAGAAAATGGCCATTGATTGGTCTTGGAGTCACATTACCGATTGAATGGATAAAATATTCCAGTAAGCATTTGTTAACCCTCCACCTAAACAAATTTTTTTTATCAAACTGAGTCATTTGAGACTACTATACTCACCTGTCTCATAATACCAATGAAGGGACTTCGGTGAGACAGTTAAAAACAATTCATCAGACACTGAGGGGTCATGAAAAATCATGGAATCTCATCCGGAAAAGCCATGATTTTCCAGAATCATAAAGTCAATTATTTTTTTTTTCCCACACATTTTGTCCGTATGATTCAGAAGCCATTTTTGAACCGATTTTTACAAAACTTTGCACACGCATAGAGGGGCACAAAATCTAAAAAGGTACCAAAGCGGATTTTTCGATTTGACCCTTATTTTGTCAGAATTGGCAAAAAACTGTCAAAATTGGGGTTTATCGGCACTTTCTCGAAACACGTCTCGTAGATTTTTTTAAACCTTCATCATTGCTGGACCTGCCTGTGACAAGACCTTTGATGCACACGACGTATTAGTCTATGCATATGGTAACCCTCCACAGACTGCCAAACATCGAAATTTTGATGAAATGGGCCGGTTTCAGGCCCGTACAGCACCCACACGATACACGAGAGATAAACATAACTTCCTTTATTGGAAGTTGAATTCACAGAGGATCATTTTTGTAAGTAATAAGGGTGTTCAAAAAACCAAGCGTTAACCCGTTTTGGGCTGGTTAAACAGCAATACCCTCATAAAGCTCAAAAATTCCGGTTTTCCGTTGATTTCTCTAAACGAGTCTTGTAGTGTTTCAAGAAAAAATTGTCACACCCAGGCCTTGATGTGACAATAGAAGGTGCATGGACAAAATACTGCGGTGAGCATTTGTTAACCCTCCACGGGCTGCTAAAAGTCAAAATTGTGATAAAATGGGCTGTTTTTGGACGACAACAGCACCCAACGGGTACGCCTCAAAGAAAAGTGTTTTCTTTTATCGAGCGCACAATCTATACGGAAACATTTTTGTAAGTAGTAAGGGTATTCAAAAAACGAAGTCTTAACCCATTTTGGGCAGGCTAAAGAGAGAAACCCCTTAAAATCTAAAAATTCCCATTTTCTGTGGATTTCTCTAGATACATTCTATAGGTTTTCAAAAAAAATTGACTACTTGCAGGTCTTTGTGTGACATTACAAGATGCATGGACACAATATTCCTCTGAGCGTTTATTAACCCTCTACAGAATGCCAAGCATCATAATTTTGTTGAAATGGGCTGTTTTCGGGCACACACAGCACGCAATGTATGCCCGAAAGTTACACATAATCTCCTTTGTTGGAAGTGGAATTCACTGAGGACCATTTTTGTAAGTAATAAGGGTATTCAAAAACCCAAGCGTTAACCCCTTTTGGGGTGGTTAATAGCGATACCCATCAAAATCTAAAAAAAAATCATGTTTCCCGTGGATTTCGTTACAAACATCTTGTGAGTTTTCAACAGAAAATGGCCATTGATTGGTCTTGGAGTCATATTACCGATTGAATGGATAAAATATTCCAGTAAGCATTTGTTAACCCTCCACCTAAAGAAATTTTTTTTATCAAACTGAGTCATTTGAGACTACTATACTCACCTGTCTCATAATACCAATGAAGGGACTTCGGTGAGACAGTTAAAAACATTTCATCAGACACTGAGGGGTCATGAAAAATCATGGAATCTCATCCGGAAAAGCCATGATTTTCCAGAATCATAAAGTCTATTATTTTTTTTTTTCCCACACATTTTGTCCGTATGATTAAGAAGCCATTTTCGAACCGATTTTCACAAAACTTTGCACACGCATAGAGGGGCACAAAATCTAAAAATGTACCAGAAGCGGATTTTTCGATTTGACCCTTATTTTGTCAGAATTGGCAAAAAACTGTCAAAATTGGGGTTTATCGGCACTTTCTCGAAACACGTCTCGTAGATTTTTTTTAAACCTTTATCATTGCTGGACCTGCCTGTGACAAGACCTTTGATGCACACGCCGTATTAGTCTATGCATATGGTAACCCTCCACAGACTGCCAAACATCAAAATTTTGATGAAATGGGCCGGTTTCAGGCCCGTACAGCACCCACACGATACACGAGAGATAAACATAACTTCCTTTATTGGAAGTTGAATTCACAGAGGATCATTTTTGTAAGTAATAAGGGTGTTCAAAAAACCAAGCGTTAACCCGTTTTGGGCTGGTTAAACAGCAATACCCTCATAAAGCTCAAAAATTCAGGTTTTCCGTGGATTTCTCTAAACGAGTCTTGTAGAGTTTCAAGAAAAAATTGTCACTCCCAGGCCTTGATGTGACAATAGAAGGTGCATGGACAAAATACTGCGGTGAGCATTTGTTAACCCTCCACGGGCTGCTAAATGTCAAAATTGTGATAAAATGGGCTGTTTTTGGACGACAACAGCACCCAACGGGTACGCCACAAAGAAAAGTGTTTTCTTTTATCGAGCGCACAATCTATACGGAAACATTTTTGTAAGTAGTAAGGGTATTCAAAAAACGAAGTCTTAACCCATTTTGGGCAGGCTAAAGAGAGAAACCCCTTAAAATCTAAAAATTCCCATTTTCTGTGGATTTCTCTAGATACATTCTATAGGTTTTCAAAAAAAATTGACTACTTGCAGGTCTTTGTGTGACATTACAAGATGCATGGACACAATATTCCGCTGAGCGTTTATTAACCCTCTACAGAATGCCAAGCATCATAATTTTGTTGAAATGGGCTGTTTTCGGGCACACACAGCACGCAATGTATGCCCGAAAGTTACACATAATCTCCTTTGTTGGAAGTGGAATTCACTGAGGACCATTTTTGTAAGTAATAAGGGTATTCAAAAACCCAAGCGTTAACCCCTTTTGGGGTGGTTAAAAGCGATACCCATCAAAATCTAAAAAAAAATCATGTTTCCCGTGGATTTCGTTACAAACATCTTGTGAGTTTTCAACAGAAAATGGCCATTGATTGGTCTTGGAGTCACATTACCGATTGAATGGATAAAATATTCCAGTAAGCATTTGTTAACCCTCCACCTAAACAAATTTTTTTTTATCAAACTGAGTCATTTGAGACTACTATACTCACCTGTCTCATAATACCAATGAAGGGACTTCGGTGAGACAGTTAAAAACAATTCATCAGACACTGAGGGGTCATGAAAAATCATGGAATCTCATCCGGAAAAGCCATTATTTTCCAGAATCATAAAGTCTATTATTATTTTTTTTCCCACACATTTTGTCCGTATGATTCAGAAGCCATTTTCGAACCGATTTTCACAAAACTTTGCACACGCATAGAGGGGCACAAAATCTAAAAATGTACCGAAGCGGATTTTTCGATTTGACCCTTATTTTGTCAGAATTGGCAAAAAACTGTCAAAATTGGGGTTTATCGGCACTTTCTCGAAACACGTCTCGTAGATTTTTCTTAAACCTTCATCATTGCTGGACCTGCCTGTGACAAGACCTTTGATGCAGACGACGTATTAGTCTATGCATATGGTAACCCTCCACAGACAGCCAAACATCAAAATTTTGATGAAATGGGTCGGTTTCAGGCCCGTACAGCACCCACACGATACACGAGAGATAAACATAACTTCCTTTATTGGAAGTTGAATTCACAGAGGATCATTTTTGTAAGTAATAAGGGTGTTCAAAAAACCAAGCGTTAACCCGTTTTGGGCTGGTTAAACAGCAATACCCTCATAAAGCTAAAAAATTCAGGTTTTCCGTGGATTTCTCTAAACGAGTCTTGTAGAGTTTCAAGAAAAAAATGTCACTCCCAGGCCTTGATGTGACAATAGAAGGTGCATGGACAAAATACTGCGGTGAGCATTTGTTAACCCTCCACGGGCTGCTAAAAGTCAAAATTGTGATAAAATGGGCTGTTTTTAGACGACAACAGCACCCAACGGGTACGCCACAAAGAAAAGTGTTTTCTTTTATCGAGCGCACAATCTATACGGAAACATTTTTGTAAGTAGTAAGGGTATTCAAAAAACGAAGTCTTAACCCATTTTGGGCAGGCTAAAGAGAGTAACCCCTTAAAATCTAAAAATTCCCATTTTCTGTGGATTTCTCTAGATACATTCTATAGGTTTTCAAAAAAAATTGACTACTTGCAGGTCTTTGTGTGACATTACACGATGCATGGACACAATATTCCGCTGAGCGTTTATTAACCCTCTACAGAAGGCCAAGCATCATAGTTTTGTTGAAATGGGCTGTTTTCGGGCACACACAGCACGCAATGTATGCCCGAAAGTTACACATAATCTCCTTTGTTGGAAGTGGAATTCACTGAGGACCATTTTTGTAAGTAATAAGGGTATTCAAAAACCCAAGCGTTAACCCCTTTTGGGGTGGTTAATAGCGATACCCATCAAAATCTAAAAAAAAATCATGTTTCCCGTGGATTTCGTTACAAACATCTTGTGAGTTTTCAACAGAAAATGGCCATTGATTGGTCTTGGAGTCACATTACCGATTGAATGGATAAAATATTCCAGTAAGCATTTGTTAACCCTCCACCTAAACAAATTTTTTTTATCAAACTGAGTCATTTGAGACTACTATACTCACCTGTCTCATAATACCAATGAAGGGACTTCGGTGAGACAGTTAAAAACAATTCATCAGACACTGAGGGGTCATGAAAAATCATGGAATCTCATCCGGAAAAGCCATGATTTTCCAGAATCATAAAGTCTATTATTTTTTTTTTTCCCACACATTTTGTCCGTATGATTCAGAAGCCATTTTCGAACCGATTTTCACAAAACTTTGCACACGCATAGAGGGGCCCAAAATCTAAAAATGTACCAAAGCGGATTTTTCGATTTGACCCTTATTTTGTTAGAATTGGCAAAAAACTGTCAAAATTGGGGTTTATCGGCACTTTCTCGAAACACGTCTCGTAGATTTTTTTTAAACCTTCATCATTGCTGGACCTGCCTGTGACAAGACCTTTGATGCACACGACGTATTAGTCTATGCATATGGTAACCCTCCACAGACTGCCAAACATCGAAATTTTGATGAAATGGGCCGGTTTCAGGCCCGTAAGCACCCACACGATACACGAGAGATAAACATAACTTCCTTTATTTGAAGTTGAATTCACAGAGGATCATTTTTGTAAGTAATAAGGGTGTTCAAAAAACCAAGCGTTAACCCGTTTTGGGCTGGTTAAACAGCAATACCCTCATAAAGCTCAAAAATTCAGGTTTTCCGTGGATTTCTCTAAACGAGTCATGTAGAGTTTCAAGAAAAAATTCTCACTCCCAGGCCTTGATGTGACAATAGAAGGTGCATGGACAAAATACTGCGGTGAGCATTTGTTAACCCTCCACGGGCTGCTAAATGTCAAAATTGTGATAAAATGGGCTGTTTTTGGACGACAACAGCACCCAACGGGTACGCCACAAAGAAAAGTGTTTTCTTTTATCGAGCGCACAATCTATACGGAAACATTTTTGTAAGTAGTAAGGGTATTCAAAAAACGAAGTCTTAACCCATTTTGGGCAGGCTAAAGAGAGAAACCCCTTAAAATCTAAAAATTCCCATTTTCTGTGGATTTCTCTAGATACATTCTATAGGTTTTCAAAAAAAATTGACTACTTGCAGGTCTTTGTGTGACATTACAAGATGCATGGACACAATATTCCGCTGAGCGTTTATTAACCCTCTACAGAATGCCAAGCATCATAATTTTGTTGAAATGGGCTGTTTTCGGGCACACACAGCACGCAATGTATGCCCGAATTTTACACATAATCTCCTTTGTTGGAAGTGGAATTCACTGAGGACCATTTTTGTAAGTAATAAGGGTATTCAAAAACCCAAGCGTTAACCCCTTTTGGGGTGGTTAATAGCGATACCCATCAAAATCTTAAAAAAAATCATGTTTCCCGTGGATTTCGTTACAAACATCTTGTGAGTTTTCAACAGAAAATGGCCATTGATTGGTCTTGGAGTCACATTACCGATTGAATGGATAAAATATTCCAGTAAGCATTTGTAAACCCTCCACCTATACAAATTTTTTTTATCAAACTGAGTCATTTGAGACTACTATACTCACCTGTCTCATAATACCAATGAAGGGACGTCGGTGAGACAGTTAAAAACAATTCATCAGACACTGAGGGGTCATGAAAAATCATGGAATCTCATCCGGAAAAGCCATGATTTTCCTGAATCATAAAGTCTATTATTTTTTTTTTTCCCACACATTTTGTCCGTATGATTCAGAAGCCATTTTCGAACCGATTTTCACAAAACTTTGCACACGCATAGAGGGGCACAAAATCTAAAAATGTACCGAAGCGGATTTTTCGATTTGACCCTTATTTTGTCAGAATTGGCAAAAAACTGTCAAAATTGGGGTTTATCGGCACTTTCTCGAAACACGTCCCGTAGATTTTTCTTAAACCTTCATCATTGCTGGACCTGCCTGTGACAAGACCTTTGATGCAGACGACGTATTAGTCTATGCATATGGTAACCCTCCACAGACAGCCAAACATCAAAATTTTGATGAAATGGGTCGGTTTCAGGCCCGTACAGCATCCACACGATACACGAGAGATAAACATAACTTCCTTTATTGGAAGTTGAATTCACAGAGGATCATTTTTGTAAGTAAAAAGGGTGTTCAAAAAACCAAGCGTTAACCCGTTTTGGGCTGGTTAAACAGCAATACCCTCATAAAGCTCAAAAATTCAGGTTTTCCGTGGATTTCTCTAAACGAGTCTTGTAGAGTTTCAAGAAAAAAATGTCACTCCCAGGCCTTGATGTGACAATAGAAGGTGCATGGACAAAATACTGCGGTGAGCATTTGTTAACCCTCCACGGGCTGCTAAAAGTCAAAATTGTGATAAAATGGGCTGTTTTTAGACGACAACAGCACCCAACGGGTACGCCACAAAGAAAAGTGTTTTCTTTTATCGAGCGCACAATCTATACGGAAACATTTTTGTAAGTAGTAAGGGTATTCAAAAAACGAAGTCTTAACCCATTTTGGGCAGGCTAAAGAGAGTAACCCCTTAAAATCTAAAAATTCCCATTTTCTGTGGATTTCTCTAGATACATTCTATAGGTTTTCAAAAAAAATTGACTACTTGCAGGTCTTTGTGTGACATTACACGATGCATGGACACAATATTCCGCTGAGCGTTTATTAACCCTCTACAGAAGGCCAAGCATCATAGTTTTGTTGAAATGGGCTGTTTTCGGGCACACACAGCACGCAATGTATGCCCGAAAGTTACACATAATCTCCTTTGTTGGAAGTGGAATTCACTGAGGACCATTTTTGTAAGTAATAAGGGTATTCAAAAACCCAAGCGTTAACCCCTTTTGGGGTGGTTAATAGCGATACCCATCAAAATCTAAAAAAAAATCATGTTTCCCGTGGATTTCGTTACAAACATCTTGTGAGTTTTCAACAGAAAATGGCCATTGATTGGTCTTGGAGTCACATTACCGATTGAATGGATAAAATATTCCAGTAAGCATTTGTTAACCCTCCACCTAAACAAATTTTTTTTATCAAACTGAGTCATTTGAGACTACTATACTCACCTGTCTCATAATACCAATGAAGGGACTTTGGTGAGACAGTTAAAAACAATTCATCAGACACTGAGGGGTCATGAAAAATCATGGAATCTCATCCGGAAAAGCCATGATTTTCCAGAATCATAAAGTCTATTATTTTTTTTTTTCCCACACATTTTGTCCGTATGATTCAGAAGCCATTTTCGAACCGATTTTCACAAAACTTTGCACACGCATAGAGGGGCCCAAAATCTAAAAATGTACCAAAGCGGATTTTTCGATTTGACCCTTATTTTGTTAGAATTGGCAAAAAACTGTCAAAATTGGGGTTTATCGGCACTTTCTCGAAACACGTCTCGTAGATTTTTTTTAAACCTTCATCATTGCTGGACCTGCCTGTGACAAGACCTTTGATGCACACGACGTATTAGTCTATGCATATGGTAACCCTCCACAGACTGCCAAACATCGAAATTTTGATGAAATGGGCCGGTTTCAGGCCCGTAAGCACCCACACGATACACGAGAGATAAACATAACTTCCTTTATTTGAAGTTGAATTCACAGAGGATCATTTTTGTAAGTAATAAGGGTGTTCAAAAAACCAAGCGTTAACCCGTTTTGGGCTGGTTAAACAGCAATACCCTCATAAAGCTCAAAAATTCAGGTTTTCCGTGGATTTCTCTAAACGAGTCTTGTAGAGTTTCAAGAAAAAATTCTCACTCCCAGGCCTTGATGTGACAATAGAAGGTGCATGGACAAAATACTGCGGTGAGCATTTGTTAACCCTCCACGGGCTGCTAAATGTCAAAATTGTGATAAAATGGGCTGTTTTTGGACGACAACAGCACCCAACGGGTACGCCACAAAGAAAAGTGTTTTCTTTTATCGAGCGCACAATCTATACGGAAACATTTTTGTAAGTAGTAAGGGTATTCAAAAAACGAAGTCTTAACCCATTTTGGGCAGGCTAAAGAGAGAAACCCCTTAAAATCTAAAAATTCCCATTTTCTGTGGATTTCTCTAGATACATTCTATAGGTTTTCAAAAAAAATTGACTACTTGCAGGTCTTTGTGTGACATTACAAGATGCATGGACACAATATTCCGCTGAGCGTTTATTAACCCTCTACAGAATGCCAAGCATCATAATTTTGTTGAAATGGGCTGTTTTCGGGCACACACAGCACGCAATGTATGCCCGAATTTTACACATAATCTCCTTTGTTGGAAGTGGAATTCACTGAGGACCATTTTTGTAAGTAATAAGGGTATTCAAAAACCCAAGCGTTAACCCCTTTTGGGGTGGTTAATAGCGATACCCATCAAAATCTTAAAAAAAATCATGTTTCCCGTGGATTTCGTTACAAACATCTTGTGAGTTTTCAACAGAAAATGGCCATTGATTGGTCTTGGAGTCACATTACCGATTGAATGGATAAAATATTCCAGTAAGCATTTGTAAACCCTCCACCTATACAAATTTTTTTTATCAAACTGAGTCATTTGAGCCTACTATACTCACCTGTCTCATAATACCAATGAAGGGACGTCGGTGAGACAGTTAAAAACAATTCATCAGACACTGAGGGGTCATGAAAAATCATGGAATCTCATCCGGAAAAGCCATGATTTTCCAGAATCATAAAGTCTATTATTTTTTTTTTTCCCACACATTTTGTCCGTATGATTCAGAAGCCATTTTCGAACCGATTTTCACAAAACTTTGCACACGCATAGAGGGGCACAAAATCTAAAAATGTACCAAAGTGGATTTTTCGGTTTGACCCTTATTTCGTCAGAATTGGCAAAAAACTGTCAAAATTGGGGTTTATCGGCACTTTCTCGAAACACGTCTCGTAGATTTTTTTTAAACCTTCATCATTGCTGGACCTGCCTGTGACAAGACCTTTGATGCACACGACGTATTAGTCTATGCATATGGTAACCCTCCACAGACTGCCAAACATCGAAATTTTGATGAAATGGGCCGGTTTCAGGCCCGTACAGCACCCACACGATACTCGAGAGATAAACATAACTTCCTTTATTGGAAGTTGAATTCACAGGGGATCATTTTTGTAAGTAATAAGGGTGTTCAAAAAACCAAGCGTTAACCCGTTTTGGGCTGGTTAAACAGCAATACCCTCATAAAGCTAAAAAATTCAGGTTTTCCGTGGATTTCTCAAAACGAGTCTTGTAGAGTTTCAAGAAAAAATTGTCACTCCCAGGCCTTGATGTGACAATAGAAGGTGCATGGACAAAATACTGCGGTGAGCATTTGTTAACCCTCCACGGGCTGCTAAAAGTCAAAATTGTGATAAAATGGGCTGTTTTTGGACGACAACAGCACCCAACGGGTACGCCACAAAGAAAAGTGTTTTCTTTTATCGAGCGCACAATCTATACGGAAACATTTTTGTAAGTAGTAAGGGTATTCAAAAAACGAAGTCTTAACCCATTTTGGGCAGGCTAAAGAGAGAAACCCCTTAAAATCTAAAAATTCCCATTTTCTGTGGATTTCTCTAGATACATTCTATAGGTTTTCAAAAAAAATTGACTACTTGCAGGTCTTTGTGTGACATTACAAGATGCATGGACACAATATTCCGCTGAGCGTTTATTAACCCTCTACAGAATGCCAAGCATCATAATTTTGTTGAAATGGGCTGTTTTCGGGCACACACAGCACGCAATGTATGCCCGAAAGTTACACATAATCTCCTTTGTTGGAAGTGGAATTCACTGAGGACCATTTTTGTAAGTAATAAGGGTATTCAAAAACCCAAGCGTTAACCCCTTTTGGGGTGGTTAATAGCGATACCCATCAAAATCTAAAAAAAAATCATGTTTCCCGTGGATTTCGTTACAAACATCTTGTGAGTTTTCAACAGAAAATGGCCATTGATTGGTCTTGGAGTCATATTACCGATTGAATGGATAAAATATTCCAGTAAGCATTTGTTAACCCTCCACCTAAAGAAATTTTTTTTATCAAACTGAGTCATTTGAGACTACTATACTCACCTGTCTCATAATACCAATGAAGGGACTTCGGTGAGACAGTTAAAAACAATTCATCAGACACTGAGGGGTCATGAAAAATCATGGAATCTCATCCGGAAAAGCCATGATTTTCCAGAATCATAAAGTCTATTATTTTTTTTTTTCCCACACATTTTGTCCGTATGATTAAGAAGCCATTTTCGAACCGATTTTCACAAAACTTTGCACACGCATAGAGGGGCACAAAATCTAAAAATGTACCAGAAGCGGATTTTTCGATTTGACCCTTATTTTGTCAGAATTGGCAAAAAACTGTCAAAATTGGGGTTTATCGGCACTTTCTCGAAACACGTCTCGTAGATTTTTTTTAAACCTTTATCATTGCTGGACCTGCCTGTGACAAGACCTTTGATGCACACGACGTATTAGTCTATGCATATGGTAACCCTCCACAGACTGCCAAACATTAAAATTTTGATGAAATGGGCCGGTTTCAGGCCCGTACAGCACCCACACGATACACGAGAGATAAACATAACTTCCTTTATTGGAAGTTGAATTCACAGAGGATCATTTTTGTAAGTAATAAGGGTGTTCAAAAAACCAAGCGTTAACCCGTTTTGGGCTGGTTAAACAGCAATACCCTCATAAAGCTCAAAAATTCAGGTTTTCCGTGGATTTCTCTAAACGAGTCTTGTAGAGTTTCAAGAAAAAATTGTCACTCCCAGGCCTTGATGTGACAATAGAAGGTGCATGGACAAAATACTGCGGTGAGCATTTGTTAACCCTCCACGGGCTGCTAAAAGTCAAAATTGTGATAAAATGGGCTGTTTTTGGACGACAACAGCACCCAACGGGTACGCCACAAAGAAAAGTGTTTTCTTTTATCGAGCGCACAATCTATACGGAAACATTTTTGTAAGTAGTAAGGGTATTCAAAAAACGAAGTCTTAACCCATTTTGGGCAGGCTAAAGAGAGAAACCCCTTAAAATCTAAAAATTCCCATTTTCTGTGGATTTCTCTAGATACATTCTATAGGTTTTCAAAAAAAATTGACTACTTGCAGGTCTTTGTGTGACATTACAAGATGCATGGACACAATATTCCGCTGAGCGTTTATTAACCCTCTACAGAATGCCAAGCATCATAATTTTGTTGAAATGGGCTGTTTTCGGGCACACACAGCACGCAATGTATGCCCGAAAGTTACACATAATCTCCTTTGTTGGAAGTGGAATTCACTGAGGACCATTTTTGTAAGTAATAAGGGTATTCAAAAACCCAAGCGTTAACCCCTTTTGGGGTGGTTAATAGCGATACCCATCAAAATCTAAAAAAAAATCATGTTTCCCGTGGATTTCGTTACAAACATCTTGTGAGTTTTCAACAGAAAATGGCCATTGATTGGTCTTGGAGTCATATTACCGATTGAATGGATAAAATATTCCAGTAAGCATTTGTTAACCCTCCACCTAAAGAAATTTTTTTTATCAAACTGAGTCATTTGAGACTACTATACTCACCTGTCTCATAATACCAATGAAGGGACTTCGGTGAGACAGTTAAAAACAATTCATCAGACACTGAGGGGTCATGAAAAATCATGGAATCTCATCCGGAAAAGCCATGATTTTCCAGAATCATAAAGTCTATTATTTTTTTTTTTCCCACACATTTTGTCCGTATGATTAAGAAGCCATTTTCGAACCGATTTTCACAAAACTTTGCACACGCATAGAGGGGCACAAAATCTAAAAATGTACCAGAAGCGGATTTTTCGATTTGACCCTTATTTTGTCAGAATTGGCAAAAAACTGTCAAAATTGGGGTTTATCGGCACTTTCTCGAAACACGTCTCGTAGATTTTTTTTAAACCTTTATCATTGCTGGACCTGCCTGTGACAAGACCTTTGATGCACACGACGTATTAGTCTATGCATATGGTAACCCTCCACAGACTGCCAAACATTAAAATTTTGATGAAATGGGCCGGTTTCAGGCCCGTACAGCACCCACACGATACACGAGAGATAAACATAACTTCCTTTATTGGAAGTTGAATTCACAGAGGATCATTTTTGTAAGTAATAAGGGTGTTCAAAAAACCAAGCGTTAACCCGTTTTGGGCTGGTTAAACAGCAATACCCTCATAAAGCTCAAAAATTCAGGTTTTCCGTGGATTTCTCTAAACGAGTCTTGTAGAGTTTCAAGAAAAAATTGTCACTCCCAGGCCTTGATGTGACAATAGAAGGTGCATGGACAAAATACTGCGGTGAGCATTTGTTAACCCTCCACGGGCTGCTAAATGTCAAAATTGTGATAAAATGGGCTGTTTTTGGACGACAACAGCACCCAACGGGTACGCCACAAAGAAAAGTGTTTTCTTTTATCGAGCGCACAATCTATACGGAAACATTTTTGTAAGTAGTAAGGGTATTCAAAAAACGAAGTCTTAACCCATTTTGGGCAGGCTAAAGAGAGAAACCCCTTAAAATCTAAAAATTCCCATTTTCTGTGGATTTCTCTAGATACATTCTATAGGTTTTCAAAAAAAATTGACTACTTGCAGGTCTTTGTGTGACATTACAAGATGCATGGACACAATATTCCGCTGAGCGTTTATTAACCCTCTACAGAATGCCAAGCATCATAATTTTGTTGAAATGGGCTGTTTTCGGGCACACACAGCACGCAATGTATGCCCGAAAGTTACACATAATCTCCTTTGTTGGAAGTGGAATTCACTGAGGACCATTTTTGTAAGTAATAAGGGTATTCAAAAACCCAAGCGTTAACCCCTTTTGGGGTGGTTAAAAGCGATACCCATCAAAATCTAAAAAAAAATCATGTTTCCCGTGGATTTCGTTACAAACATCTTGTGAGTTTTCAACAGAAAATGGCCATTGATTGGTCTTGGAGTCACATTACCGATTGAATGGATAAAATATTCCAGTAAGCATTTGTTAACCCTCCACCTAAACAAATTTTTTTTTATCAAACTGAGTCATTTGAGACTACTATACTCACCTGTCTCATAATACCAATGAAGGGACTTCGGTGAGACAGTTAAAAACAATTCATCAGACACTGAGGGGTCATGAAAAATCATGGAATCTCATCCGGAAAAGCCATTATTTTCCAGAATCATAAAGTCTATTATTTTTTTTTTTCCCACACATTTTGTCCGTATGATTCAGAAGCCATTTTCGAACCGATTTTCACAAAACTTTGCACACGCATAGAGGGGCACAAAATCTAAAAATGTACCGAAGCGGATTTTTCGATTTGACCCTTATTTTGTCAGAATTGGCAAAAAACTGTCAAAATTGGGGTTTATCGGCACTTTCTCGAAACACGTCTCGTAGATTTTTCTTAAACCTTCATCATTGCTGGACCTGCCTGTGACAAGACCTTTGATGCAGACGACGTATTAGTCTATGCATATGGTAACCCTCCACAGACAGCCAAACATCAAAATTTTGATGAAATGGGTCGGTTTCAGGCCCGTACAGCACCCACACGATACACGAGAGATAAACATAACTTCCTTTATTGGAAGTTGAATTCACAGAGGATCATTTTTGTAAGTAATAAGGGTGTTCAAAAAACCAAGCGTTAACCCGTTTTGGGCTGGTTAAACAGCAATACCCTCATAAAGCTCAAAAATTCAGGTTTTCCGTGGATTTCTCTAAACGAGTCTTGTAGAGTTTCAAGAAAAAAATGTCACTCCCAGGCCTTGATGTGACAATAGAAGGTGCATGGACAAAATACTGCGGTGAGCATTTGTTAACCCTCCACGGGCTGCTAAAAGTCAAAATTGTGATAAAATGGGCTGTTTTTAGACGACAACAGCACCCAACGGGTACGCCACAAAGAAAAGTGTTTTCTTTTTTCGAGCGCACAATCTATACGGAAACATTTTTGTAAGTAGTAAGGGTATTCAAAAAACGAAGTCTTAACCCATTTTGGGCAGGCTAAAGAGAGTAACCCCTTAAAATCTAAAAATTCCCATTTTCTGTGGATTTCTCTAGATACATTCTATAGGTTTTCAAAAAAAATTGACTACTTGCAGGTCTTTGTGTGACATTACACGATGCATGGACACAATATTCCGCTGAGCGTTTATTAACCCTCTACAGAAGGCCAAGCATCATAGTTTTGTTGAAATGGGCTGTTTTCGGGCACACACAGCACGCAATGTATGCCCGAAAGTTACACATAATCTCCTTTGTTGGAAGTGGAATTCACTGAGGACCATTTTTGTAAGTAATAAGGGTATTCAAAAACCCAAGCGTTAACCCCTTTTGGGGTGGTTAATAGCGATACCCATCAAAATCTAAAAAAAAATCATGTTTCCCGTGGATTTCGTTACAAACATCTTGTGAGTTTTCAACAGAAAATGGCCATTGATTGGTCTTGGAGTCACATTACCGATTGAATGGATAAAATATTCCAGTAAGCATTTGTTAACCCTCCACCTAAACAAATTTTTTTTATCAAACTGAGTCATTTGAGACTACTATACTCACCTGTCTCATAATACCAATGAAGGGACTTCGGTGAGACAGTTAAAAACAATTCATCAGACACTGAGGGGTCATGAAAAATCATGGAATCTCATCCGGAAAAGCCATGATTTTCCAGAATCATAAAGTCCATTATTTTTTTTTTTCCCACACATTTTGTCCGTATGATTCAGAAGCCATTTTCGAACCGATTTTCACAAAACTTTGCACACGCATAGAGGGGCCCAAAATCTAAAAATGTACCAAAGCGGATTTTTCGATTTGACCCTTATTTTGTTAGAATTGGCAAAAAACTGTCAAAATTGGGGTTTATCGGCACTTTCTCGAAACACGTCTCGTAGATTTTTTTTAAACCTTCATCATTGCTGGACCTGCCTGTGACAAGACCTTTGATGCACACGACGTATTAGTCTATGCATATGGTAACCCTCCACAGACTGCCAAACATCGAAATTTTGATGAAATGGGCCGGTTTCAGGCCCGTAAGCACCCACACGATACACGAGAGATAAACATAACTTCCTTTATTTGAAGTTGAATTCACAGAGGATCATTTTTGTAAGTAATAAGGGTGTTCAAAAAACCAAGCGTTAACCCGTTTTGGGCTGGTTAAACAGCAATACCCTCATAAAGCTCAAAAATTCAGGTTTTCCGTGGATTTCTCTAAACGAGTCATGTAGAGTTTCAAGAAAAAATTCTCACTCCCAGGCCTTGATGTGACAATAGAAGGTGCATGGACAAAATACTGCGGTGAGCATTTGTTAACCCTCCACGGGCTGCTAAATGTCAAAATTGTGATAAAATGGGCTGTTTTTGGACGACAACAGCACCCAACGGGTACGCCACAAAGAAAAGTGTTTTCTTTTATCGAGCGCACAATCTATACGGAAACATTTTTGTAAGTAGTAAGGGTATTCAAAAAACGAAGTCTTAACCCATTTTGGGCAGGCTAAAGAGAGAAACCCCTTAAAATCTAAAAATTCCCATTTTCTGTGGATTTCTCTAGATACATTCTATAGGTTTTCAAAAAAAATTGACTACTTGCAGGTCTTTGTGTGACATTACAAGATGCATGGACACAATATTCCGCTGAGCGTTTATTAACCCTCTACAGAATGCCAAGCATCATAATTTTGTTGAAATGGGCTGTTTTCGGGCACACACAGCACGCAATGTATGCCCGAATTTTACACATAATCTCCTTTGTTGGAAGTGGAATTCACTGAGGACCATTTTTGTAAGTAATAAGGGTATTCAAAAACCCAAGCGTTAACCCCTTTTGGGGTGGTTAATAGCGATACCCATCAAAATCTTAAAAAAAATCATGTTTCCCGTGGATTTCGTTACAAACATCTTGTGAGTTTTCAACAGAAAATGGCCATTGATTGGTCTTGGAGTCACATTACCGATTGAATGGATAAAATATTCCAGTAAGCATTTGTAAACCCTCCACCTATACAAATTTTTTTTATCAAACTGAGTCATTTGAGACTACTATACTCACCTGTCTCATAATACCAATGAAGGGACGTCGGTGAGACAGTTAAAAACAATTCATCAGACACTGAGGGGTCATGAAAAATCATGGAATCTCATCCGGAAAAGCCATGATTTTCCTGAATCATAAAGTCTATTATTTTTTTTTTTCCCACACATTTTGTCCGTATGATTCAGAAGCCATTTTCGAACCGATTTTCACAAAACTTTGCACACGCATAGAGGGGCACAAAATCTAAAAATGTACCGAAGCGGATTTTTCGATTTGACCCTTATTTTGTCAGAATTGGCAAAAAACTGTCAAAATTGGGGTTTATCGGCACTTTCTCGAAACACGTCCCGTAGATTTTTCTTAAACCTTCATCATTGCTGGACCTGCCTGTGACAAGACCTTTGATGCAGACGACGTATTAGTCTATGCATATGGTAACCCTCCACAGACAGCCAAACATCAAAATTTTGATGAAATGGGTCGGTTTCAGGCCCGTACAGCACCCACACGATACACGAGAGATAAACATAACTTCCTTTATTGGAAGTTGAATTCACAGAGGATCATTTTTGTAAGTAAAAAGGGTGTTCAAAAAACCAAGCGTTAACCCGTTTTGGGCTGGTTAAACAGCAATACCCTCATAAAGCTCAAAAATTCAGGTTTTCCGTGGATTTCTCTAAACGAGTCTTGTAGAGTTTCAAGAAAAAAATGTCACTCCCAGGCCTTGATGTGACAATAGAAGGTGCATGGACAAAATACTGCGGTGAGCATTTGTTAACCCTCCACGGGCTGCTAAAAGTCAAAATTGTGATAAAATGGGCTGTTTTTAGACGACAACAGCACCCAACGGGTACGCCACAAAGAAAAGTGTTTTCTTTTATCGAGCGCACAATCTATACGGAAACATTTTTGTAAGTAGTAAGGGTATTCAAAAAACGAAGTCTTAACCCATTTTGGGCAGGCTAAAGAGAGTAACCCCTTAAAATCTAAAAATTCCCATTTTCTGTGGATTTCTCTAGATACATTCTATAGGTTTTCAAAAAAAATTGACTACTTGCAGGTCTTTGTGTGACATTACACGATGCATGGACACAATATTCCGCTGAGCGTTTATTAACCCTCTACAGAAGGCCAAGCATCATAGTTTTGTTGAAATGGGCTGTTTTCGGGCACACACAGCACGCAATGTATGCCCGAAAGTTACACATAATCTCCTTTGTTGGAAGTGGAATTCACTGAGGACCATTTTTGTAAGTAATAAGGGTATTCAAAAACCCAAGCGTTAACCCCTTTTGGGGTGGTTAATAGCGATACCCATCAAAATCTAAAAAAAAATCATGTTTCCCGTGGATTTCGTTACAAACATCTTGTGAGTTTTCAACAGAAAATGGCCATTGATTGGTCTTGGAGTCACATTACCGATTGAATGGATAAAATATTCCAGTAAGCATTTGTTAACCCTCCACCTAAACAAATTTTTTTTATCAAACTGAGTCATTTGAGACTACTATACTCACCTGTCTCATAATACCAATGAAGGGACTTTGGTGAGACAGTTAAAAACAATTCATCAGACACTGAGGGGTCATGAAAAATCATGGAATCTCATCCGGAAAAGCCATGATTTTCCAGAATCATAAAGTCTATTATTTTTTTTTTTCCCAAACATTTTGTCCGTATGATTCAGAAGCCATTTTCGAACCGATTTTCACAAAACTTTGCACACGCATAGAGGGGCCCAAAATCTAAAAATGTACCAAAGCGGATTTTTCGATTTGACCCTTATTTTGTTAGAATTGGCAAAAAACTGTCAAAATTGGGGTTTATCGGCACTTTCTCGAAACACGTCTCGTAGATTTTTTTTAAACCTTCATCATTGCTGGACCTGCCTGTGACAAGACCTTTGATGCACACGACGTATTAGTCTATGCATATGGTAACCCTCCACAGACTGCCAAACATCGAAATTTTGATGAAATGGGCCGGTTTCAGGCCCGTAAGCACCCACACGATACACGAGAGATAAACATAACTTCCTTTATTTGAAGTTGAATTCACAGAGGATCATTTTTGTAAGTAATAAGGGTGTTCAAAAAACCAAGCGTTAACCCGTTTTGGGCTGGTTAAACAGCAATACCCTCATAAAGCTCAAAAATTCAGGTTTTCCGTGGATTTCTCTAAACGAGTCTTGTAGAGTTTCAAGAAAAAATTCTCACTCCCAGGCCTTGATGTGACAATAGAAGGTGCATGGACAAAATACTGCGGTGAGCATTTGTTAACCCTCCACGGGCTGCTAAATGTCAAAATTGTGATAAAATGGGCTGTTTTTGGACGACAACAGCACCCAACGGGTACGCCACAAAGAAAAGTGTTTTCTTTTATCGAGCGCACAATCTATACGGAAACATTTTTGTAAGTAGTAAGGGTATTCAAAAAACGAAGTCTTAACCCATTTTGGGCAGGCTAAAGAGAGAAACCCCTTAAAATCTAAAAATTCCCATTTTCTGTGGATTTCTCTAGATACATTCTATAGGTTTTCAAAAAAAATTGACTACTTGCAGGTCTTTGTGTGACATTACAAGATGCATGGACACAATATTCCGCTGAGCGTTTATTAACCCTCTACAGAATGCCAAGCATCATAATTTTGTTGAAATGGGCTGTTTTCGGGCACACACAGCACGCAATGTATGCCCGAATTTTACACATAATCTCCTTTGTTGGAAGTGGAATTCACTGAGGACCATTTTTGTAAGTAATAAGGGTATTCAAAAACCCAAGCGTTAACCCCTTTTGGGGTGGTTAATAGCGATACCCATCAAAATCTTAAAAAAAATCATGTTTCCCGTGGATTTCGTTACAAACATCTTGTGAGTTTTCAACAGAAAATGGCCATTGATTGGTCTTGGAGTCACATTACCGATTGAATGGATAAAATATTCCAGTAAGCATTTGTAAACCCTCCACCTATACAAATTTTTTTTATCAAACTGAGTCATTTGAGCCTACTATACTCACCTGTCTCATAATACCAATGAAGGGACGTCGGTGAGACAGTTAAAAACAATTCATCAGACACTGAGGGGTCATGAAAAATCATGGAATCTCATCCGGAAAAGCCATGATTTTCCAGAATCATAAAGTCTATTATTTTTTTTTTTCCCACACATTTTGTCCGTATGATTCAGAAGCCATTTTCGAACCGATTTTCACAAAACTTTGCACACGCATAGAGGGGCACAAAATCTAAAAATGTACCAAAGTGGATTTTTCGGTTTGACCCTTATTTCGTCAGAATTGGCAAAAAACTGTCAAAATTGGGGTTTATCGGCACTTTCTCGAAACACGTCTCGTAGATTTTTTTTAAACCTTCATCATTGCTGGACCTGCCTGTGACAAGACCTTTGATGCACACGACGTATTAGTCTATGCATATGGTAACCCTCCACAGACTGCCAAACATCGAAATTTTGATGAAATGGGCCGGTTTCAGGCCCGTACAGCACCCACACGATACTCGAGAGATAAACATAACTTCCTTTATTGGAAGTTGAATTCACAGGGGATCATTTTTGTAAGTAATAAGGGTGTTCAAAAAACCAAGCGTTAACCCGTTTTGGGCTGGTTAAACAGCAATACCCTCATAAAGCTAAAAAATTCAGGTTTTCCGTGGATTTCTCAAAACGAGTCTTGTAGAGTTTCAAGAAAAAATTGTCACTCCCAGGCCTTGATGTGACAATAGAAGGTGCATGGACAAAATACTGCGGTGAGCATTTGTTAACCCTCCACGGGCTGCTAAAAGTCAAAATTGTGATAAAATGGGCTGTTCTTGGACGACAACAGCACCCAACGGGTACGCCACAAGGAAAAGTGTTTTCTTTTATCGAGCGCACAATCTATACGGAAACATTTTTGTAAGTAGTAAGGGTATTCAAAAAACGAAGTCTTAACCCATTTTGGAGAGGCTAAAGAGAGAAACCCCTTAAAATCTAAAAATTCCCATTTTCTGTGGATTTCTCTAGATACATTCTATAGGTTTTCAAAAAAAATTGACTACTTGCAGGTCTTTGTGTGACATTACAAGATGCATGGACACAATATTCCGCTGAGCGTTTATTAAACCTCTATAGAATGCCAAGCATCATAATTTTGTTGAAATGGGCTGTTTTCGGGCACACACAGCACGCAATGTATGCCCGAAAGTTACACATAATCTCCTTTGTTGGAAGTGGAATTCACTGAGGACCATTTTTGTAAGTAATAAGGGTATTCAAAAACCCAAGCGTTAACCCCTTTTGGGGTGGTTAAAAGCGATACCCATCAAAATCTAAAAAAAAATCATGTTTCCCGTGGATTTCGTTACAAACATCTTGTGAGTTTTCAACAGAAAATGGCCATTGATTGGTGTTGGAGTCACATTACCGATTGAATGGATAAAATATTCCAGTAAGCATTTGTTAACCCTCCACCTAAACAAATTTTTTTTTATCAAACTGAGTCATTTGAGACTACTATACTCACCTGTCTCATAATACCAATGAAGGGACTTCGGTGAGACAGTTAAAAACAATTCATCAGACACTGAGGGGTCATGAAAAATCATGGAATCTCATCCGGAAAAGCCATTATTTTCCAGAATCATAAAGTCTATTATTTTTTTTTTTCCCACACATTTTGTCCGTATGATTCAGAAGCCATTTTCGAACCGATTTTCACAAAACTTTGCACACGCATAGAGGGGCACAAAATCTAAAAATGTACCGAAGCGGATTTTTCGATTTGACCCTTATTTTGTCAGAATTGGCAAAAAACTGTCAAAATTGGGGTTTATCGGCACTTTCTCGAAACACGTCTCGTAGATTTTTCTTAAACCTTCATCATTGCTGGACCTGCCTGTGACAAGACCTTTGATGCAGACGACGTATTAGTCTATACATATGGTAACCCTCCACAGACAGCCAAACATCAAAATTTTGATGAAATGGGTCGGTTTCAGGCCCGTACAGCACCCACACGATACACGAGATATAAACATAACTTCCTTTATTGGAAGTTGAATTCACAGAGGATCATTTTTGTAAGTAATAAGGGTGTTCAAAAAACGAAGCGTTAACCCGTTTTGGGCTGGTTAAACAGCAATACCCTCATAAAGCTCAAAAATTCAGGTTTTCCGTGGATTTCTCTAAACGAGTCTTGTAGAGTTTCAAGAAAAAAATGTCACTCCCAGGCCTTGATGTGACAATAGAAGGTGCATGGACAAAATACTGCGGTGAGCATTTGTTAACCCTCCACGGGCTGCTAAAAGTCAAAATTGTGATAAAATGGGCTGTTTTTAGACGACAACAGCACCCAACGGGTACGCCACAAAGAAAAGTGTTTTCTTTTATCGTGCGCACAATCTATACGGAAACATTTTTGTAAGTAGTAAGGGTATTCAAAAAACGAAGTCTTAACCCATTTTGGGCAGGCTAAAGAGAGTAACCCCTTAAAATCTAAAAATTCCCATTTTCTGTGGATTTCTCTAGATACATTCTATAGGTTTTCAAAAAAAATTGACTACTTGCAGGTCTTTGTGTGACATTACACGATGCATGGACACAATATTCCGCTGAGCGTTTATTAACCCTCTACAGAAGGCCAAGCATCATAGTTTTGTTGAAATGGGCTGTTTTCGGGCACACACAGCACGCAATGTATGCCCGAAAGTTACACATAATCTCCTTTGTTGGAAGTGGAATTCACTGAGGACCATTTTTGAAAGTAATAAGGGTATTCAAAAACCCAAGCGTTAACCCCTTTTGGGGTGGTTAATAGCGATACCCATCAAAATCTAAAAAAAAATCATGTTTCCCGTGGATTTCGTTACAAACATCTTGTGAGTTTTCAACAGAAAATGGCCATTGATTGGTCTTGGAGTCACATTACCGATTGAATGGATAAAATATTCCAGTAAGCATTTGTTAACCCTCCACCTAAACAAATTTTTTTTATCAAACTGAGTCATTTGAGATTACTATACTCACCTGTCTCATAATACCAATGAAGGGACTTCGGTGAGACAGTTAAAAACAATTCATCAGACACTGAGGGGTCATGAAAAATCATGGAATCTCATCCGGAAAAGCAATGATTTTCCAGAATCATAAAGTCTATTATTTTTTTTTTTCCCACACATTTTGTCCGTATGATTCAGAAGCCATTTTCGAACCGATTTTCACAAAACTTTGCACACGCATAGAGGGGCCCAAAATGTAAAAATGTACCAAAGCGGATTTTTCGATTTGACCCTTATTTTGTCAGAATTGGCAAAAAACTGTCAAAATTGGGGTTTATCGGCACTTTCTCGAAACACGTCTCGTAGATTTTTTTTAAACCTTCATCATTGCTGGACCTGCCTGTGACAAGACCTTTGATGCACACGACGTATTAGTCTATGCATATGGTAACCCTCCACAGACTGCCAAACATCGAAATTATGATGAAATGGGCCGGTTTCAGGCCCGTAAGCACCCACACGATACACGAGAGATAAACATAACTTCCTTTATTTGAAGTTGAATTCACAGAGGATCATTTTTGTAAGTAATAAGGGTGTTCAAAAAACCAAGCGTTAACCCGTTTTGGGCTGGTTAAACAGCAATACCCTCATAAAGCTCAAAAATTCAGGTTTTCCGTGGGTTTCTCTAAACGAGTCTTGTAGAGTTTCAAGAAAAAATTGTCACTCCCAGGCCTTGATGTGACAATAGAAGGTGCATGGACAAAATACTGCGGTGAGCATTTGTTAACCCTCCACGGGCTGCTAAATGTCAAAATTGTGATAAAATGGGCTGTTTTTGGACGACAACAGCACCCAACGGGTACGCCACAAAGAAAAGTGTTTTCTTTTATCGAGCGCACAATCTATACGGAAACATTTTTGTAAGTAGTAAGGGTATTCAAAAAACGAAGTCTTAACCCATTTTGGGCAGGCTAAAGAGAGTAACCCCTTAAAATCTAAAAATTCCCATTTTCTGTGGATTTCTCTAGATACATTCTATAGGTTTTCAAAAAAAATTGACTACTTGCAGGTCTTTGTGTGACATTACACGATGCATGGACACAATATTCCGCTGAGCGTTTATTAACCCTCTACAGAAGGCCAAGCATCATAGTTTTGTTGAAATGGGCTGTTTTCGGGCACACACAGCACGCAATGTATGCCCGAAAGTTACACATAATCTCCTTTGTTGGAAGTGGAATTCACTGAGGACCATTTTTGTAAGTAATAAGGGTATTCAAAAACCCAAGCGTTAACCCCTTTTGGGGTGGTTAATAGCGATACCCATCAAAATCTAAAAAAAAATCATGCTTCCCGTGGATTTCGTTACAAACATCTTGTGAGTTTTCAACAGAAAATGGCCATTGATTGGTCTTGGAGTCACATTACCGATTGAATGGATAAAATATTCCAGTAAGCATTTGTTAACCCTCCACCTAAACAAATTTTTTTTTATCAAACTGAGTCATTTGAGACTACTATACTCACCTGTCTCATAATACCAATGAAGGGACTTCGGTGAGACAGTTAAAAACAATTCATCAGACACTGAGGGGTCATGAAAAATCATGGAATCTCATCCGGAAAAGCCATTATTTTCCAGAATCATAAAGTCTATTATTTTTTTTTTTCCCACACATTTTGTCCGTATGATTCAGAAGCCATTTTCGAACCGATTTTCACAAAACTTTGCACACGCATAGAGGGGCACAAAATCTAAAAATGTACCGAAGCGGATTTTTCGATTTGACCCTTATTTTGTCAGAATTGGCAAAAAACTGTCAAAATTGGGGTTTATCGGCACTTTCTCGAAACACGTCTCGTAGATTTTTCTTAAACCTTCATCATTGCTGGACCTGCCTGTGACAAGACCTTTGATGCAGACGACGTATTAGTCTATACATATGGTAACCCTCCTCAGACAGCCAAACATCAAAATTTTGATGAAATGGGTCGGTTTCAGGCCCGTACAGCACCCACACGATACACGAGATATAAACATAACTTCCTTTATTGGAAGTTGAATTCACAGAGGATCATTTTTGTAAGTAATAAGGGTGTTCAAAAAACGAAGCGTTAACCCGTTTTGGGCTGGTTAAACAGCAATACCCTCATAAAGCTCAAAAATTCAGGTTTTCCGTGGATTTCTCTAAACGAGTCTTGTAGAGTTTCAAGAAAAAAATGTCACTCCCAGGCCTTGATGTGACAATAGAAGGTGCATGGACAAAATACTGCGGTGAGCATTTGTTAACCCTCCACGGGCTGCTAAAAGTCAAAATTGTGATAAAATGGGCTGTTTTTAGACGACAACAGCACCCAACGGGTACGCCACAAAGAAAAGTGTTTTCTTTTATTGTGCGCACAATCTATACGGAAACATTTTTGTAAGTAGTAAGGGTATTCAAAAAACGAAGTCTTAACCCATTTTGGGCAGGCTAAAGAGAGTAACCCCTTAAAATCTAAAAATTCCCATTTTCTGTGGATTTCTCTAGATACATTCTATAGGTTTTCAAAAAAAATTGACTACTTGCAGGTCTTTGTGTGACATTACACGATGCATGGACACAATATTCCGCTGAGCGTTTATTAACCCTCTACAGAAGGCCAAGCATCATAGTTTTGTTGAAATGGGCTGTTTTCGGGCACACACAGCACGCAATGTATGCCCGAAAGTTACACATAATCTCCTTTGTTGGAAGTGGAATTCACTGAGGACCATTTTTGAAAGTAATAAGGGTATTCAAAAACCCAAGCGTTAACCCCTTTTGGGGTGGTTAATAGCGATACCCATCAAAATCTAAAAAAAAATCATGTTTCCCGTGGATTTCGTTACAAACATCTTGTGAGTTTTCAACAGAAAATGGCCATTGATTGGTCTTGGAGTCACATTACCGATTGAATGGATAAAATATTCCAGTAAGCATTTGTTAACCCTCCACCTAAACAAATTTTTTTTATCAAACTGAGTCATTTGAGATTACTATACTCACCTGTCTCATAATACCAATGAAGGGACTTCGGTGAGACAGTTAAAAACAATTCATCAGACACTGAGGGGTCATGAAAAATCATGGAATCTCATCCGGAAAAGCAATGATTTTCCAGAATCATAAAGTCTATTATTTTTTTTTTTCCCACACATTTTGTCCGTATGATTCAGAAGCCATTTTCGAACCGATTTTCACAAAACTTTGCACACGCATAGAGGGGCCCAAAATGTAAAAATGTACCAAAGCGGATTTTTCGATTTGACCCTTATTTTGTCAGAATTGGCAAAAAACTGTCAAAATTGGGGTTTATCGGCACTTTCTCGAAACACGTCTCGTAGATTTTTTTTAAACCTTCATCATTGCTGGACCTGCCTGTGACAAGACCTTTGATGCACACGACGTATTAGTCTATGCATATGGTAACCCTCCACAGACTGCCAAACATCGAAATTATGATGAAATGGGCCGGTTTCAGGCCCGTAAGCACCCACACGATACACGAGAGATAAACATAACTTCCTTTATTTGAAGTTGAATTCACAGAGGATCATTTTTGTAAGTAATAAGGGTGTTCAAAAAACCAAGCGTTAACCCGTTTTGGGCTGGTTAAACAGCAATACCCTCATAAAGCTCAAAAATTCAGGTTTTCCGTGGGTTTCTCTAAACGAGTCTTGTAGAGTTTCAAGAAAAAATTGTCACTCCCAGGCCTTGATGTGACAATAGAAGGTGCATGGACAAAATACTGCGGTGAGCATTTGTTAACCCTCCACGGGCTGCTAAATGTCAAAATTGTGATAAAATGGGCTGTTTTTGGACGACAACAGCACCCAACGGGTACGCCACAAAGAAAAGTGTTTTCTTTTATCGAGCGCACAATCTATACGGAAACATTTTTGTAAGTAGTAAGGGTATTCAAAAAACGAAGTCTTAACCCATTTTGGGCAGGCTAAAGAGAGTAACCCCTTAAAATCTAAAAATTCCCATTTTCTGTGGATTTCTCTAGATACATTCTATAGGTTTTCAAAAAAAATTGACTACTTGCAGGTCTTTGTGTGACATTACACGATGCATGGACACAATATTCCGCTGAGCGTTTATTAACCCTCTACAGAAGGCCAAGCATCATAGTTTTGTTGAAATGGGCTGTTTTCGGGCACACACAGCACGCAATGTATGCCCGAAAGTTACACATAATCTCCTTTGTTGGAAGTGGAATTCACTGAGGACCATTTTTGTAAGTAATAAGGGTATTCAAAAACCCAAGCGTTAACCCCTTTTGGGGTGGTTAATAGCGATACCCATCAAAATCTAAAAAAAAATCATGCTTCCCGTGGATTTCGTTACAAACATCTTGTGAGTTTTCAACAGAAAATGGCCATTGATTGGTCTTGGAGTCACATTACCGATTGAATGGATAAAATATTCCAGTAAGCATTTGTTAACCCTCCACCTAAACAAATTTTTTTTTATCAAACTGAGTCATTTGAGACTACTATACTCACCTGTCTCATAATACCAATGAAGGGACTTCGGTGAGACAGTTAAAAACAATTCATCAGACACTGAGGGGTCATGAAAAATCATGGAATCTCATCCGGAAAAGCCATTATTTTCCAGAATCATAAAGTCTATTATTTTTTTTTTTCCCACACATTTTGTCCGTATGATTCAGAAGCCATTTTCGAACCGATTTTCACAAAACTTTGCACACGCATAGAGGGGCACAAAATCTAAAAATGTACCGAAGCGGATTTTTCGATTTGACCCTTATTTTGTCAGAATTGGCAAAAAACTGTCAAAATTGGGGTTTATCGGCACTTTCTCGAAACACGTCTCGTAGATTTTTCTTAAACCTTCATCATTGCTGGACCTGCCTGTGACAAGACCTTTGATGCAGACGACGTATTAGTCTATACATATGGTAACCCTCCACAGACAGCCAAACATCAAAATTTTGATGAAATGGGTCGGTTTCAGGCCCGTACAGCACCCACACGATACACGAGATATAAACATAACTTCCTTTATTGGAAGTTGAATTCACAGAGGATCATTTTTGTAAGTAATAAGGGTGTTCAAAAAACGAAGCGTTAACCCGTTTTGGGCTGGTTAAACAGCAATACCCTCATAAAGCTCAAAAATTCAGGTTTTCCGTGGATTTCTCTAAACGAGTCTTGTAGAGTTTCAAGAAAAAAATGTCACTCCCAGGCCTTGATGTGACAATAGAAGGTGCATGGACAAAATACTGCGGTGAGCATTTGTTAACCCTCCACGGGCTGCTAAAAGTCAAAATTGTGATAAAATGGGCTGTTTTTAGACGACAACAGCACCCAACGGGTACGCCACAAAGAAAAGTGTTTTCTTTTATCGTGCGCACAATCTATACGGAAACATTTTTGTAAGTAGTAAGGGTATTCAAAAAACGAAGTCTTAACCCATTTTGGGCAGGCTAAAGAGAGTAACCCCTTAAAATCTAAAAATTCCCATTTTCTGTGGATTTCTCTAGATACATTCTATAGGTTTTCAAAAAAAATTGACTACTTGCAGGTCTTTGTGTGCCATTACACGATGCATGGACACAATATTCCGCTGAGCGTTTATTAACCCTCTACAGAAGGCCAAGCATCATAGTTTTGTTGAAATGGGCTGTTTTCGGGCACACACAGCACGCAATGTATGCCCGAAAGTTACACATAATCTCCTTTGTTGGAAGTGGAATTCACTGAGGACCATTTTTGAAAGTAATAAGGGTATTCAAAAACCCAAGCGTTAACCCCTTTTGGGGTGGTTAATAGCGATACCCATCAAAATCTAAAAAAAAATCATGTTTCCCGTGGATTTCGTTACAAACATCTTGTGAGTTTTCAACAGAAAATGGCCATTGATTGGTCTTGGAGTCACATTACCGATTGAATGGATAAAATATTCCAGTAAGCATTTGTTAACCCTCCACCTAAACAAATTTTTTTTATCAAACTGAGTCATTTGAGATTACTATACTCACCTGTCTCATAATACCAATGAAGGGACTTCGGTGAGACAGTTAAAAACAATTCATCAGACACTGAGGGGTCATGAAAAATCATGGAATCTCATCCGGAAAAGCAATGATTTTCCAGAATCATAAAGTCTATTATTTTTTTTTTTCCCACACATTTTGTCCGTATGATTCAGAAGCCATTTTCGAACCGATTTTCACAAAACTTTGCACACGCATAGAGGGGCCCAAAATGTAAAAATGTACCAAAGCGGATTTTTCGATTTGACCCTTATTTTGTCAGAATTGGCAAAAAACTGTCAAAATTGGGGTTTATCGGCACTTTCTCGAAACACGTCTCGTAGATTTTTTTTAAACCTTCATCATTGCTGGACCTGCCTGTGACAAGACCTTTGATGCACACGACGTATTAGTCTATGCATATGGTAACCCTCCACAGACTGCCAAACATCGAAATTATGATGAAATGGGCCGGTTTCAGGCCCGTAAGCACCCACACGATACACGAGAGATAAACATAACTTCCTTTATTTGAAGTTGAATTCACAGAGGATCATTTTTGTAAGTAATAAGGGTGTTCAAAAAACCAAGCGTTAACCCGTTTTGGGCTGGTTAAACAGCAATACCCTCATAAAGCTCAAAAATTCAGGTTTTCCGTGGGTTTCTCTAAACGAGTCTTGTAGAGTTTCAAGAAAAAATTGTCACTCCCAGGCCTTGATGTGACAATAGAAGGTGCATGGACAAAATACTGCGGTGAGCATTTGTTAACCCTCCACGGGCTGCTAAATGTCAAAATTGTGATAAAATGGGCTGTTTTTGGACGACAACAGCACCCAACGGGTACGCCACAAAGAAAAGTGTTTTCTTTTATCGAGCGCACAATCTATACGGAAACATTTTTGTAAGTAGTAAGGGTATTCAAAAAACGAAGTCTTAACCCATTTTGGGCAGGCTAAAGAGAGTAACCCCTTAAAATCTAAAAATTCCCATTTTCTGTGGATTTCTCTAGATACATTCTATAGGTTTTCAAAAAAAATTGACTACTTGCAGGTCTTTGTGTGACATTACACGATGCATGGACACAATATTCCGCTGAGCGTTTATTAACCCTCTACAGAAGGCCAAGCATCATAGTTTTGTTGAAATGGGCTGTTTTCGGGCACACACAGCACGCAATGTATGCCCGAAAGTTACACATAATCTCCTTTGTTGGAAGTGGAATTCACTGAGGACCATTTTTGTAAGTAATAAGGGTATTCAAAAACCCAAGCGTTAACCCCTTTTGGGGTGGTTAATAGCGATACCCATCAAAATCTAAAAAAAAATCATGCTTCCCGTGGATTTCGTTACAAACATCTTGTGAGTTTTCAACAGAAAATGGCCATTGATTGGTCTTGGAGTCACATTACCGATTGAATGGATAAAATATTCCAGTAAGCATTTGTTAACCCTCCACCTAAACAAATTTTTTTTATCAAACTGAGTCATTTGAGACTACTATACTCACCTGTCTCATAATACCAATGAAGGGACTTCGGTGAGACAGTTAAAAACAATTCATTAGACACTGAGGGGTCATGAAAAATCATGGAATCTCATCCGGAAAAGCCATGATTTTCCAGAATCATAAAGTCTATTATTTTTTTTTTTCCCACACATTTTGTCCGTATGATTCAGAAGCCATTTTCGAACCGATTTTCACAAAACTTTGCACACGCATAGAGGGGCCCAAAATCTAAAAATGTACCAAAGCGGATTTTTCGATTTGACCCTTATTTTGTTAGAATTGGCAAAAAACTGTCAAAATTGGGGTTTATCGGCACTTTCTCGAAACACGTCTCGTAGATTTTTTTTAAACCTTCATCATTGCTGGACCTGCCTGTGACAAGACCTTTGATGCACACGACGTATTAGTCTATGCATATGGTAACCCTCCACAGACTGCCAAACATCGAAATTTTGATGAAATGGGCCGGTTTCAGGCCCGTAAGCACCCACACGATACACGAGAGATAAACATAACTTCCTTTATTTGAAGTTGAATTCACAGAGGATCATTTTTGTAAGTAATAAGGGTGTTCAAAAAACCAAGCGTTAACCCCTTTTGGGGTGGTTAATAGCGATACCCATCAAAATCTAAAAAAAAATCATGCTTCCCGTGGATTTCGTTACAAACATCTTGTGAGTTTTCAACAGAAAATGGCCATTGATTGGTCTTGGAGTCACATTACCGATTGAATGGATAAAATATTCCAGTAAGCATTTGTTAACCCTCCACCTAAACAAATTTTTTTTATCAAACTGAGTCATTTGAGACTACTATACTCACCTGTCTCATAATACCAATGAAGGGACTTCGGTGAGACAGTTAAAAACAATTCATCAGACACTGAGGGGTCATGAAAAATCATGGAATCTCATCCGGAAAAGCCATTATTTTCCAGAATCATAAAGTCTATTATTTTTTTTTTTCCCACACATTTTGTCCGTATGATTCAGAAGCCATTTTCGAACCGATTTTCACAAAACTTTGCACACGCATAGAGGGGCACAAAATCTAAAAATGTACCGAAGCGGATTTTTCGATTTGACCCTTATTTTGTCAGAATTGGCAAAAAACTGTCAAAATTGGGGTTTATCGGCACTTTCTCGAAACACGTCTCGTAGATTTTTCTTAAACCTTCATCATTGCTGGACCTGCCTGTGACAAGACCTTTGATGCAGACGACGTATTAGTCTATACATATGGTAACCCTCCACAGACAGCCAAACATCAAAATTTTGATGAAATGGGTCGGTTTCAGGCCCGTACAGCACCCACACGATACACGAGATATAAACATAACTTCCTTTATTGGAAGTTGAATTCACAGAGGATCATTTTTGTAAGTAATAAGGGTGTTCAAAAAACGAAGCGTTAACCCGTTTTGGGCTGGTTAAACAGCAATACCCTCATAAAGCTCAAAAATTCAGGTTTTCCGTGGATTTCTCTAAACGAGTCTTGTAGAGTTTCAAGAAAAAAATGTCACTCCCAGGCCTTGATGTGACAATAGAAGGTGCATGGACAAAATACTGCGGTGAGCATTTGTTAACCCTCCACGGGCTGCTAAAAGTCAAAATTGTGATAAAATGGGCTGTTTTTAGACGACAACAGCACCCAACGGGTACGCCACAAAGAAAAGTGTTTTCTTTTATCGTGCGCACAATCTATACGGAAACATTTTTGTAAGTAGTAAGGGTATTCAAAAAACGAAGTCTTAACCCATTTTGGGCAGGCTAAAGAGAGTAACCCCTTAAAATCTAAAAATTCCCATTTTCTGTGGATTTCTCTAGATACATTCTATAGGTTTTCAAAAAAAATTGACTACTTGCAGGTCTTTGTGTGCCATTACACGATGCATGGACACAATATTCCGCTGAGCGTTTATTAACCCTCTACAGAAGGCCAAGCATCATAGTTTTGTTGAAATGGGCTGTTTTCGGGCACACACAGCACGCAATGTATGCCCGAAAGTTACACATAATCTCCTTTGTTGGAAGTGGAATTCACTGAGGACCATTTTTGAAAGTAATAAGGGTATTCAAAAACCCAAGCGTTAACCCCTTTTGGGGTGGTTAATAGCGATACCCATCAAAATCTAAAAAAAAATCATGTTTCCCGTGGATTTCGTTACAAACATCTTGTGAGTTTTCAACAGAAAATGGCCATTGATTGGTCTTGGAGTCACATTACCGATTGAATGGATAAAATATTCCAGTAAGCATTTGTTAACCCTCCACCTAAACAAATTTTTTTTATCAAACTGAGTCATTTGAGATTACTATACTCACCTGTCTCATAATACCAATGAAGGGACTTCGGTGAGACAGTTAAAAACAATTCATCAGACACTGAGGGGTCATGAAAAATCATGGAATCTCATCCGGAAAAGCAATGATTTTCCAGAATCATAAAGTCTATTATTTTTTTTTTTCCCACACATTTTGTCCGTATGATTCAGAAGCCATTTTCGAACCGATTTTCACAAAACTTTGCACACGCATAGAGGGGCCCAAAATGTAAAAATGTACCAAAGCGGATTTTTCGATTTGACCCTTATTTTGTCAGAATTGGCAAAAAACTGTCAAAATTGGGGTTTATCGGCACTTTCTCGAAACACGTCTCGTAGATTTTTTTTAAACCTTCATCATTGCTGGACCTGCCTGTGACAAGACCTTTGATGCACACGACGTATTAGTCTATGCATATGGTAACCCTCCACAGACTGCCAAACATCGAAATTATGATGAAATGGGCCGGTTTCAGGCCCGTAAGCACCCACACGATACACGAGAGATAAACATAACTTCCTTTATTTGAAGTTGAATTCACAGAGGATCATTTTTGTAAGTAATAAGGGTGTTCAAAAAACCAAGCGTTAACCCGTTTTGGGCTGGTTAAACAGCAATACCCTCATAAAGCTCAAAAATTCAGGTTTTCCGTGGGTTTCTCTAAACGAGTCTTGTAGAGTTTCAAGAAAAAATTGTCACTCCCAGGCCTTGATGTGACAATAGAAGGTGCATGGACAAAATACTGCGGTGAGCATTTGTTAACCCTCCACGGGCTGCTAAATGTCAAAATTGTGATAAAATGGGCTGTTTTTGGACGACAACAGCACCCAACGGGTACGCCACAAAGAAAAGTGTTTTCTTTTATCGAGCGCACAATCTATACGGAAACATTTTTGTAAGTAGTAAGGGTATTCAAAAAACGAAGTCTTAACCCATTTTGGGCAGGCTAAAGAGAGTAACCCCTTAAAATCTAAAAATTCCCATTTTCTGTGGATTTCTCTAGATACATTCTATAGGTTTTCAAAAAAAATTGACTACTTGCAGGTCTTTGTGTGACATTACACGATGCATGGACACAATATTCCGCTGAGCGTTTATTAACCCTCTACAGAAGGCCAAGCATCATAGTTTTGTTGAAATGGGCTGTTTTCGGGCACACACAGCACGCAATGTATGCCCGAAAGTTACACATAATCTCCTTTGTTGGAAGTGGAATTCACTGAGGACCATTTTTGTAAGTAATAAGGGTATTCAAAAACCCAAGCGTTAACCCCTTTTGGGGTGGTTAATAGCGATACCCATCAAAATCTAAAAAAAAATCATGCTTCCCGTGGATTTCGTTACAAACATCTTGTGAGTTTTCAACAGAAAATGGCCATTGATTGGTCTTGGAGTCACATTACCGATTGAATGGATAAAATATTCCAGTAAGCATTTGTTAACCCTCCACCTAAACAAATTTTTTTTATCAAACTGAGTCATTTGAGACTACTATACTCACCTGTCTCATAATACCAATGAAGGGACTTCGGTGAGACAGTTAAAAACAATTCATTAGACACTGAGGGGTCATGAAAAATCATGGAATCTCATCCGGAAAAGCCATGATTTTCCAGAATCATAAAGTCTATTATTTTTTTTTTTCCCACACATTTTGTCCGTATGATTCAGAAGCCATTTTCGAACCGATTTTCACAAAACTTTGCACACGCATAGAGGGGCCCAAAATCTAAAAATGTACCAAAGCGGATTTTTCGATTTGACCCTTATTTTGTTAGAATTGGCAAAAAACTGTCAAAATTGGGGTTTATCGGCACTTTCTCGAAACACGTCTCGTAGATTTTTTTTAAACCTTCATCATTGCTGGACCTGCCTGTGACAAGACCTTTGATGCACACGACGTATTAGTCTATGCATATGGTAACCCTCCACAGACTGCCAAACATCGAAATTTTGATGAAATGGGCCGGTTTCAGGCCCGTAAGCACCCACACGATACACGAGAGATAAACATAACTTCCTTTATTTGAAGTTGAATTCACAGAGGATCATTTTTGTAAGTAATAAGGGTGTTCAAAAAACCAAGCGTTAACCCGTTTTGGGCTGGTTAAACAGCAATACCCTCATAAAGCTCAAAAATTCAGGTTTTCCGTGGATTTCTCTAAACGAGTCTTGTAGAGTTTCAAGAAAAAATTCTCACTCCCAGGCCTTGATGTGACAATAGAAGGTGCATGTACAAAATACTGCGGTGAGCATTTGTTAACCCTCCACGGGCTGCTAAATGTCAAAATTGTGATAAAATGGGCTGTTTTTGGACGACAACAGCACCCAACGGGTACGCCACAAAGAAAAGTGTTTTCTTTTATCGAGCGCACAATCTATACGGAAACATTTTTGTAAGTAGTAAGGGTATTCAAAAAACGAAGTCTTAACCCATTTTGGGCAGGCTAAAGAGAGAAACCCCTTAAAATCTAAAAATTCCCATTTTCTGTGGATTTCTCTAGATACATTCTATAGGTTTTCAAAAAAAATTGACTACTTGCAGGTCTTTGTGTGACATTACAAGATGCATGGACACAATATTCCGCTGAGCGTTTATTAACCCTCTACAGAATGCCAAGCATCATAATTTTGTTGAAATGGGCTGTTTTCGGGCACACACAGCACGCAATGTATGCCCGAATTTTACACATAATCTCCTTTGTTGGAAGTGGAATTCACTGAGGACCATTTTTGTAAGTAATAAGGGTATTCAAAAACCCAAGCGTTAACCCCTTTTGGGGTGGTTAATAGCGATACCCATCAAAATCTTAAAAAAAATCATGTTTCCCGTGGATTTCGTTACAAACATCTTGTGAGTTTTCAACAGAAAATGGCCATTGATTGGTCTTGGAGTCACATTACCGATTGAATGGATAAAATATTCCAGTAAGCATTTGTAAACCCTCCACCTATACAAATTTTTTTTATCAAACTGAGTCATTTGAGACTACTATACTCACCTGTCTCATAATACCAATGAAGGGACGTCGGTGAGACAGTTAAAAACAATTCATCAGACACTGAGGGGTCATGAAAAATCATGGAATCTCATCCGGAAAAGCCATGATTTTCCAGAATCATAAAGTCTATTATTTTTTTTTTTCCCACACATTTTGTCCGTATGATTCAGAAGCCATTTTCGAACCGATTTTCACAAAACTTTGCACACGCATAGAGGGGCACAAAATCTAAAAATGTACCGAAGCGGATTTTTCGATTTGACCCTTATTTTGTCAGAATTGGCAAAAAACTGTCAAAATTGGGGTTTATCGGCACTTTCTCGAAACACGTCACGTAGATTTTTCTTAAACCTTCATCATTGCTGGACCTGCCTGTGACAAGACCTTTGATGCAGACGACGTATTAGTCTATGCATATGGTAACCCTCCACAGACAGCCAAACATCAAAATTTTGATGAAATGGGTCGGTTTCAGGCCCGTACAGCACCCACACGATACACGAGAGATAAACATAACTTCCTTTATTGGAAGTTGAATTCACAGAGGATCATTTTTGTAAGTAATAAGGGTGTTCAAAAAACCAAGCGTTAACCCGTTTTGGGCTGGTTAAACAGCAATACCCTCATAAAGCTCAAAAATTCAGGTTTTCCGTGGATTTCTCTAAACGAGTCTTGTAGAGTTTCAAGAAAAAAATGTCACTCCCAGGCCTTGATGTGACAATAGAAGGTGCATGGACAAAATACTGCGGTGAGCATTTGTTAACCCTCCACGGGCTGCTAAAAGTCAAAATTGTGATAAAATGGGCTGTTTTTAGACGACAACAGCACCCAACGGGTACGCCACAAAGAAAAGTGTTTTCTTTTATCGAGCGCACAATCTATACGGAAACATTTTTGTAAGTAGTAAGGGTATTCAAAAAACGAAGTCTTAACCCATTTTGGGCAGGCTAAAGAGAGTAACCCCTTAAAATCTAAAAATTCCCATTTTCTGTGGATTTCTCTAGATACATTCTATAGGTTTTCAAAAAAAATTGACTACTTGCAGGTCTTTGTGTGACATTACACGATGCATGGACACAATATTCCGCTGAGCGTTTATTAACCCTCTACAGAAGGCCAAGCATCATAGTTTTGTTGAAATGGGCTGTTTTCGGGCACACACAGCACGCAATGTATGCCCGAAAGTTACACATAATCTCCTTTGTTGGAAGTGGAATTCACTGAGGACCATTTTTGTAAGTAATAAGGGTATTCAAAAACCCAAGCGTTAACCCCTTTTGGGGTGGTTAATAGCGATACCCATCAAAATCTAAAAAAAAATCATGTTTCCCGTGGATTTCGTTACAAACATCTTGTGAGTTTTCAACAGAAAATGGCCATTGATTGGTCTTGGAGTCACATTACCGATTGAATGGATAAAATATTCCAGTAAGCATTTGTTAACCCTCCACCTAAACAAATTTTTTTTATCAAACTGAGTCATTTGAGATTACTATACTCACCTGTCTCATAATACCAATGAAGGGACTTCGGTGAGACAGTTAAAAACAATTCATCAGACACTGAGGGGTCATGAAAAATCATGGAATCTCATCCGGAAAAGCAATGATTTTCCAGAATCATAAAGTCTATTATTTTTTTTTTTTCCCACACATTTTGTCCGTATGATTCAGAAGCCATTTTCGAACCGATTTTCACAAAACTTTGCACACGCATAGAGGGGCCCAAAATCTAAAAATGTACCAAAGCGGATTTTTCGATTTGACCCTTATTTTGTCAGAATTGGCAAAAAACTGTCAAAATTGGGGTTTATCGGCACTTTCTCGAAACACGTCTCGTAGATTTTTTTTAAACCTTCATCATTGCTGGACCTGCCTGTGACAAGACCTTTGATGCACACGACGTATTAGTCTATGCATATGGTAACCCTCCACAGACTGCCAAACATCGAAATTATGATGAAATGGGCCGGTTTCAGGCCCGTAAGCACCCACACGATACACGAGAGATAAATATAACTTCCTTTATTTGAAGTTGAATTCACAGAGGATCATTTTTGTAAGTAATAAGGGTGTTCAAAAAACCAAGCGTTAACCCGTTTTGGGCTGGTTAAACAGCAATACCCTCATAAAGCTCAAAAATTCAGGTTTTCCTTGGGTTTCTCTAAACGAGTCTTGTAGAGTTTCAAGAAAAAATTGTCACTCCCAGGCCTTGATGTGACAATAGAAGGTGCATGGACAAAATACTGCGGTGAGCATTTGTTAACCCTCCACGGGCTGCTAAATGTCAAAATTGTGATAAAATGGGCTGTTTTTGGACGACAACAGCACCCAACGGGTACGCCACAAAGAAAAGTGTTTTCTTTTATCGAGCGCACAATCTATACGGAAACATTTTTGTAAGTAGTAAGGGTATTCAAAAAACGAAGTCTTAACCCATTTTGGGCAGGCTAAAGAGAGAAACCCCTTAAAATCTAAAAATTCCCATTTTCTGTGGATTTCTCTAGATACATTCTATAGGTTTTCAAAAAAAATTGACTACTTGCAGGTCTTTGTGTGACATTACAAGATGCATGGACACAATATTCCGCTGAGCGTTTATTAACCCTCTACAGAATGCCAAGCATCATAGTTTTGTTGAAATGGGCTGTTTTCGGGCACACACAGCACGCAATGTATGCCCGAAAGTTACACATAATCTCCTTTGTTGGAAGTGGAATTCACTGAGGACCATTTTTGTAAGTAATAAGGGTATTCAAAAACCCAAGCGTTAACCCCTTTTGGGGTGGTTAATAGCGATACCCATCAAAATCTAAAAAAAAATCATGTTTCCCGTGGATTTCGTTACAAACATCTTGTGAGTTTTCAACAGAAAATGGCCATTGATTGGTCTTGGAGTCACATTACCGATTGAATGGATAAAATATTCCAGTAAGCATTTGTTAACCCTCCACCTAAACAAATTTTTTTTATCAAACTGAGTCATTTGAGACTACTATACTCACCTGTCTCATAATACCAATGAAGGGACTTCGGTGAGACAGTTAAAAACAATTCATCAGACACTGAGGGGTCATGAAAAATCATGGAATCTCATCCGGAAAAGCCATGATTTTCCAGAATCATAAAGTCTATTATTTTTTTTTTTCCCACACATTTTGTCCGTATGATTCAGAAGCCATTTTCGAACCTATTTTCACAAAACTTTGCACACGCATAGAGGGGCCCAACATCTAAAAATGTACCAAAGCGGATTTTTCGATTTGACCCTTATTTTGTCAGAATTGGCAAAAAACTATCAAAATTGGGGTTTATCGGCACTTTCTCGAAACACGTCTCGTAGATTTTTTTTAAACCTTCATCATTGCTGGACCTGCCTGTGATAAGACCTTTGATGCACACGACGTATTAGTCTATGCATATGGTAACCCTCCACAGACTGCCAAACATCGAAATTTTGATGAAATGGGCCGGTTTCAGGCCCGTAAGCACCCACACGATACACGAGAGATAAACATAACTTCCTTTATTTGAAGTTGAATTCACAGAGGATCATTTTTGTAAGTAATAAGGGTGTTCAAAAAACCAAGCGTTAACCCGTTTTGGGCTGGTTAAACAGCAATACCCTCATAAAGCTCAAAAATTCAGGTTTTCCGTGGATTTCTCTAAACGAGTCCTGTAGAGTTTCAAGAAAAAATTGTCACTCCCAGGCCTTGATGTGACAATAGAAGGTGCATGGACAAAATACTGCGGTGAGCATTTGTTAACCCTCCACGGGCTGCTAAATGTCAAAATTGTGATAAAATGGGCTGTTTTTGGACGACAACAGCACCCAACGGGTACGCCACAAAGAAAAGTGTTTTCTTTTATCGAGCGCACAATCTATACGGAAACATTTTTGTAAGTAGTAAGGGTATTCAAAAAACGAAGTCTTAACCCATTTTGGAGAGGCTAAAGAGAGAAAGCCCTTAAAATCTAAAAATTCCCATTTTCTGTGGATTTCTCTAGATACATTCTATAGGTTTTCAAAAAAAATTGACTACTTGCAGGTCTTTGTGTGACATTACAAGATGCATGGACACAATATTCCGCTGAGCGTTTATTAACCCTCTACAGAATGCCAAGCATCATAATTTTGTTGAAATGGGCTGTTTTCGGGCACACAGAGCACGCAATGTATGCCCGAATGTTACACATAATCTCCTTTGTTGGAAGTGGAATTCACTGAGGACCATTTTTGTAAGTAATAAGGGTATTCAAAAACCCAAGCGTTAACCCCTTTTGGGGTGGTTAATAGAGATACCCATCAAAATCTTAAAAAAAATCATGTTTCCCGTGGATTTCGTTACAAACATCTTGTGAGTTTTCAACAGAAAATGGCCATTGATTGGTCTTGGAGTCACATTACCGATTGAATGGATAAAATATTCCAGTAAGCATTTGTAAACCCTCCACCTATACAATTTTTTTTTATCAAACTGAGTCATTTGAGACTACTATACTCACCTGTCTCATAATACCAATGAAGGGACTTCGGTGAGACAGTTAAAAACAATTCATCAGACACTGAGGGGTCATGAAAAATCATGGAATCTCATCCGGAAAAGCCATGATTTTCCAGAATCATAAAGTCTATTATTTTTTTTTTTCCCACACATTTTGTCCGTATGATTCAGAAGCCATTTTCGAACCTATTTTCACAAAACTTTGCACACGCATAGAGGGGCCCAACATCTAAAAATGTACCAAAGCGGATTTTTCGATTTGACCCTTATTTTGTCAGAATTGGCAAAAAACTATCAAAATTGGGGTTTATCGGCACTTTCTCGAAACACGTCTCGTAGATTTTTTTTAAACCTTCATCATTGCTGGACCTGCCTGTGATAAGACCTTTGATGCACACGACGTATTAGTCTATGCATATGGTAACCCTCCACAGACTGCCAAACATCGAAATTTTGATGAAATGGGCCGGTTTCAGGCCCGTAAGCACCCACACGATACACGAGAGATAAACATAACTTCCTTTATTTGAAGTTGAATTCACAGAGGATCATTTTTGTAAGTAATAAGGGTGTTCAAAAAACCAAGCGTTAACCCGTTTTGGGCTGGTTAAACAGCAATACCCTCATAAAGCTCAAAAATTCAGGTTTTCCGTGGATTTCTCTAAACGAGTCCTGTAGAGTTTCAAGAAAAAATTGTCACTCCCAGGCCTTGATGTGACAATAGAAGGTGCATGGACAAAATACTGCGGTGAGCATTTGTTAACCCTCCACGGGCTGCTAAATGTCAAAATTGTGATAAAATGGGCTGTTTTTGGACGACAACAGCACCCAACGGGTACGCCACAAAGAAAAGTGTTTTCTTTTATCGAGCGCACAATCTATACGGAAACATTTTTGTAAGTAGTAAGGGTATTCAAAAAACGAAGTCTTAACCCATTTTGGAGAGGCTAAAGAGAGAAAGCCCTTAAAATCTAAAAATTCCCATTTTCTGTGGATTTCTCTAGATACATTCTATAGGTTTTCAAAAAAAATTGACTACTTGCAGGTCTTTGTGTGACATTACAAGATGCATGGACACAATATTCCGCTGAGCGTTTATTAACCCTCTACAGAATGCCAAGCATCATAATTTTGTTGAAATGGGCTGTTTTCGGGCACACAGAGCACGCAATGTATGCCCGAATGTTACACATAATCTCCTTTGTTGGAAGTGGAATTCACTGAGGACCATTTTTGTAAGTAATAAGGGTATTCAAAAACCCAAGCGTTAACCCCTTTTGGGGTGGTTAATAGAGATACCCATCAAAATCTTAAAAAAAATCATGTTTCCCGTGGATTTCGTTACAAACATCTTGTGAGTTTTCAACAGAAAATGGCCATTGATTGGTCTTGGAGTCACATTACCGATTGAATGGATAAAATATTCCAGTAAGCATTTGTAAACCCTCCACCTATACAATTTTTTTTTATCAAACTGAGTCATTTGAGACTACTATACTCACCTGTCTCATAATACCAATGAAGGGACGTCGGTGAGACAGTTAAAAACAATTCATCAGACACTGAGGGGTCATGAAAAATCATGGAATCTCATCCGGAAAAGCCATGATTTTCCAGAATCATAAAGTCTATTATTTTTTTTTTCCCACACATTTTGTCCGTATGATTCAGAAGCCATTTTCGAACCGATTTTCACAAAACTGTGCACACGCATAGAGGGGCACAAAATCTAAAAATGTACCAAAGTGGATTTTTCGGTTTGACCCTTATTTCGTCAGAATTGGCAAAAAACTGTCAAAATTGGGGTTTATCGGCACTTTCTCGAAACACGTCTCGTAGATTTTTTTTAAACCTTCATCATTGCTGGACCTGCCTGTGACAAGACCTTTGATGCATACGACGTATTAGTCTATGCATATGGTAACCCTCCACAGACTGCCAAACATAGAAATTTTGATGAAATGGGCCGGTTTCAGGCCCGTACGGCACCCACACGATACACGAGAGATAAACATAACTTCCTTTATTGGAAGTGGAATTCACAGAGGATCATTTTTGTAAGTAATAAGGGTGTTCAAAAAACCAAGCGTTAACCCGTTTTGGGCTGGTTAAACAGCAATACCCTCATAAAGCTCAAAAATTCAGGTTTTCCGTGGATTTCTCTAAATGAGTCTTGTAGAGTTTCAAGAAAAAATTGTCACTCCCAGGCCTTGATGTGACAATAGAAGGTGCATTGACAAAATACTGCGGTGAGCATTTGTTAACCCTCCACGGGTTGCTAAAAGTCAAAATTGTGATAAAATGGGCTGTTTTTGGACGCCAACAGCACCCAACGGGTACGCCACAAAGAAAAGTGTTTTCTTTTATCGCGCGCACAATCTATACGGAAACATTTTTGTAAGTAGTAAGGGTATTCAAAAAACGAAGTCTTAACCCATTTTGGGCAGGCTAAAGAGAGAAACCCCTTAAAATCTAAAAATTCCCATTTTCTGTGGATTTCTCTAAATACATTCTATAGGTTTTCAAAAAAATTGACTACTTGCAGGTCTTTGTGTGACATTACAACATGCATGGACACAATATTCCGCTGAGCGCTTATTAACCCTCTACAGAATGCCAAGCATCATAATTTTGTTGAAATGGGCTGTTTTCGGGCACACACAGCACGCAATGTATGCCCGAAAGTTACACATAATCTCCTTTGTTGGAAGTGGAATTCACTGAGGACCATTTTTGTAAGTAATAAGGGTATTCAAAAACCCAAGCGTTAACCCCTTTTGGGGTGGTTAATAGCGATACCCATCAAAAGCTAAAAAAAATCATGTTTCCCGTGGATTTCGTTACAAACATCTTGTGAGTTTTCAACAGAAAATGGCCATTGATTGGTCTTGGATTCACATTACCGGTTGAATGGATAAAATATTCCAGTAAGCATTTGTTAATCGTCCACCTAAACAATTTTTTTTATCAAACTGAGTCATTTGAGACTACTATACTCACCTGTCTCATAATACCAATGAAGGGACTTCGGTGAGACAGTTAAAAACAATTCATCAGGCACTGAGGGGTCATGAAAAATCATGGAATGTCATCCGGAAAAGCCATGATTTTCCAGAATCATAAAGTCTATTATTTTTTTTTTCCCACACATTTTGTCCGTATGATTCAGAAGCCATTTTCGAACCGATTTTCACAAAACTTTGCACACGCATAGAGGGGCACAAAATCTAAAAATGTACCAAAGCGGATTTTTCGATTTGACCCTTATTTCGTCAGAATTGGCAAAAAACTGTCAAAATTGGGGTTTATCGGCACTTTCTCGAAACACGTCTCGTAGATTTTTTTTAAACCTTCATCATTGCTGGACATGCCTGTGACAAGACCTTTGATGCACACGACATATTAGTCTATGCATATGGTTACCCTCCACAGCCTGCCAAACATCGAAATTTTGATGAAATGGGCCGGTTTCAGGCCCCTACAGCACCCACACGATACACGAGAGAAAAACATAACTTCCTTTATTGGAAGTGGAATTCACAGAGGATCATTTTTGTAAGTAATAAGGGTGTTCAAAAAACCAAGCGTTAACCCGTTTTGGGCTGGTTAAACAGCAATACCCTCATAAAGCTCAAAAATTCAGGTTTTCCGTGGATTTCTCTAAACGAGTCTTGTAGAGTTTCAAGTAAAAATTGTCACTCCCAGGCCTTGATGTGACAATATAAGGTGCATGGACAAAATACTGCGGTGAGCATTTGTTAACCCTCCACGGGCTGCTAAAAGTCAAAATTGTGATAAAATGGACTGTTTTTGGACGACAACAGCACCCAACGGGTACGCCACAAAGAAAAGTGTTTTCTTTTATCGAGCGCACAATCTATACGGAAACATTTTTGTAAGTAGTAAGGGTATTCAAAAAACGAAGTCTTAACCCATTTTGGGCAGGCTAAAGAGAGAACCCCCTTAAAATCAAAAAATTCCCATTTTCTGTGGATTTCTCTAAATACATTCTATAGGTTTTCAAAAAAAATTGACTACTTGCAGGTCTTTGTGTGACATTACAAGATGCATGGACACAATATTCCGCTGAGCGTTTATTAACCCTCTACAGAATGCCAAGCATCATAATTTTGTTGAAATGGGCTGTTTTTCGGGCACACACAGCACGCAATGTATGCCCGAAAGTTACACATGATCTCCTTTGTTGGAAGTGGAATTCACTGAGGACCATTTTTGTAAGTAATAAGGGTATTCAAAAACCCAAGCGTTAACCCCTTTTGGGGTGGTTAATAGCGATACCCATCAAAATCTAAAAAAAAATCATGTTTCCCGTGGATTTCGTTACAAACATCTTGTGAGTTTTCAACAGAAAATGGCCATTGATTGGTCTTGGAGTCACATTACCGGTTGAATGGATAAAATATTCCAGTAAGCATTTGTTAACCCTCCACCTAAACAATTTTTTTTATCAAACTGAATCATTTGAGACTACTATACTCACCTGTCTCATAATACCAACGAAGGGACTTCGGTGAGACAGTTAAAAAGAATTCATCAGACACTGTGGGGTCATGAAAAATCATGGAATCTCATCCGGAAAAGCTATGTTTCTCCAGAATCATAAAGTCTATTATTTTTTGTTTTTTCGCACACATTTTGTCCGGATGATTCAGAAGCCATTTTCGAACCGATTTTCACAAAACTTTGCACACGCATAGAGGGGCCCAAATTCTAAAAATGTACTCAAGCGGATTTTTCGATTTGATCCTTATTTCGTCAGAATTGGCAAAAAACTGCCAAAATTGGGGTTTAAAGGCACTTTCTCGAAACATGTCTTGTAGATTTTTCTTAAACATTCATCATTGCTAGACCTGCCTGTGACACGACCTTTGATGCACACGACGTATTAGTCTATGCATATGGTAACCCTCCACAGACTGCCAAACGTCAAAATTTTGATGAAATGGGCCAGTTTCAGGCCCCTACAGCACCCAAACGATACACGAGAGATAAACATAACTTCCTTTGTTGGAAGTGGAATTCACAGAGGATCATTTTTGTAAGTAATAAGGGTGTTCAAAAAACCAAGCGTTAACCCGTTTTGGGCTGGTTAAACAAAAATACCCCCCCCCCCCCCATAAAGCTAAATAAATCATGTTTTCCGTGGATTTCTCTAAGCGAGTCTTGTAGATTTTCAAGACAAATTTGTAACTCCCAGGCCTTGGTGTAACAACAGAAGTTGCATGGACAAAATACTGCGGTGAGCATTTGTTAACCCTCCACGGGCTGCTAAAAGTCAAAATTGTGATAAAATGGGCTGTTTTTGGACGCCAACAGCACCCAATGGGTACTTCACAAAGAAAAGTGCCTTCTTTTATCAAGCGCACAATCTATACGGAAACATGTTTGTAAGTAATAAGGGTATTCAGAAGTCGAAGTCTTAACCCATTTTGGGCAGGGTGAAGAGAGAGACCCCTTGAAATCTTAAAATTCACATTTTCTGTGGATTTTAAAAAAATTGACTACTCGCAGGTCTTTGTGTGACATTACGAGCTGCATGGACAAAATATTCCGGTGAGCGCATATTAACTCTGTACAGGCTGCCAAGCACCGTAATTTTGTTGAAATGGGCTGCTTTAGGACATGCACAGCACCCAATGTGTACCTGAGAAATAAACGTAATCTCCTTTGTTGGAAGTGGAATTCACCGAGGACTATTTTTGTAAGTAATCAGGGTATTCAAAAAACCAAGCGTTAACCCCTTTTGTGGTTGTTAATAGCGATACCCATCAAAAGCTTAAAATTTTATGTTTTCCTTGGATTTCTTTACAAACAACTGGTAGGGATTTCAAGAGAAAATGGCAATCGTAACTCCGAACTGCAGCACAGGCAGGGTTAGATTGGTTGAAGACATGCGTACCGTCGACATGCAGTACGCCTTAGTACATGGCGGCATCGTGCCCCCATGTGGACAATCGGAGTTAAGTGCCTTGCCAAAGGACACAACATGGGAGTCCGAATTGATCGCTCGGACGGCCACCCTTCCAATGATTAACCAGGCTCAACGTGCTTAACTTCGGGGATCTGACAAGAACCCGCTACCACAATGCCACCGCGCCCCGCCACTGCATGCTAAGAAAGCAGTAAATAACGTTTGCTACGATGGGATCAGTTACTTATAATATCAAATAGTGTTGACACTATAGCATTTCCCCGACAGTGGGTCCAGGTATATACTAGTCTGTAAAACGGCTATACACTGCCCCTCCTCTGCCCCAGGGTGGCGACGTGGCAGTATATATCCATCTTGCTGACGCTATGTTGTGCCTAAGGAACCTTACAATAAAAGGTGGGGGTCCCCAACATGGGAAGGGAGGCAGGTATATTTACTACTCTGTAAGGCGGTTATCAAATGCAGTGGTGCATGGCTAAAACATTTCCCCGGCAGTAGGGCTAGATATATACTAGTTTGTAAGATGGCTATACTCCCCCTTCTCCGTCCCAGGGTATATTTTATCTACACATATATACAAACAACACTTCCTATTTACGTATGTAATTATTGTAGTCTATAACTTCTTGTTTGTCGTTGTATGTATGGATATCTTCATTGTGATAAATAAAACTAATCCTACGGGGAAAAACCAATTGGAGAGAAATTTACTTCTGCTATTAACAGACAGGTGATAGGTGAGCTCTACAAGGTGTGAAAAAATGACATAATCATGCATAACAACTGTAGTCTGATAGGAGATAATTGATACAGGAACTATACATGACATGCTTAAGAATTTAAAGTTCACATTTTCTGTGGACATCTTGAAGTGGTTCTTACAGATTTTCAAGAACAAATAAACCCTGGAGAAGAATTATTCTCGCAAGCCTTCATTAACCCTCCATAACCCGTCAAATATTGAAATTTTAGAAAAATTGAGTTGAGATACAACGGGCTATTTGCGTTAGACACTGATTCTCAGACGCTGATATTAATATTAACCCTCTCCACAAACAATGATGATTTAGCCAAAACGTTCTTTTATCACACTGGGTCATTTGAGACTATTATGCCCACTTTTCTCAAGACATCAATAAAAATACTTTAATGATACAATTAAAAACAATTCTTCAGACACTCCAGGAATCATGGAATCTTGTCGGGAAAAGCCATGATTCTCCAGAATCATAAAGTCTAGTTAGCTTGTCGAGATTTTATTGGCGTTGGCTGTGTTAGTTTCGTGATTTCAACCCAATCTTAAAAGTTGTTATTGCGGGGTAGTCCAGTTTATTGTTAAATGATATATGATATATGTTTCCGATCAAAAATGCCTTTGTTGTGGTATGATTTGACGCTGCTTTATATCAGATTTGTAAGTTAATATGAATACTTTCGATAGCGTTGGAGCATAAGTATGGATGTAATTTAAACATTGAGGATGCAGAATGATATATAGTACCATTAGCATTATTCAATTGGAGAGCACAGAGTCGCTGAGGAGACACTGTATGTCTGGTACGCTATCAAATATTAATCCTTCTATGGAACCCATATGGTGTAGGTATGGTAATACATACTCGCCCATATAATACCATAAAGCCTTCCGGGTTGATAACTGAGAAATCCCATCAAATGTATACACAGTCAAGTGTCACGCTTTTAAAACCACTCCAGTTCTGAGGAGCCCTAAACCTCAAAATCATGGTTGGTAGGGGCCGGTCTAGGCGAAGAAACCAAACCTAATGACATGTTCGGTGGCATTAGTCTTTGGAGGTGTAAAACGCCGATAGTAGTAGATGTGGTAAACGGCCAACATCGGGGATCTGTTGTCATGGTAACCCGTGTGAGCGGCCATCTTGTGACGTCATCTCCATAGAGATACGTGGTCCTAGTGCGCATGCGTAGCGCGTGTTGTTAGGGTGATACTTGTTTCCGTCGGCCATTGTGTATACTGGAGGCCGCCATCTTGGTTTCTATGGTATCACGCGGTTGCTATGTTACCCAAAACCTTCTTATAGGACAGGGGTATGTTCCTTTGTACAGGAGTAATTTTCCGAATCGTAGAATTACCCAAATAGACACGACAATCCCTCCAAATCACCAAAATCTACCCAAAGCTACCGAAACGGACTTGTATTCCTCATTTTATAAGATTGTTTCTTGTGTTGGTATTTATTCCAAGTAATGCGTATTGTCAAATAAAATAATTCAATTTAATTGGGTTATTTTTAGCTCAAATTGAACAGTGCAAACTCATTCTTTAGATGTTTGAAGTGTGTTTTGAAAAATTAAAGTAGAATTCTTATTCAAACTATTGAACTTTTCTCCTGTTTATAAAATCGTTAGTTGTCATATGACAGCGGCTGGGTAGCCTTCTTATGTATATTGCGATTTTGTCAACAAATAATGCTATTTGATCACCAAAATGTTCCCACGTATATGTACAATATTGTGATCACAACAGTGGCCTCTCTCGAGATCTGATCGCGTTCTGGGCTCGACCAGTGGAACGGGATTTCATCAATAAAATACTGTACAACCAGGAACAAATGTAGAGAACGTAAACGAAACGTACATATGAAATTCTTACGTTCTCAAATTGCACTCTCGAAAGGTACGATTCAGCACTGTTGCGTGTAGAGTTTGCGGACAGAGAAGTTCGACCGGATCGCGGCCCAGTCGTGATCCGATCGAAAATATCTATTTGCTTCTTTAATTACACTACTGTACAGTCAGAAGCCAGCAAAAATGTCACCGATGAGGAATTTAACATTGTGGGAAGGTTGTTTTCGTCGATCTGGCTTGATCAATGGCTGGATTATATTAGTTTCAAAAGAAAATAAACGTACCGGGTGCTTCATGGAAGATCACTGCTTTGTACAGCAGCAAGTGCTAGCTTTGTGTTAATTAATTGCATGTAACGTGTCTTAGCAATGCTGTTGATGAAATGTCTATCATACTAAATGAATAGACCTCTTTCTTCAAGAATCTTGTTTCGCTTTTGGGGGGATATACACAAAGTGCTTTTCCAAGCGACAGCGCGCCTACTGTAAATGGTAATTTTAAATTAGTTGGTGACTTATTAAATTCCCGTCCAGTTGTATTACGGGTCTGTATAGCTTGTTTGCCATCATTATTAAACCATGGTTTGTTGAATAGTTTCAGCTTGGTTTAAGTTATTGGAATGGTTGAGTTTGCAATGTAAAACACTCAAAAGTAATACGCTTTATTTGATATGCACTTTCTCCACATTTTCCCATGTCAGTCGTTTAGATCAAAGCGACGAGGAGGTGACCCAGCTGGCCTTTTTAGTTCCACCGTGGCACACTCTCGTCGTACGCCGGAACACGCTTTCAAGCAAAATTGGAAAGTGGCCACTTCCGAATAAATTATCTTTGACCTTCCAAGAAAAGTCATTCAAGAGAGAAGGACAGGCAATAGTAACATCAAGTGAGGTGTATAAACCAGATGCGGAATGCAAGTAAGTGTCTGACACATCATTGAGCAAACATAAGTCGTATTTTGCAACAAACGCGTCTATTGTTTTGCCTTTAATGCTTTTTTTCCTGCAGACATCACTACAAAAAGGGCATTAAAATCACCGTACATAATGTGTGGCAGGTGGATCTGGTGAATCAGCCAGATCAATCTGCTGAGGGGGTTTATTTTTTGGCCTTGTCTAGTTAGGCATACATATTCTCACGTCTGCCCGATATGGCATCGTGTTCTGCTGATTACCTGTCCTGTTGGTATCCCCGAATGCACCAGAGCCGACAGTTCAGCAAAACAGACTATAAACATGCCTATTATTGATTTGAAAATTCCTTTCAGCGAGTTTAGGCCATATATCCCTAATTATATCAAATCTCTATGCATGGCGATGTGGAATGGGGTGACAAATAACAAGCCCCATCGCTTCCGACCAACTGTCAGTGAAAAATATGAGTCTAGTAATAAACTTTGTAGAGAAGACTATGCAATAATGACACGATGTCATATTCACGAAAGTATGAATACGAAATACGACACCTGAAATGTAAACAAAGCAGAAGGTATGGAATTTTTGTCCAGAGTGTTCAACGCCATGGCACTCGAGTTTTTGTTTCGCCTTTGTACAATTGTCGTTCCGAAGATCGCCGATTGTCACTGATGTCTCGAGAACATCGTTTGAGACCGACAGGATGCGGAATTAGAAAACTTGAGACTCACGTTTTCCGATGAGTAGAATTGATGGGCAAACTATTGCGGTGCTGAAGAGCTTTTCGCGGTGGCCATGTAAGTAGTATATATGTTGATTTCAAACATATCTAGCCGGAACTCAACGCCCCCCCCCTTCTGCGCATGCACGTGGCGTCATAGTCACGTGATGCGCATGCGCATCGGTCATTTTGGATGTTGTGTGCATGCGGGGCGGCCATCTTGATGTTGTGCGCGTGTGTCGACGCCATATTGGATGATGTACGCATGCGTCGCCGCCATCTTGGATACTGTGCGCATGCATCGCCGCCATCTTGGATAATGTGCGCATGCGTGGACGCCATCTTGGACGCAGTGCTCATACTTCGCCGCCATTTTGGATGAGGTGCTCACGCATGTGGTGGCCATCTTGGATTGCGGCCATGTTGGTCGTTGTGCATAGCTGCCGTGTTAGATGATGTGCTCGGTGGCCATTTTGGATGTACATATGCGCGAATAACTATTTTTGTTAGTAACGCAATGCCTTATGGTATATAAAGAGTCATTTCGTTCTGTCGTGACCAAGTGAAGTTATTTCCCCGTAATTTTAATATTTGATTTCCATTTTTCCTTTTGAGAGGTCTGTTGAAAAGTTCCACTACTGATAATTTTTATTTTAAAAAATACCCCCGCCATCCCTTCCCTCCCAATATTTCTACCTTAATGGAAATGACCAGTCTCCAAGCTAATATTGATAATTCAATGGTAGTTAGTTTATCACCCCACCCAGGGAACCATTGGCAGTGGAACAGTATTCGTTTATTGCGGTAATTTATTTAAATGGTGAAATGAACGACTGCCCAAACTTGAGTCTGTCTGAATATATAGCCCTATATGGCGAATGTGACCTTAAACACCAATAGGATGGATATTTTGTCCGTTGATCTGCCAAAAGATTTCGACGAAATTAGCGAGACAAGTAACACCGTGAATATTCGGCAATTTTTCAAACATGCGTTTAAATATTTTGTATTTGGCGTAAAATATTATACATGTACGCTCGAAACAGTCAAAGGTTTGGGGGTAATAAAAAGTTTTGTCAATAGATTATACATGTACGATCGAAACAGTGATAATAGATAGGAAATGAAATGAAACGTTGTGTGACTTATCTCCTCGAACCTGCGAGGGTAATAAAACAACTCGCAGAAATCTTGTCAATAAAATTATACTTCAGTGGGGTACTTGACTAACAGTTTGCGAAGAATGGTGTGACTTAGATAGCGAAACCTGCCCGTAATAACGACAATGTCAACAGATACCCGATATAATAATAATAATAATAATATACACATTTATATAGCGCCAAAATTATGGTTCATAAGATATATAACCATATTCTAAGGCGCTGTACATGTTACTGAGCTCGTGCAAATATACAAACGGAATATATACAATATCTAACAGTCCAGAACATCACATATAGGCTTTTTGAAACAGGTATGTTTTGAGATCTTTCTTGAAAGGTTGACATTCGACAGTCTGTTTAGGTGTTCTGGTAAATTATTCCACAAGTGAGGGCCAGCAAATGAGAATGACCCATCTCCAAAAGTCTTACACCTATGTTTTGGAACATGTAGCAGCATTTTACCATCGGATCTCAGGTTGTATTGACACACATTCTTGGTATTAAGGAGTTATTCTAAGTAGGCTGGTGACATGTTGTTTTGTGTCTTAACTAATAATAAAGTTTTGAAAATTATTCTGTACTTGATTGGCAGCCAGTGCATATCCCTCAGAACAGGAGTGGTGTGTTGAGATCGTGATACCCCACATACCACTCGGGCTGATGCATTTAGTACCATCTGCAGGCGAGAGTACTGATATTGTGGAAGGTTGAACAGTAAGGCATTACAATAATCCAAATGTGAAGTCACAAAGGCATGAACTAGGTTTTTTGTTGAGTCTTTGGTGAGGAACTGTCTTATCTGTTAAACTTTGTATAGACCTCTGAAAGTCTTATTGCACATATTTGTAACATGCCTGTCCATAGATATGGTAGAGGCGAAGAAGGCACCAAGATTACGTACACTGTTACTTGCACTGATGGCGGAATCTCCTACCTTCACTGAACTGATGTCAACTTTAGTGAGTTGTTGTCGTGAACCAATTATTAGGAATTCTGTCTTATCATCATTTTATCATTAATTTGTTTGAAACCATCCATTTGCGAATGTCCGAAATACACGATTCAATAGTCTCTAGAGCTTTAGTTTGATCCTTGATTGATGGTCGAAAAGAGAAATAGACCTGTTGGTCATCAGCATAACAATGGACGTCAGACAGGTGAGATTCAATGATGGTGAACATTTTTGAAATATAGAATAGAAACAGAACAGGACCAAGGCAACTGCCCCGTGGGACTCCACATTCAAGATGGAAGTCTTTTGACAGATTACCGTTTATTGATACACGCTGCTGTCTATTCTTGAGGTATGATGATAGCCAGCTAGCAGCAATACCCTTAAGTCCAAAATCAGAATTCATTGTCTCTAGCAGAGTTTTATGGCAAACAGTGTCAAAAACAGCACTAAGGTCTAAAAGAACAATCAATTCTGAACCTTGAGTAATGCCGTTTCAGTCGAGTGAAATTTTCTGAAACCAGACGTGTTGGCCAGTAATGGAGCATGTATATCACTATGTAACATTAGTTGGTCAATTGCAGCTTTTTTCACACAGCTTAGAGACGAACGGTAAGTTACTCACTGGTCGGAAGTTTTAAACACAAGTTCCGCACCTCGTTTCTTCAGAAGAGGATTAACAATTGCTATTTTCCACGCATCAGGCACATATCCTTCTAGCAGAGACATGTTGATCATTTTTATGATTACAGGAGACAAAGAGTCTACACATGATTTGACAATAGGTGTTGGCACTGGGTCGAGTTGAGATGAGGCATTTGAGGATTCTTTTATTAATTTGGTTACCTCGTGGATTTCTGAAGGTCGACAAGTTGAAAGCTCTTTTTCTGATGGTCTCTGTTTGATGTCAGTTTTGTCTATATCTATGTTCTTAATTTTTCCTAAATTGATTTTATTTGTTTTGATGAAGAATTCGCCAAATTGATCAGCCAGCTTTGATGAATCATCGTGTGGTCCAAATGATACACTTTGTTTTTCTGTACACAGATTTTTAACAACTTTAAACAGTTTTTGCTGTCACCATTACAAGCTTCAACACATGTTGTGCAGTAAGATTTTCTGGCCTCTTTTAGTTTGTTGGAGAACTGATTACGAATAGTCTTATATGCTGCTTCCTTGTTGTAAGATTTAGATCTTTCCCGCTCTTGCCTTCGACGATTAGCTTTCAGAGTTCTCAGTTCATTGGTAAACCAGGGTATACTTGGGCGAATAATTAATGTTTTTGTTTTCAGACGGGCACTCTCATCCAGTTGACAAGACAATGTGTTGTTGTATGATTCTGCCAGATCATCAAGGTTAGCACACTGAAAATTACACAAAGCTGATTTTTCGATGTCACATTTAAGCTTGTTAATGTCAATTTGATTGAATTTTCGGAGTGTTACTTCTTTACTTGGCAGTGATGGTTTTCGAACACCTAGTGTGCACTCAACAAATGAATGGTCAGATAATCTGAATGGGATTAATGGCTCAGAAAGCTGAAAGTCATTATTACATCTTGTGATGATAAGGTCAAGAGTGTGTCCAGAGGTATGAGTAGGCCCAATAATATGTTGTTGTAAACCAAATGTTTCTAAGCGGTTCATAAACTTCTTAGCATCACTGTCATTGTTGTCATCCATATGTATATTAAAATCACCGATGATAAGGAGTTTTTCAGAACACATAACAATGGATTCAAAGTGCACAGAAAATTTTTCAAAGAAAACACTGGTCGAGATAGGATGATTTTTTGGAGTAAGGTGGTCTATATACATCCACAGTCCGGATGTTGGTGTCAGCCTAGCATAGAGTCTATTCGGCATATTCAAAAGAGGATTTATTTCCTTGGGTTGAGGTTTTAATTTGTATATTCTCTCGGCACATGAGACCAATTCCACCTCCAGTCCTAGCATTAATCCTAGGGGCACTCTTGAAAATATATCCTTTACAGGAAAGTCCTGAAACAATTACACTGTCCTGATCGGTTAGCCAAGTCTCAGTAATCAAACAGAAATCTGTTTTGTTATTGACGATGTGTTCTACAAAACCAGGAACCTTATTCATCACAGATCTGTCAATTATTGAAAAGTTTACACGTGAGGTAACCGGGGAATGAATAGTAGTATCTGTGCTGATTACATGAATGTTGTTGGTATTCACACCCGAGTTAATAGGCTTTGGTCTTATTGCTTGTTTGTGTTGAATTTTTAATCCCTTTAGTTGGTATACTTTATCTGAGCCGTTGTTGGTAAAACAAATGTCAGGTTTTAGTATTCTTTGTTTTTTCAAGGCTTTAAAGACACATGCTTTAGGCCTGTGCTTGACATGATACATTGTGTTGTTGATTGGACGGAGCTCATCTGAGGTGTAATTAAACAAACATATTTTAAATGTCAGTAATTGAAACTCATGAATCTAATGGCATCGGATGTGAGGTAGCTGTCTCCCATTAGCAGTAAATAGAATGGCAAATAGGTTTCACAGTCCAATCCGGTTCAGAACAATAGGTGACATAATCCGGATTACTTTGCACATGAGGAAAGAATTCAAACTGGAGAAATATTCAGTATATTTCAGAGTTTTTGTTTGTTAAAAAACACAAATATGTTGAAAGATTTTTCTTCAAAGTCACATCAAAACAATGCACAACTGATAAGAAATATGTACAGCAATTTTCAGAAGATAAATCCAAAAATGTCCAGTAGAAAACCAGGAAACAGCAGAAGCTCAAAAACGTGTGACCACAATTGGTGGCAATACAAGCATCTCGACAATAAAAATGTAATATACTCCAATGAGGTACTCGAGTGACAGGTAAATATATTCTTGATGACCTATTGCCCACTTTAGCAGGAATATTACTTTCTCGGGAAACTGATAACGATCAGTGGGCATTCAATAAAATGAATAAGTTATATCTTGTTTTGCGAAATTGCTGAACCCTCGCCAATTCTATAAAAAATAAGTCAAACCGACAACCGTCCGGTGTTTTGTTTAGTGCTCCGCCACTCCGATACTTTAATATACTTCGAGTGAAACAACAAAATCAGGACCCTCTCCCACTTAATGATTATGCTAGAAACCTCGAGTTTTATAATTTTAAAGATAGCGCCCCCAACCAACGAACATTTGAGACCTTCTCCAATCACACACCCCAATCACCCATCTAAATATCAGACTTTTGTCAGCCTATATTAAATGTTCATTTTTCGATGTGTAGAATAAACCACCCGTCTAACGGGAGGCCTCGCTATAAATGCGAAATAACTACCATTCTCCAACTCCCCGCCTTGGGCGCGGTAGCGTTGTGTACTAAGGCGTACTGTACGTCGAGGGTGCACTTGCCTTCAACCAATAGTAACCTTCCCTGTGTGGAGGCACACGAGTGTATCTGCATTTTATCTGACGGGAGTAAAGAATTCTGTTTGTTTTCTCTCGTTGGTAAACCGCCTGATGAGGCTCTGTGGTCTGAGCTGAAACGGAATGAACAACTCTACATTTTCTTTCTATTAAATTTTATTACAAAAAATCAGTTTTTACAAAGCGAAAACGAATTTACAATCAGTCAAAATGGATTTTTAATAAGTTAAATTGGATTTAAAAGTAATTTTACAATTTTACAATACAGGTAATCATACAATAAACATATTTATATGTTCAGTAACTGTCTTTTGGCACAGAGGACATTGACATTGTCGTCGACCGGCTGTAGTCTGAACTTCCATATCGATTCCTGGCCCTGAAAAGGGTCGTTTTTCTGTTGTTCTGGGATATTCTCCAGTCATCATTTGAATCTGGCAGCACATCCAGAAACGAGTTTTTTTTATTATTGGCTCCAAAAGGTATTTTCGTTTCTCAATTGCAAATTGTTCGGCTTCTTTCGGCCTATAACCTTCCTCGTCCCGAAGTCGCTTAACAGTTTCCTTTATTTTTCTATAGACTGGATGTAGTCTAAAATTCCGTGCGCGAGTCCAGGCGTTGAAAAATCTCCTAAAGAAGGAAGCTCTCACGCTGTCATGAAGAGAGTCCCTGACCGCTTCAAGGATGTCGTCTTCGGATAATCCACTTTCCATATATGTTGCTGTCAGCTCCTGAAGTTTTACCTGACATTTGGGCAAAATATCCCTCTATGCATTTGCGATTATAGTGTCTATTTCGTCAGATTCCTCTTCTGAATATTTGCTTTCAGGGGTTGTATCACTATCGTCTAACTCTGAATATTCACTCTCCTGAGAATCTGACAAGATGCCATCATTTTCTTTTGACTGAATATCTTCACCTCGCATCCCAAGCCTCTCGAGACAATAACCATCCTCGTGTCTTTCAGCATTGCTCATCCATTGGTTACAACGCGAAGCCAATATATTTAGGTTTCTATTGTCATCTGCTGTTGTTCTCGATTGGTCGTCTGGGGAGTATTCTAGATTCCATTTGCTAACTTTGTTGAAGGTTGTATTTAATGAGGATTTTCTTTCATGACCATTATGATGGTTTCTCTCATGATTCTTCAGATTGTCCTTTCGACTAAATGTCTTTGAGCAGTAAACACAACAAAAACTAGTTCTTTGATGAACAGTTCTTTTATGTCGAAGTAAATTTATTTCATAAATGAAAAACGTTCTACACACATCGCAGGCATGACCTTGTTCCGTGATTATTCAGATACAAATAAAAAAGAAACAAGGAGTGGTCACACATTTATACCAATAATTCATCTTATCTAACCCACTTGCACCCCAATGTTTTATACCGCCGCCAAACATATAACCTAATTACATCCAATTTCGTATTCCTACACCTTCATATTAGAGCCTTTAGCACCTTTAGTGCCATTAGCGCCTTTGGAAACCTTCATATTAGCGCCTTTAGCACCTTCCTATTAGCGCCGTTAGCGCCTTCATATTAGCACCTTTAGCGCCTTTAGAACCTTCATATTTGAAAAATTGCCGAATATTCACGGTGTCACTTATCTCGCTAATTTCGTCGAAATCTTTTAGAAGATCAACGGACAAAATCTACATCTTATTGGTGTTTAAGATCACATTCGCAATATTGGGCTATATATTCAGACAGACTCAAGTTTGGGCAGTCGTTCGTTTCACCATTTAAATAAATTACCGCAATAAACGAATACTCTTCCACTGCCAATGGTTCCGTGGGTGGGATGATAAACTAACTTATGCCATTGAATTAAAAATATTAGCTTGGAGACTAGTAATTGCCATTAAGGTAGAAATGTTGGGACGGAAAGGATGGCGGGGATATTTTTTTTAAATAAAAATGCTCAGTAGTGGAACGTTTCAATATAACCCTCAAAAGGAAAACTGGAAATCAAATATTAAAATTAAGGGGAAATAACTCCACTTGGTCACGACAGAACGAAATGACTCTTTATATACCATAATGCATTGTGATACTAACAAAAATAGTTATTCGCGCATGTGCACGTCCAAAATGGCCACCGAGCACATCATCCAACGCGGCAGCTATGCACAACGACCAACATGGCCGCCATCCAAGATGGCCACCACATGTGTGAGCACCTCATCCAAAAAAATGACGGCGATGTACGAGCAGTGTCCAAGATGGCGTCCACGCATGCGCACATTATCCAAGATAGCGGCGACGCATGCGTACATCATCCAATATGGCGTCGACGCATGCGCATATGATCCAAGATGGCGCCCACGCATGCGCATGTCATCGAAGACATCCATGATGGTCGATGCGCAAGCACACAACGTGATTATGGCGTCATGCGCATGCGCACAACATCGAAGAAGGGGGGTCCGGGGGGGGGGGGGGGGTCCAGCTAGATATGTGTGAAATCAACATCGACCTTTATGCCTCCTTAGACCCCCTGATGATTCTACACCTCTGATCTCTATATTCGGGAAGTCAAATTTCATTCTGATTTTCCAGAACCATATAGGGAAGGCAGAGTGTACACTTGAAGGAACGCTAACTTGCGTATTTGAACGAAATTGGTACCCATGACTGGCAAAGTTCCATTGATAGCTAAATGCTACACAGGTCATTCTAGTGTTTGGCTGACGCGCTCGAAATTTATCTGATTCTCACCTGGACGATGAAAACTCACCGGATAGCACCGCTGCACGTTGATGTTGACGATGTTATTGAAGTTGCACCGTTCTGCTTTCCAGAAGCCATCGTGGCCATTTTGAACACAGGTCTTCCGGACGTCATGTATGCAAAAGGCAAGAATCGGTTTTCAGTCGTTTCTCTCTTCAGCTGTGACTGCAACGGCACGATTGAACCCAAACACTGCCAGAAAGAGCTTCGTCTCCTACGTCTACGCAGATTTTGATTTTCCTGCGTCCTTGACGTCTTGAAGCACTAGCTGGTCGGCATTGAGCTGCTAGTCCAACACTCCCGGAGCCAAACGACAATTTGAACACTGTGGATGGCTTGCCAGACGTTGCCCTAGGAAATGTGTACCTCACTGTTCTGCGAGCAGTAGAGCCCTTGGGCCAGTCCGTTGTGAACGACGAGTTCGATGGGGTGATGGTGGCCATCACCCTATCTTCCGTATTTACCACTATTGCGGGTATCCTTGCCAGCGATGAAGGCTCGATTGTGGATCTCCTCGAATCCATGCACGTCCTCAACCGTCGAACCAGTTCTAAGCACGCTCTCTTCCCACTTCTGTAATTTGAGACATTTGCTTTGGGTTAAGCCCTGTCCCCAAAGAGCACCCTTAAAGTGCTCAACAACTATCTCGGCAACGCAGTTCGGTTCACCATCACTAGTGGCGATAAGTTTACAGCGTCTGACTCTTTCAGTAAACCGAGTTCATAGACCACATTGGTGACAGAGCAAGTAGTTTCGTGGTATAGGTGATCAATCTAAGTCAGGTCTCCTGACTTGATGTCTTGAGTAATTTCAACGATACCCTAGCCCTTATTTCGCTCAGTTCTAATTGGCTTAGCCTTGTATCCAATTAACCAGTCTCCTTCGTTCCACTCAATCCACGCGAGTCCAGGCGTTGAAAAATCTCCTTGAACACTGTGGATGTCTTGCCAGACGTTGCCCTAGGAAATTTGAACACTGTGGATGGCTTGCCAGACGTTGCCCTAGGAAATGTGTACCTCACTGTTCTGCGAGCAGTAGAGCCCTTGGGCCAGTCCGTTGTGAACGACGAGTTCGATGGGGTGATGGTGGCCATCACCCTATCTTCCGTATTTACCACTATTGCGGGTATCCTTGCCAGCGATGAAGGCTCGATTGTGGATCTCCTCGAATCCATGCACGTCCTCAACCGTCGAACCAGTTCTAAGCACGCTCTCTTCCCACTTCTGTAATTTGAGACATTTGCTTTGGGTTAAGCCCTGTCCCCAAAGAGCACCCTTAAAGTGCTCAACAACTATCTCGGCAACGCAGTTCAGTTCACCATCACTAGTGGCGATAAGTTTACAGCGTCTGACTCTTTCAGTAAACCGAGTTCATAGACCACATTGGTGACAGAGCAAGTAGTTTCGTGGTATAGGTGATCAATCTAAGTCAGGTCTCCTGACTTGATGTCTTGAGTAATTTCAACGATACCCTAGCCCTTATTTCGCTCAGTTCTAATTGGCTTAGCCTTGTATCCAATTAACCAGTCTCCTTCGTTCCACTCAATCCACGCGAGTCCAGGCGTTTAGATCGAGTTTAATAAACGGCCCCTCTCCCTCAACCCTCCACATCGAGAAGACCGCAGCAGCAATTCCAAATTCGCCCCTCGCGTCGTGCAGTATATCGGTCCACTCTGTCTGGAGAGGAGGACCTGGGTGTCCAAGTCGATGAATTGCTGCCCTGGGGCGGGGGTCTAGCATTTCTGTGAGTATCTCGTCGATAAGGTCGCCCATACTATATAGCCTTTATCAAACCAAATGCATGCCACAACCTTGGAAGAGCCCTGCGCCAAACCGTATTCCAACTTCACGCTTACAGGCTTTAGAATCAGGGACATCCTTTTTGATCTGGGCACGATGTTGCCTTTAGTGGTCATAAACACAACGCTTATTGCAGGAAATCTGACGGCCGAATAAAAGCCACTTCTTCTGTCGGCATATCAGTAGTATAATTTTATTATAATCATGGTTGAATCTGTTTGCTTTGGTCTAGTCAACTCGAGGGATTATAATCCGTATTTACACACCGAATCGTTAGGTAATGTGCTGAAGTGTTTCCATACTTGTCTAATACCATTCTACATTCACCCGTGTTCGTCCCAAGTTTTAATAAGTATTTCCTTGCCGATCGCAGCGTTAACCCTTGTTCGTCCAGCTCTATTAATAGAAATCTCCAAACAAATTGTGTTAGTAATTGGCATAGCGGGGGTCGAACACTCGCCGAGAACGTTTCCTTCGGCACTAACCACCCAGCGAAACTATACTAACCACGCACACCACTCAGCCACCAAAAGACCGCAAAATAGAGTGCTAATTAACTAGGAATATACGGGGGTTGTGCAGAAAACAGAGAATAATCATTGAGTTATTAGTATCAGAAGATTGCATCACTTACTTCCACATACTCTTCGCTCAATTCACTGGAAATCAGAGAGAACGTCTACTTTTCAAATTTCCCGAGTGCCGTAAAATCAAGAACGGACACCGATTTTTATAGTAATTGGCACGGGCATAACTAACCACGCACACCGCTCAGCAACCGACATACCCTAATGGTATGACTGTCCTAAATATTTGAAAAATTTAGTTACCCGCCTTGAAAATGATGCAATTTCTGAAACTAAGCAGCATTGGGAAGATATATTGTTTCAAAAAATGTTTGAAGCATTCTACGATATCTTGTATTTTTGTTGAATATTCCAAGTAAATAAAGAGGGTGATTTGATGACTTTTGGGACCTAAAAATATAATTGACTGTTGGTGTGTTTTTGTAGGGAATTCCCTGAAAAATATGTGCAAATGACCGGTACTTTCCTTCCTTTCTCTTATTTGTTGCATTACTCCTTGTTTTCGGGTTAGAAGAAAAGTTGTCTGACTAGCTATACTTGACAAAAAGATTTGAATGCCAAAATTAAAGTGATCCGATATTTTCTTTCGCCTGAACGTTATAATGGTCGCCTATGGGAAAATAGTTAGTTTTGTGATACCTAATCAGCGTCCTTTCCCGCTTATCCGGCACTTGGGGAATTTGAAGAGATATTTTCGCTTTCTTCCAGTGAGCGATATGTGAAATTAAGTGTGATAATCTGCTGATACAAATTGTATTATTTCTTCTACTGTTATCGCAAAAATATAGCTTATAATCCCTCACGGAGGTCGTGCCAGTGAGGGGACATACATGACTACGATCACAAACGTGGTCTTTTACTCTATCAAGTCGTGAACCGGTCGCGACCCAGGTGCATCAATAAGTCGAGATTTCACGAATAAAAGGAAGCAAACATAAATATATATGATACACAATGTTGTCGCATTTTTGTTACGACGAGTAAGATGCTTTAAAATTGTAGGGAGAAACGCGGACAGAGAATTTCTGCCGGATCGCGATTCATTCGCGATTCAGTCTAAATTCTCTGTCCATTTTTGTAGTAACAATACTATAAGTTATGTTTTTGAAACTAAAAAAAAATGAAAATGTCTAGTCACTCAGGTGTTTTGCATGTATCTTCTGATATTCGTGTAGGGCGAGAGTTTTAAATAAGAAGATAATACTTTATGGGCAAAACATGGAAAACTTGTTCAGTACCATGTGGTAGGTATACAGTCGTTGGCCCAGTTCCGGATTTGGTCGAGTTCTCCAAATTTGAAAATTATTGCATTAAAATCTCTTATGTATTTCCCTTTCGTGCAATAAAAGTCGACTCTAACTCGGCGAAGCTTGTTTTTAAATGACATCTATACTGTAAGTGGCAATCTAAAAACATCAGTGCACGGAGAAACGAAACTTCGTTTTACTGTACCCTAAATTTTATTCCAGGATATTCCAATAGTTTGTTCGCTATATTTATGTGTCATGCTATTTTGTAATATGCACGTGAAAGAAGGCCAACAGAAAATTCAAAACAGAATCGGAGTGAGCTCATTTTGGCCATGGTATATGGTGCAGTTCCGTTCACAAAAAGCGTCAAGTTGGCGATCAAAACAAAACAGACCTGGGAAGATATGAAATGTCAGGTGCCATCTTTCCTGTGCGTGACAAAATGCCATATACTCCAATAATAATAATAATAATAATAATAATAATAATAATAATAATAATAATAATAATATTAATAAAAATTCAGCTTGCCCTGAATCTTTAACCAACATAATGGCCCAAACCGGCTAGCATAATTCACAGAAGACATCATACAAATTCATTATATTTCGTCAACGTTTCCTTTCGAACCACATGAGTTATGATCTATCATTGGAACGTGCTCATTGAGAGACATAAGCCATAGTTTGGAAGATAAACATTGAAAAATAAGGTTGTTTTATGAGCGGACGACAAATGTTTCGTACAGATTTATGTGTTGAATTTACTTTGTGATTTTCAAGCCCTCAATTAACTGTTAGAGCGATAGATCAATTTTAAGAGTAAGAATGTGTTCACTACTGACTGTTTTGTTACAATTCATTGGAGAGTTTGAGCGCGATGACTCAGTGGTTACGGCATGGAACTTCAAACCGAAAAGTCCACGGTTCGATCCCCGCCAGGGGTAACTATGTCCTTGGATAAGGCACTTAATCCCGATTGCCGACGTGGCGGCACGGTGGAGCTGTGTACTAAGGCGTATGCACGCCGATGGAGCACTTGTCTTCAACCAATGCTAACTCTGCTTGAGTAGAAAAAGTGGATGTGGATTGGACATTGCAGACCAAACCTCAAAATAGAACATTTCAAGGTTAATTTCCATAGAATATTTCCAGACCAGTGAGCTGAAAAAAAGTGGACTCGAAAAATCCTATGGGGAAATTGTATGATAATTTTATTAACAGAATTAAAAAAAATCTTCTGTTCCAGCCCACCCCTCCTCGCGTCACCTAGTGTTAATGTAATGGAGGAATTTCTAGCCCCCTCGGACATCTTTTTTTCACCCTCTTGCATTCGTCAATGGGATTTTCAGTGTTAAAATGACTCGTCCAAGTGCTCGACGCAGCTACTTGCATTCCATAGGCATTCAGGATTTACACACCCTATGGAAGATTAGCCTTGAAATTTCGATAAATTTGCAACCAATTACACAAGTCGAGTAAAACATTTCAAGGTTAATTTCCCCAAATTTTTTCTCGTCCATAGGCTGAAAAAATAGGTAGGTCTCAGTGTTAAAGCAATGGGTGAATTCTCCGAACGTGTTTTTTGTGTTCTTTTTGCATTCGCCTATGAAGTTTTCAGTGTTAAAATGGCGCTGCCGCACTTAATTTTGCAAATATCCGTCTGTCTGTGTGGAATGGGGATTCTCTGCGAAATGAATGATAAAGTAAAAATGGAACAGAAGCTCGATAGAAATTTATTTGTTAATAGCAATGAATGGAATGGAACTTATAACACCGTCTCCTACATTCGTCCAAAAAAGATAGGTCAATAAAGAGCATATAACTAAATCGTAAGAATAAAAAACTAACTAAAAAACGCTTTCTTGTACATATATAGAGAGAGCAAAAAAATGTATATTATAAAAAAACATTAATAATTATTAAAACATAAAAAATATAACTTTTGAAAAATCATATTTTTATCATGTTATAAGACAAACAAATCGATAATGTCAGCAATAACCAGAAAATCTGAATTGAAAATGAAAAGAATGATTCCATACAAAAAACATAACAGTAAAATTTCCAAACTGCAACTGCACGATACTATTGAATTGAGTTATGTCGAGACGAATGGTTTACAAGATATGTGTGACCAGTGTTCCATACCTTTAAAATTGAATGAGGACGAACTCGAATTGTTTTATGATGATGAAGACGATTTACGTAACATCCTGAGAAAAGAAGATGAAGACTCCGACGTCTCTGACTTGACATTGGTCTACGGTAAATTCATATGACCGAAAATCTATGACAAACTCCTGAATAAATTGCACAAGGAAGCATTGAAAAACAAACAAAAGCAAACATAGTCTTTAAGCACTTATATAAAGAAAAAGATAAGGTAAGCATACGTACAATAATAACAGATGTCATTTTATAAACAAAAAAAATTGTTTGTAGATTTTTTTTTCTGTCATAATCACGCATTGGTAAAACAATGTTTTTGCTCCCCCCCCCCCCCTACCCCCACACACACACAAATTGTACTTCACGACGGACATTTTATTTCCATCCAATTGAAATGATAACACCATATCGGAAATCACTAGTGCAGATGCTTCGGTTTTTGCAGGCACACTTGAATTGAATTCCATCTTGATTTGAATGACTTGAATGTCCAACAAGCTGTTTTTGAGTCGCTCGCTCTGTTTGTTCACGCCCTACACGTGCAGGGGGTAGAGGTTCTTGTATTCGGTGGGACTTATGTTCGGATTGCTTATCATTCTTCCACTCGATCTGAAGTCTGCCGCATCACCGCACATCCTAACGTAATCGTTCCTAATGAAAGAGGCGTTGTAATCTCGCGGCATTGAGCATCACATGCATGTTTCTAACGTTCGCGTGATCGAATACCAACGGATTTTTTTCTTGCGAACCGTCCCTGTCGGTTTGAAAAGCTACTGTTATGAAACGAGGTCGTTCGAACGAGGATTTCACTGTCAATCTCTAACAAAAAGCTTTCTTTCTGGGGATGTTCATGGTGTCGCACTGTCTCATTCTGAATCCCACCCGTAATAGTACTTTCGATTCGATGATCTTGCAGAGTTTGAATTTCACGGCATCAGCCGCCTCATGTGTGGCCCGAACCACAATGTCTTGGTCAGGGTTATCTTGCCGGGTTGAATGTCGTCCCCTCTCACTGTGGCATCGTTGTCTTTCTTACGGACTAAGGCGATGTTGTGTTTGAAGCCGTAGGCTATCTTGTCATAATCTTCTGCGAATCCTGTGTTTCAGTGGATTCTTGAAGGATAAGGAACCTTTTGGATTCGAGAATTGAACGCTGTGATTTCGTCTCACTACCGCACCGTGATTGTCGAAGCTCGCATCGCTGGTAGTGTAGTTAACCCACAATTAAATGAGTCCTTCAGATTTCGAGAAATCGTCGGGATATTTCAAGCGTCCCGTCATGGTGGTGCCTTGACCCAGATGAAATATGGATTCTATCTCCTGGCTCGACAGTAGATATTTTATGTTACTGAATAGATGCATGATACCATTGATTACTAGAGTCACCATCTTATCATCGGCGTAGGTGTTACGATCCGCTTTCATCAGTTGTCCTTCCACGAGGAGGCAACTTTCACTGGGATGCACGGATAGATCTTGCATCTCGACAATGATTCGTATTTCCCCGGCTTGATTGAAATTGGTTCCCGTCACAGGTTCGTATTCGTGCACTTCATATTCTTCGATACTTTTATCTTTTACTATTCCTTCTGTTATGTTCAACATATCCGTTTTTTGTGTTAATTTATTTTTTTAAATTATAATAAATATTTATTATAATTTTTTTTAAATTATTTTATTTTTTTTTTCTCTTCTTAATATATTATATGGAAAAAATGCATGCGCGGTGATTAGAAAGCGTCCTTTTGTAATTGTTGTTTATAAAATTTTCCCTCGATCTTTTCACCGTCCAATGCTTCTATCTCATAATTGACTGTGTCGGTGTAAAACACTCGAACTATGATGAAGATTTCTTCTGTCCATCTTTGAGTGTAACCTTTTTTTTAAAATGTCTTTTTTCCATTTATAACTTTTGACTCGATCAACCGAGGCAAATTTGGGTAGTTTTCATTCCGTGTTCATTCTGATTGGATAGAGATTTGTTTGCATGGACTTTCTTTTCGTTCTGTGGATCGTTGGCTTCCACGGGTGTCATCTTGATGGAACGGTGACGAGTGTTGTTATAGTCTTCGACCAGATCGTCTAGAACCTCCAAGTATTTCTTGGTGCAATTGGCCATAAAATACATGAACATCCTTTCTTTCTTGGTCCCATTCCATCGCTCGATGATGCTAGCTTTATCTTCATTCTCAGTGGAATAGATGTTGATCAATCCACGAACGCGAGCGTTGTAAAATTCGCGACCTTTGTCAACCCACAATTTATCGGTCGTTCGATTGGACGACTCGAAGATGCACTTCAGGGCTTCTGCCACTCCCAAATCCGACTTATTTTTCAATGGTCTCGTCCATCCGTATTTGGAAAGCACTAGTCAATGACCATCAGAAGATATTTCATGGTGAGGTTGAGTTTTCATAGTTTGTATCGAACTAACTCCGCTGTGTCAGACGGAGTCAAATGCCTTTTCTACATCAAGTAGGACAGCAGAGCCTATTTGTTGGTTGAAGATGGCCATTGTCATTAGTTTTAGTAGGCGATGAATCTGTTCCATGCTCTCTTTACGGTTCATGTAGGCTCTTTGCCATTTATTAGAAGAAATTTGTATCTTCTGGCTGTTCTGTTAGCCGATTGGTAAGAATTCTTTCGAACATCCTACCAATGCAGCTGAGGATGCTTATAGGGTGATAATTAGCCGGGTTACTGAGATCTTTGTCAGATTTGGGTAACGTGACACCCACAGCTGATGTGCAACATTTGGGAAAGTAGCCATGGGTGCGACATGCATTGTAGAGAGTTTTTAATCTAGAAATGAATGAGTTGGGGCTCTGCTTAAGAATTTTATAGCTGATTTTGTCTTCCCCGGGTGAGGAAGAGTTTCTGGATTTTCTTTTGATATTGATGATTCCTTTGGTTGTGATGGGGGCGACGAGATCGTCGTCGCCCCTTTCCTATGGTTCGGTGTTGAAATTGGGGGTCTAGATAAACTTGGGTGTTGTCCTTAATTTAGTTATCGATCGCTCTCTAGTTTTACCGTGTCGTTAATGTGGGAACCCTCATGGTGGCGGTGGATTCTCTTGAGGAGGTCGGCTGAGGTTTCGGCCTTTTTCTTATCGTTAACGGCATTGTGCCGTCTTCTCTTGTAGGGGGATTGGATGACGAATTACTGCTTTGCTTTTTTAACCTTTTAGCACCTTAAAGGTGTTCCAGAATGTTTTTGCGTCCTTTGTACCTCTGAGTTGGGAAGTGGCCCATTCCAAGTTATTTTGCTGGTCAGTCTGGATAGCTTTTTTAACCTCGCCATGAAGGTGAGTGTAGGTCTTCTTTAGCTCAGTTTTCTTATTTAGGTCGACTTTAAGCGCACGGAGGGCTTTGCGTTTGCTTTTGACCATTGAGGGAGAGAGTTGAGTATTGAGGGAGAGAGTTTTCCCGGAGAAGGTTCGTCTCCAGGGACACACTTTTTCTTTTGGGAAGATATCGTCTAAGGTCGAGTTTATTATATTTATTAGGTTCGTGCAGTGATTTTCGAGGCCTGTAGCATTTGAGGAGGCGTGTTGGGTGAGTTTTGCATCAATTATATCGCGGCTGATGTCCCAGTTAATTTTTGCGGATGGGGGGAGGGGGGTTACCTGAGGGGACAATTGCCTATTTTGTTCGAGGCATGGATCAGAAAGGTGTCGCTGCCTATGTTGTCATCGACAGTTGGCCGTCGATGTGATTAATGAGGAAGTTGGTGATTATAATAAGGTCAAAGATATCCGACCTATGCAGCAGATTGCTGCTTATATAGGTCGCGGTTGAGTCATCAATTAGGACATGCAGGTTAAACCTTTCGGTAATGTTAAATAGGGCATCACCGTTGGGGGTTGTTGACTTTCAGTCAAAGTATTGATGTTTAGCATTGAAATTCCCCAGGAAGATACAGTGGTTGTCATTTCCAGTGAAGAATTTAATACTTTCTCGTTAACTTTTTTGCTAGGGTCACTGTAGTAACATACTATCGCGATTTTTTTTTATTGTCGGCTGCGATCTCGATTGCAACCACCTCGGCGTCGAGATGGTCTGTTTTGATAGCTTTATATTTAATGTTTGTCTTTATTAGAAGAGCAACTCCCTCTCATTTGGTGAACTGGCGGTCTCTCTGAACAATGCTGAATCCGCTTAGTGACAATTTTCAATAATGTGTGGGAGATTTGGACTTGCATAGAGTGGACTCTACACTGCTGACTTCTTTGCAGATGTCAGCGAGATCCGCTTGTACGTGTTTTTGTAAGACTTTATGTAATGTTCCCGCGGTGAGGAAACATATGGGGGAGAAAGCATTGGCTGGTTTCTTCAAGTCAAGAGATTTGAATTGAATATGTTCATTGTTTTTAAAATTGGGGGCACCCTCGGTAATTACTAGAATGAACCACTAGCAGTTGGGGCAGTTGGGAGAGTCTGCATTGCATGAGCTGGGGATGTGATTACCTCCGCACCTCATGCAGGTCAGAGTCCCTCGTCACTTGCTCGCGAGATGGCCAAATGTTTCGCTTTTGTGACATTGGAGAGGTTGATGACTTGATTTACACTCCTCTGTTTTATGTTTTTAGATGTGGACCCCATTATTAAGGAGGTTGAATTTAGTAACCCTATTTGTGGCAGTGACTATAAGCTTCCAAGTCTTTTTTTCCAGTTGCCTTGGAAGTGAACCTCTCCCACTTGCATTCTGGGAGGGCTCTATCTATATCAGCCTTACTGGTCTGCGGATGGACCCTAGTGACTGCCTGAAATGGATTTGGCAAGGGTGCTTGCTGCTTGTTTTTAATGACTGTCGAGTTGCCTTTTTTAACTTTTTTCTGTGGTTGCCTTTCATTACGGGCCGCCAGTGCCCTAACTGTGTCAGTGGACCTATTGGAGCAGGTTTGCTGAGGAGAAGGATTGTGGTCTCCGAGGTCGGGTCCAGAGGAAACAGAGACTTGAGAGGAGGCAGCTCATCTTCCTGACCTTCCAGTCATGAAATTGGATGAATCCATTCCCATCCTCTGTCTCCTGCGATCCCGCTTCAAGGTCTACCCCATCATTTTTCCTCTTAATGAGGGGGGTCCTACTTCATGTATTGTTCGTTCTACTAGCGGAGTTAGACGGACCTTGAGTGGCCATCATATCCTCCAAACTCTTTTCTGGGTAGATGCCATCAAGTTCTGTAAGACCCTAGATGCCATTAGAGGGCTTGGAGGTAAGATTTTAGGTATCTGCCTCAGCCTCGGACCCATCGTTAATGCCTGGTAATCACAACATTGCAAGATTAATGGTTTCACGCGCCAAAGGCTCACAGGAACGGTTTGCGACAAGCCCATTTTTTGGAATTTTGATGTCTCGCAGATCATCATCATGGCAGTTTGCAGCAGAGGAGGACAAGTTTTAGGGAGTCGGTTTATGATGGTATTTCTTGGTCGGTTATTATTTTCCTCGGATGAGGGCCAGTGTTAGAGTGCGACCTCTCGACAAAAGTGCTACCTCTCCCCGAGGGTGATGATGTTGTATTTCCAGGCATCTCCAGGCAAGTATAATCTGCTACTTGACTGTATTGTCGTTGCGGCCATTATCAGCAAGCATAGTCAGCCTCAGCCTGATGTCGATGAAGGCGAACTCGCTTGGATTCGTGGTTAGGTAAAGTGACTTCCATTTGAAAACAATGGCCCATTTCATGGCGCCTCCCAAAGAATCCCCGGACCTCTCTAGTTTGGGGCAGGCCTGCATTTTATAATCTATTTGGCGGGGACAAAAAGTGTATCCTAAGGACGTTTACAAAAATGATCATTAGCAAGACGTCCTCCGGGGATGGAGTAAAGGATGATAGAAAGTCAATAGCAGTTACGATGGTTCCATGACGGCTACTGGGGAAGAAGAGAAAACTAAGTCTTCTGCCTCAGGCTCTTCTGTTTGTTGGTTCGTTTAGTTGTATTGGTGCAGTCTGAATCCTCCTGAAATTAGAAAGGCAGTAATGAGACACACCCCTCCGCCTCTCTCGGTAATGTCTTTTTTGGATAAATTATGGTTTTAAAGAGATAGGTGCCAGAACCTTCGTGTTTCTGACAGGGTGATTGGTGAAGGCAGCCTATGATTTCTCAGAGTCGCACCGAAGTGTATCACTACCTGTTTCCACCCAAGGTGGTTTTGTGGGTGGCTTTGTTAAGTTGTAGTACAATGGTCAACAGTTTAGTGGTTTGATGAGCATTGACTGATTATGGGGGATGGGGGATTTAGTGGGCCTATTGTTTTCAATGGCTGAGATTGCATGGACACGATAGGTGGGAGCAGTTGCTATGTAGTCGATCGGATAGGGAGCCTACACGGGAGGGTGGGTGGGTTGGATATAAATCCATCTGGGTTCATGGTCAGTCCGCCCAGCCGACCCGGGCCCCTTCCCGACACACACGATCCCACAGTGGGTGTATTTGAAGTTAGGTGATTCTTATCTTGAGTATTTAGCCCTCGGTGGCTAGCACAGATCTCATTTAATTCATGAGTAGTATAGAGGGATGACTCAATACCTTTTTGGTGGACCCTGGGATCTGACCATGACTGAGGTCATTGACCTTGACTCCCAAATCCGTTAAACCCCCTCCCCCTCCCCTCTACACACTAGGCTTAAGCTATTTTTAGGAGCCCCACCTCTTTCCACCCTCCATGTACCTATTTTTAGGCTATCCCTCCCGAAAGTCCAGGTAGGGCCCAGCCCCAAAGCCCCTTCAAAAGGCCCAAGCTTTGTATAGCCCAAAATGTATTTAGGCTTTCTCACATTGTTTTGGCTTTCCTTGTATGTGCCCCCCCCCCCTCCCCAAAGCCTAGTTCCTCTCCACCAAAGCCCTTGTATGGGCTGTGCCTCTCCACCAAAGCCCTTCCAAGGCTAACCCAAAGCTGGGGGACTTCCAAACAGGCATCTCTATGAGTACTAACAAAGATTTCCCCCCTCCCCTACCCCCCTTAAATAACTTTTGTTGGTGTATCTAAGGCAAATTTTGTAAAGGACATGTACATGTAAATACACACAAACAAAAAGATTAATTTGAAGGCTACCTCGAGTGACTAAACAGTTAAGTAAGAAGATTATGATAAAGCCCATACTGGAACATCTGGTGTTATGTACATACAAAAGGCTTTAGACATAAAAACTACCTGACCTGTTTCCTTTGTTTATAAGAAGCTAAAACTGATAAAGACCATGTACTCTGTATGATTCCATCAAAAATAAGATAGTGTCACATCTCAGGTTTTTGATAACCCAGTAAGATCGTGGCAGTGTCTGCGTGGTCAAACCAGGTATCCAATGAGAGCTGTGTCTGATTGGTCAAAACAGGAAATTATTTTGTTTATTGGATCATAATGTGGAGTTCTTAAAGTAGATTACCATCAATAAAAGTTTAGGGGGAATTTTGGCTTATTCCTATTTCTATGAATGGTTTTGTCCAAGTTCAATTTTCGAGAACTCATTTTGTGTGCAGTCCATGACATACATGATCCCGTTTAGCTTCAAAATTTAACAAACCACGGTAAAAGCGACAGGACTATACTCACGACGGAAACAGGCAGATATACGCCACACGGTGGGGCAAGAAATAGGACGCAGGCTGCCTACATCACCCACACCCTGCTGGTTTAATTGTGACCCCAAATGCAATCAGTCCCCAGCCTAAATACTGACTTAACCCTTCACCCAACAAAACGGCAAAAACCGGCTAGCGCTATTCACAAAAATTGCCATTCAATTTTCATTATTCTTTCATGTTTTGCCTCACGAACATAGCTTATGACCCCTCATTGGAATAAGCTCGTTGAGCTCGTTCCAGTGATAGGTTATGGGTTGTGCCCCTGACGCAAAGAATGAAAGAAAATAATTACTCAATAATTTTGTTGCAAGTGTCGTCTGCTTTACATGGTAGGTAAAGGGTTAACAATAAAAGCGACAGGGCTACGATGTGAACAAGCAGAGAACACCATACGGTGTGACCAAAAATAGGAACTACGCTGCCTCCATTGAGCACATCCTGTGAGTGACTCGCGAAAGCGCTCTCAACCATAAAACATAAAACATATTAAGAACGCGGCCGCTCTCAGGGTAAATTGGGGGTGGGGCTGGGGGTGGTGGGAGGATCCTATAACCTTCTGCAAACCATATTACATCCAAAGGGGAATGCCAGAAGGGCGGGGGGGGGGCGTATCACCTTCCACTTTTTCTAATTTCAGAAAGACACCGACAGCGCCAAGACCACTGAACGACTTACCACACCTGCGAACCACAAATAGAGCCACCATGACGACCAATGCCACAACCACTGAACGGACCAACAAACCAAACAGAAGAGCCCGAGGCAGACTATACTTGCCAATGACGGCATCGATGAACCATAAACAACAAGTGGTAGACTATACTTGCTTGAAGACTGGACTACACAAACAATATATTTTTTTATTTATTTATTTCTTGGGGTTTAACGACACTTTCGACAGCCGAAGTGACCTCGTGTCGGACTGTTTTACGGTGGAGGAAGCCGGAGTACCCGGAAAGAACCACCGAGCAACGGCGACCAACCGTCAGTCTCCCCAACATACTAACTCCATATAAGCAGGGTTAGCACTGGTTGAAGACAAGTGCACCATCGACGTGCAGTACGCCTTAGTACCCAACGCCACCGTGCCCCCACGTGGGCAAATGGGATGAAGTGTCTTGCCCAAGGACACAACGCGGTTGCCGCAGGTGGGGTTCGAACCGAAAACTTCTCGGCTTGCAGCCTGCATCTCTACCAACTGAGCCAACGCGCCCTCAAACAACATATCCCCCGAAAAACAGACAAGAGTCCTCCACAAACACATACACGTTTATTTTTATTTTTTTGTTTTGTTTTTGTTTTCTTGTTTTTGTTTGTGTTTTTTGTGTTTTTGTGTTTTTTTTATTTTTTATCAATAACCGTTATGGATTTTGAAACATCCTTCACAGCCGACCACTCTTAGGGAGACGAGCGTTGGTCCTGCGTACCGCCAATGGCCCTTTTTGTAAACTTCACCGGGACACACGTTTGTCGTTAAAATAGGAATTACCCAGGGGTCATCATGTGTATGTTCAAATATATGTTTGGGGTCATGTCTGGACTCATTAAGCTATACGTAGTTACTCCTAGGCGTAATCTGCACCCGTGTTACAGAAACTAGGCTTTGTCATAATTTTCTGTTCAGGAGGTGTTTATCCGTTGCTGGGGTTCTGAAGTCACCCTCATTTTTTTACTTTCAATTTATATATTTTTGTATATGTGATAAAAATAATGTAATATCTGCTCTTATTCAATTGGGCGTGTGCGGTGCTGATTTTGGACATCCCAGATAAAGTTATGGAAACACCACTGCATTGAGGTGTATATAGGGATGGATTTAGTACCAGCATTTGTTTAATCGGGAGAGTGGTACTGGCGATCTTATTTTGGAGTTGTGCTTTGTGGTTTGTATGTGAGTGTGTGTCGGCCTAGTGCAAGAGGTGGTACAAAAATATTCTGAGGTTGGGTGAAGATGTATGCTTGGAGGTACTTGTCTAGTCACTTTTAGCCTCTTACTCTGGACCCAGGCAACTCCTGGGGTAATCTTTGCGCCACAATATGTGTTGTCATAATTTGCTGAGGATTATGTTATCCTACTGACCATAAGTTTCAACTAGAGAGCCTTTCAAGAAACTAGAGAGTCGGTGTTGGGTGATCATTGGCACAATCATTCACTCAGGTGACCCCCGCGTCAACCGAAGCCCAGCTTCCGAAGCAAACTTTCTCTGTATGTTAACATTTACCCGAGTAATAAAACTCACCTTTCTTTTCGCTGTTAATACCGATATCTATCCGCGGAGCCCAACTCCCGGATGTCGTGTCACAAATTTAGGTCTCAAACCTCTGTACAGAACCACGAGAAGCCCAACTCCCGATTATGTCATTTTTACACTCACTTACTGATTCATGCCCTGAAGCACGTCCGAAACCTGTTTCGTTGCCAGCACTGCCTGTGCATACGAAACAACCAAAACCAGTACCTGACGCGTCACTCCATACGCGTAAATCGGGCACGTACCACTTCTTGGCATCCGTGTCGACCCCTATATTGTTTAGTTTAAAACAATTTTCTTTCCAATAAACCATTTCTGTAATAGCAGTTTCACCAAGCATTACATTTGCTTTCCAGCCCGCTCGAGAGTTTAAGCATTCGGACATACCTTGTATATAACCTTAGTTTATCGCCAAATACAATTTGCGCAGAAATGATTTGACCTGCGATACATGCCAAAGTGCGAGCCTTTATCAAATTTTGACCTTTATCTACTTTCCTCATTGCACTATGAATACTTAACAAAATCCTGTCGACTCTTGACTCTGCAAGTGTAATTCTCCACTCTATCATATTCCACTTTTATCCACCAAATTCTAACTTGTGATGGGACCCATTCACACTTTTCTTGTGCCAATAGAAAACCAAAATTATTCAAATCTTTTTCTATTCGTAAAATTGTACTCTCAGCTTACGTCGGGTGAGAATCATCACCCAAATCGTCATCTGAAAACATGACAACTCTTAATTCATTGTCTCTCCAAAATTTAACTATTTCCCTTTCAACTTTTGAGAAAATATATTCACTGGTAACCAAAACAAATGGTAATACGCAAAATGCGTAGTACTTTGTAACCATTCCTATTGTAGCGATGATTTTCCTATGAGTTCAATTTCAATTTCGATGATTTATTAAATGTTATTAGATTTATTTCAAAGACTATTTCCTCCATTTCTGTATTTCATTATGTTCTAATTCTATCAAATGTCAAATTACAAAGAGTTAACTTAATTTCATAAGAACCTTATTTATGACAAGTCTGAACAACTCACGGTAGCTTTTTGCCAAGCGTCCCTTAATCAGCCATTGTTTAATCTAAGCTAATTGTTCGTAGCATTTTGTCATAGTAGCGACCATTTGTTAATCTATTGTGTAATTTATATGTATATAAACGCAGTTCTTGTATTTTTTTTTGGTAACTATTCTGTAAGGGAGACGACTCAGAAGGTTCATTCTTCACTTTCCAGTCGAAGACTCCGGATTGTTCGTGAACCTTTGTTGCTTCTGTATCTGGAGTTCCAGTACTGTCGCTGTAAATAAACGCTAATTCCCCAAGAACTTGTCTTCGACTTCTATTTCAACGATCCAGATCTACCATCCCGCTAGTTTGTAATTTTCCCGTTCTCATACTGGTGTTAGAATCCGAGGCAACGATCCTGGTGGAGAAAAGAAACAATGGCCATCACTATACCAGAGAATATCCAGGCTCTCCTCTCCACAATTGACGTCGGCCATCACCATTTGAACTGGAACATCAACACAGAGGATCAGTGGCGGATACAGGAATTCTCAAAGGGGGGCGGATCGTGCAGATGCCGAAGGCACGAGCTTTTGTAGGGGGGTCTGGGGGGAATTTTTTTGGAAATGAGCGACCAAATGGGGCATTCTGGTGGTTTCTGGGGTGGAAATCATCTTGAATTTTTGAACGGCTAATTAATACTTTTTAAACAGCATGTTTCAGAATTTCAAATTCTGTCATACGTTCAAGACAGAATTAGAAAATTTGAAATATGCTCTTCAGATCCGTTTACCATAATACTGTATTTTGGACACATTGTTTACAGTCATAACCGACTTAACCTCAGGAGAACATTGCGATCTGCCAGCGTTTGAAAGTTTTCAGCAGTCAGCCCTCTAGGCTTAGGTACGCCATGACTATGCCAATTAAGATCCTGACCCATAATTGGCATAGCCATGGGTACCTGAGGCTAGGGGCATGTAACACTACAAAATCATGCTGCGTCGGTGACGCTATAAATGGAGGCGACCAGTAGATATATTTTGCATAATTTCAACAATATATTTGTTTTCCATAGCGAATGGTGATGGAGGAAATAAATGTCGCTGTATGTTTTTACTTCAATTCATGTATTGTCCCCAAATGAAAATCCTGGCTACGCCCTACATGGGAGACAAACACGAGCTAAAGGGGGGGGGGGGGGCGACCGCCCCCCCCCCCCCTCTGTATCCGCCATTGCAGAGGATGGATATGTCAGTTTAACGCTGAAATGGCAAAAACAAACAACGAAAAACAAATCTTTTTCTCATCGCCTCAGAGACGAGATTCGAAAACGAGAGTTCTTCGAGCGGAAGGAGCAGGCAAAGAAATTTGTATTGCCACTGTCCACAAAACCAGAGGTGTTACATGTAGAAACTGTGAATACCGCTGTACAAGTCTCAACTGGGCCGCCATTTTCCATTGACGCTGTCATTACAGCAACACCCTCAACCACTCATTCATCTATTCAGGCGGCTTCTGTTTCCAAAACTACACAGGACCAATCCGTGCAAGTGATGGACGCCATGCCAGTGTATTCTAAACTCACGGAAACGGAAAAGATTTCTACCACCCATGCACGAGAAAGACCTGCAAGAGATGTTTGCGTGAATCCTCCACTTGCAGAGAAAATCATACGACAACGTATGGGTCATGGGTCGCTCAGGCAAACCACAATACTTGATCAAATGGGTTGGGCGACCCGCTACACGAAATACGTGGGTTGACGAAGCTAACCTCAGCTCCCAAGCTCGACAATTCATCTCTCAACAGAAGAACATTCGCGGGAACGTCAACACAGTTTCCGTTAAAAGTATATCGGAAAGTGTTGAAAACGAGCAATATACAGTTGTGGCACAAACATTACCACCGATGGAACCACCAGAGACAATTACTGTTGTGAAGCAGTATCCACGTTCATTCAAGGAACTTAACGGCATGTGTGAAATTTATCTGGACACCAAAAGTAAAAAACTTTTCATGGAAGAACACACAATGGATTATCCGAAACGCATAGCTTTTGAGGTATCACCTGACAAGATGGACGATGTCTCTCGCCTCATCAGGACTCTTCTAATGGAACATAAACATTTTTCAAAATGGCATCCAGAGACGCGCCTTTGCGAAATTCTCACTTCTTGACCGTTTCAAATTGTTTCATATTGGAATTTTTATTTTGGTATGTAATTAGTGCTTATTCATTTGCTTCTGTTTTAGAACGATTTCTTTCACATTCACTGACTATAACAATTGCTCTATTTAAAAATTATTCGACCTGCGCATATTGTAAAATTGGATTTTAAAAATATCTTGCTGTGGAAATTCTAATTTTCTGTCACCGTTATATTGTTTGTTTTTTTCCTCAAAAGATGCCGTAGTCATCTTTCAATAACAAGGGGGTAATATTGTAGCGATGATTTTCTTATGGGTTCAATTTCAATTTCGATTATTTATTAAATGTTATTAGATTTATTTCAAAGACTATTTCCTCCATTTCTGTATTTCATTATGTTCTAATTCTATCAAATGTCACATTACAAAGAGTTAACTTAATTTCATAAGAACCTTATTTATGACAAGTCTGGACAACTCACGGTAGCTTTTCGCCAAGCGTCCCTTAATCAGCCATTGTTTAATCTAAGCTAATTGTTCGTAGTATTTGGTCGTAGTAGCGATCATTTGTTAGTCTATTGTGTAGTTTATATGTATATAAACGCAGTTCTCGTATTTTTTTGGTAACTATTCTGTAAGGGAGACGCCTCAGAAGGTTCATTCTTCACTTTCCAGTCGGAGGCTCCCGATTGTTCGTGAACCTTTGTTACTTCTGTATCTGGAGTTCCAGTACTGTCGCTGTAAATAAACGCTAATTCCCCAAGAACTTGTCTTCGACTTCTATTTCAACGATCCAGATCTACCATCCCGCTAGTTTGTAATTTTCCCGTTCTCATACCATCCGCACAAGAAAAACCTAAATACTTGAAATCGTCAGGAAAAAGTTGAAATGTGATGGTATGCAGACTAAAAATCAAATTTTAAACAAAAGATCACCTTTACGAAACATTTCTCTTGCCACGGAAGCGTACATTTATATTTAAATTTATACAAATGCAGAATTTGCAATCCAAAACCAATCTAGGTTTTCCTAATTTGTTATAAGTTACCGTCAAAGGGTTAACGACAAATGGAATATCACTCACCTCTTTAACACATCCTATTTCTAAAAGCTTTGCGATTTCCGATCTAACAAAAGATGGGTTTTCCAAAGCTGACTCATTGTTTTTTATTATAGAACGTGGAGGCAGTGTCCTATACCCGTTAGCGATAACATCCAAAACATGTTTGTTAGTCGTAACGGCTTTCCATTGTGCAATGTTTGCCTCAAGCCGTCCAACCGAAGAAATATTTTCATATGAAACATTCCTTTCTTTATTCTCACCATCGTTAATCTTGAACAGAAGCTCACGCTTGTCTTGAATTGATGAGGAGTCGTTAAGTGAATTTTCACTCGATACATGTTCAACTATTTTACTCTTACTATGTAAAACCCAATATCTGACTTTCATTTGAAGTAAACAAATCTATACTTATCTTATTTGTTCTTTCTGTTCTGATAGACGGACAATCAGCACTCCAATGGCTACGTATGCCACATGCAAATCATTTTCCTGGCTTTGGCTTTATAGATGACTGCATACCAGTTCATGCTTTGCCGTCAGTAATTTTGTATGGATTGTATCGAAGTTCGTTCCTTTCCTTAATTTTCAAAGCTTTGGCTTTCCGAGATGCTCTGGATATTGCACTGTTAATTTTCCTTTCGTCATCTGAATCATCAGCCAACGGATTGGCTACGTATTCTTCCACCACTTTTCATTGGAATCAGCTATCTTAATCAATTTTTGTCCCTGATTAAGTTATGTTAAACCTTCTGAAGTCTTTTCATGCACTTTTGTGACATCTGCTGAAGTAATCTGCGATTTGCTAATCGAGGCTTTAGCGTTGGAAATTGTAGAAATTACTTAATTTGTTTAAAGCATACTGTTCCACACAACTTTTCTTTTGGAATTTGTAAACACCTGTTACGGACGCCATTTTGATAATTTGTTGTTTCGAAATCTCCCTTTGAGTAGAATTGATTTTCTCTTTAAATCCAACAAATTTAACATCGAATAACTGCTTCATCTCATTAAATAGATTATTTTCTGTATTGTTGACAGCTGTCTCCACTTCTTGCTGAATATGTTCCGTGAGCGCATTTTTTTTTTTTTTTTTTTTTTTTTTTTTTGATAGACATTTTGAAAATTTCTGAGATGATGACTGTAAGATAATGTTGCGGAACTTAATATAACATACCTACACTTTAAGAACTTTTGCTGTAATAATATAATTATCATAGGTAATCCACTGAATAAACAGTAATCAGAGCCGCCTTAAACGGTGTCGAACTTAATTAGATGGCTGAGTAGTTTATTTGTTCTGACATTTCTGTTTTCAGAATTTCGTATAAGTATATGAAATTTTAATGCAAGGAGGTACATTAAGATATATTACAATAGATAATATACAATAAAGTATACACTAAAATTATTATATAAATAAATAGATACAAAATGATTCAAAATACAATACTTCAATACTTTCCCCCAGCGGACGAGTTTCGGACGAGTTGGGTAAAATTGCAGAGGACGACTTGGGTAAAATTGCAGCGGACGATTTGGTTAGCCGACGAAATGGGTGTAATTAAAAAAAAGTGATACTGACAGTTTGCTTTCGGTCCCGTCAGAAATCAAAACAAAGTAATAATGTGTTACTTTTTGTGCCATCTGTATTTCTGAACAGTGCTTTGTAGTTTCGAACACTAAAAATGGGACATAATAACCTTTTTCGATATTTGCCGCCATTGAAAATGGCATGTCATCTTTATTCGGGAACTGGAAGAAGATTCGGCCTGGGGAAAACTCGCCCCAGGAAAGATTCGTCCAAAAGAAAAGCAGTACACATCTGTTAGGATATTTTAGATATGCTACGATATTCGTTTTAACTCCTAAAAATATTTCTTAGAAAAAATATTAATATATTGCTCGATATTTATCGAAAAAAATATTAATATACATGTATATCGTCGGGCAATTATCTCTGCAGTAAATTTACATTCGATGTGTTCTGTAATAATTAACGTCTCTCATCTGTGAGAATGGTATCCAGTCACTTCGGCCCCAAATCATTTCGGCCTCTGGTCACTTCGGCCTCAAAGTCATTTTAGCCCTAGTCACTTCGGCCCCTTGGTCATTTCGGCACCATTTTGAGTGTAGAGATCTATAACGATCAGCGCATAGTTTGTGTTTAGAAATAATGGTTAATTACCTTTATTAAGTAATGTTCAGTCATTTGTGTTTACACATTGTACAAAAAAGTTTTACATGACATTAAAAATTATCCATTTGTTCAATTTTACATACATTTAAGATATTATCTATATAAGTAAGAGACATTTGTTTACTTTGAAATTTCGCAAAGTATATGCAGTAATCTCATTCATTCATGTTGTTATGCAGTTCGAGGTTCACAGGGTTTCTTTTTCTTCTTTTTTCCAAATCAACCACCAAACTGCGATTTTGATACTACCATAAATATGTCCGCATTTTCTAAAACAGAGCAGAATTCTTGTAGTTATGCACAATTCCTAGTCACCTTCCAGTTCGAGGTCCTCGGGGGTCTGACCCCAGTACCCTACTTCCAATGCGCACACTCCAATCAAATAACATTAATGACCCTCGCTTCCGATTCTTGTCTATTCATAAGCAAATAAAATTAAATTATTCAGGTCGCAAGGGATTTCAAATCCCACATCGTCCATGTGCACTTTTGGCGTGCTGAACCGTTTCATTCATTTATACATCATGAAAGAACATCTAGGCATGAAGGAATACCATATATCATATGTATACCTGAATATCTATTTGAGGTATAAATCTTAAAAACAATTAAATAGAAAAATGTAAAAATTCAAACGATATTTAAAAATATTTATAGAGGCCGAAATTACTTGGTATATTGGGGCTGAATTGACTTGAGGCCGTAATGACTGGGGCCGAATGACTTGGGGCCATTTCTCAAGTACATAGTTTGATTATTAGTTTCTAATATTTGTATTTGCTGTACAGTGGAACCCTGTTAATTGAAGAGCCACTTTGCCAATGGAAATTATTCAATTAACAGGAGTATTCAATTAACAGGGATTGTGCCACTTTCCTGTATTCCAGAGATAAACTTAGCATTTATTCTGTTATATTGTGTTTGAAAGAGCCCCATGAGCACTGTCAAACAAGATATAATAGATTAAATGCCTGTATTAGATGTACTGAAACCAAAAGAAAACTGGGAAGAGTCAGGGTAATTTCTCGACATGTTACAAGATTTTTTATTCAATTAACAGAAAATTACTCTATAACCTATATTCAATTAACAGGTCAGATTTGTACTCGAGGCATGGTAAATGGTTTTGTGTTGGGAAATTATATTCAGTTAACAGGGATATAGAATTAAGAGATATCCAATTAAGTGGGCTCCACTGTAGCAAATTTGATTTCTTTATTTATTGGGGTTTAGCAACACATTTTACAGCCAGGGTCACCTCATGTTGGATAGTTTTACTGAGGGAGGAACTCAGATTACCTGGAGAGAACCACCGAGCAATGGCAAGCAACTGTCAGGCTCCTCAACATAGTAACTCCAAACAAGCATGGTTACCATTGGGTGAAGACAAGTGCATCATCGATGTACAGTACACCTTAGTACAATTGCCGCAGGTGGGATTCAAACTGAGAACCTCTCAGCTTGTTTTGGGAAGGTTTTTTTTTGTTCCAGCTTCATTTAGGTTTGTTTCATATTACACAATTTTGTCATGATTAGTAATCATAAATCCTATAAATCCTTTAAAAAAAACTATAGAAAAAATGCATAGAACACTTGAAACAATTTTTTTCTGTGAAGATTTTACCTCTGAGGTGTTAAGATTCAACCACGACAGAGACCGAATATTCTCGAAAAAAGTATGAGGGCTGAATCTTCTTGAACCCTAAATTGCCAATTACTTATGAAGCACCATTACTAAGGCAAAAACAATACTATGCAATTCCAAAGTCTGAAATTCTATAAATTCCAAATAAATTTACACAAATTATATAGCAAAATGAAAGATGTGGTGTATAGAAGCCCAAAAGTATGTGTGCACCTCACGCACTGACACACAGTCGACATCGGACATCAGCGGTTTCTGAAAGTGTGCTATCGGTACCATATTTGTACCATAACTGATAATAATAAAATAATATTTCATAAGAACAACAAACACAGGAATTCAAAATGCCAACGCTGTCCCATTGGCCTTGAATGGGGGAGTCCTTTACAAATATTTTATTGCAATGTGATACTCTGGATACTCTCCATTTTTAGCTCTACTTTGACATAGTCAAATTTGAGGGTGTATCATGGCCCATCGACCGTCTGTCCATCTGAACGTCTGTCCGGCGTCAACAATTCAATATGGCTCGGGCTAGAGGCTGTATTTATGAACCAATCTTTACGAAACTTCTTGGGTACCTTTGTTATCACTGTGTGACGAGAACGAATGTTTTTGGGTGCGGTCCAAAATTCAAGATGGCCACCATCATCCATTTTGTACTGAAATTACTGCAATCAGTTTTCTGTATGAAAGTTCTGATTTGAATAAATTTTTGTATGAATGTTCTGTAATATAGGGGCTGTATTTATAAACTGATCTCCACGCAACTTCTTGGGTACTTTTGTTATCACCCTGGGACGAGAACAAGTGTTTTGGGGTGCAGTCTGAAATTCAAGATGGCTGCCGGTGGCCATTTTGTATCGAAATTAGGTACAATCAGTTTTTTGTACAGAACTTCTATACGGCTTGGACAAGAGGCCGTATTTATGAGCCGATCTATACGAAACTTCTTGGGTACCTTTGCTATCACCGTGGGGCAAGAATTAGTGTTTTTGGGTGGAGTCCGAAATTGAAGATGGCCACCGGCAGCTATTTTGTACATAAATTAGTGTAATCAGTTTTTTGTACAGAACTTCTGTATGAAAGTTCTGATTTGAATAAATTTTTGCAGGAATGTTCAGTAACGTGGAATACATTACATATAATACAGTTTTTTTCTCGTGCAGAAATTATGCAAATTAGATTAACTTTGATTTATTCAGCGCTACGTATACACAGTAAGTGCACATGTCAATACGGCTCGGGCTAGAGGCTGTAATTATGAATCGATCTTCACGAAACGTCTTGGGTACCTTTGTTATCACCTTGGGACGAGAAAGAGTCTTTTGGGGTGCGGTCTGAAATTCAAGATGGATGCCGGTGGCCATTTTATACCAAAATTAGGTGCAATCAGTTTTTTTGTACAGAACTTCTAGGACTACATTTGTTATCATCATGGGATGGTAACAATTGCTTTTAGGCTCGGCTGTGTTAATATTTGGTGTTGTTTGGGGAGGGTAAACATTATTAGCACAACCCAGTTTTCTGTTCCAGTGAGAAAAATAAAACCTCACCCATGGGAACCCTATGAGCTAAAGATAGAATAATTCAAATACCTGTATTTTTAAGAAGGACTGGACAAATATTTATTAATTAGTAGGAATCAGCCATAGAAGGGTTTGAATCAAACAGACCAAAGCAATTGCTAACATGTGGCTTATGATGCACCATACAAGGACCCCCATTGTAACATTAACCCCATGGAGATTTATTTTCTAGTTTAACATCCAACTGTCCCCTCCTTCACAATACTTTACCTGTACATTTATTACCGGCTATGGGCAGTATTTATGTACAGACCTAAGACCTTTACAACACTTTGCATGTATCTTTGTTATCAGGTCATTACCTAGATGTTTGTCATTGCTATGTCACATACTATACATGTACATGTCTTGTACATGTTGAGCTACAGTGCCATTGACACTTTCATTTAATAGAAAATCAATTTCGTAATGCTAGAAAATGCAGAAAATGTCTTACAGAGTTATGACCCTTTATTCGTTAATTTTTGCCTGTTTTCAGATTGTTTGCACAATAACTTGGAACAAATAGCAGTAGATTTGATTCAGTATTGGTATGTGAGACTTTCTTAATGTCTTGAATGAGTTAAAAAAAACTGGTATGTTTCGGCTATACTGAGCAGAGTTATGACCCTTAATTTGTTGATTTTTTTCCAGTTTTAACTTCGGTAGTACGATGACTTCAAATATCAATGGATTTTGTCAACGTTTGGTATGTGAGACTTTCTTAACAGCGTCTTCGAAAACTGGTACCGTTTGGCCATACTGAACAGACTTAAAGTCCTTAATTAGTTAATGTTTTAGTGTTTTCAGCTCATCAGCACTGTGACCTGCACACTTATCAAAGGATTTTGTCAATATGTGGTATGTGAGACTTTCAAAATAATGTCTTGAAGGAGTTCGAAAATTAGTACAGTTCAGCCAAATTGATTGGAGTTATGACCCTCAATTAGTTAATTTTTGACATCTTGAACAAGTATCTATAGATTTGGTCAATAATTGGCATGTAAGACTGCAGCAATGTCCCGAAGGAAATCGGAAACTGGTATGGTACTGACATACTTGCCCTCAGATAGCTAATTACACCCCCAGTTTTTTTTTCAAAAACTGGGGTATACTGGATTGTGCCTATCCGTGAGTCGGTGTGTCTGTACATGCATCTGTGCGTACGTCTGTCCATCCTCACTCAGATGTCGGCCTGTATTACAACTTGAACATTATTGTTCAGATTTCATTGAAATTTCATACACATGTTCACTATCATACATGTAAGATCTTCAAGGAGTAACAGGCGTTTTGCTGTTGAAAATATTTTTTCTGTGCATTATGGCCCTTTGAATATACAAACATAGCCTATTTTTGTCTGTTCTCCTCATATATCGGGTTTGGATTATTTATTACTTTTCACTTTTCAAACTTATCCCACGTTTTAACTTTGATAATTTGCTGTTTGTCTCGTAAAATACCAATTTTTGTCTGTTTGCCTCATATTTCAGGTTTGGGTTATCAGATTTTAATAAAATTTGGAATGAAGATTGGTTATGGGAACGGCTTTCAAATGAGTTACGTCCCTGTAGTAAAACCAAGACAATTCATTCAAGTCACCTCCCCACATGTTGCATATGTCTTCGTTCTCTTTTATGGTCCAATCATTATTTCTGGCCTTTACAGTTACAACTGCGTTGGGGGGGGGGGGGGGGGGGGGAGATGGGGTAATGTTGCTGCAAAACAAAGACAATAATTTCACACCGCACATGTAGATGATCTTGACACAAACTATTGTTAACAAGTGTACGTTGATCTCACAATTTGTGCTGGGTTGGATTTCTGTCCACTGCAAAACAAAGATGATATACCCCTTGTGTATGCGTAGTGTTGAAAATATGTCTATCTTTGTATTTTCAGAGAGTGTGTGTGGGGTGGGGGGGGGGTTGAGGGGGTACATATGTCATGTTTAGCATGCTGTTATTAATATTACATGACCCTGTAGAGTTACTCTGGTGTTTTGAGTTCTAAAATGGGTTTGTGAACACTTCAAAGATTTTACACAAAAAAACTTTTGCTCTGAGATTTGTTGCAGGGTCCACTGGGTGAGAGATTTTGTCTGCCATCTAGCCCAGTCTTATCCTTGACACTGGTATGTCAGCACCTCTGGTACAATCTGTTGCGTTTGAAGTCTATCCATATGTCCGTCCGTATATATGTCCATCTGCACTCTGATGTCTGTTTGCATTATAACTTGAACATTACTTCTCAGATTTCAGTGAAATTTGGGATAAAAGTTGTTCATGGGAAAGGCTTTCAATTGAGTCATGCCCCAGCAGTAAATAAAAGAAAATAGCTGCAAACCGCCTTCCCACTTGTGGCATTATAGAAACACCAGCGGGCCGTAGGCCCGCAAAGGGTTGCACATACCAAATCAGATAAATCTGTTCCAGAACAGAATTCACTAATACCGTCAAGCGATATTTTGAATTGGACAGTAAATGTCAGGGACAAAAATCACGTGACTTCCGGTACACAAATGCCGATACAATTGCAATCGGCTTATCCCCCTCAAGAAATCTTTGGGCCGATATCAACAATCAAACAAAATATCAAATGCGTTTGTTTGCATCTCAGCTTTGCGTGATATTTACATGTCTACACATCACCCGTATTCTGTCCTTTTGGAGATTTTTCAATACGCTCAGCAAATAATCTTTTTATTTCAGATCGAACTCTCCTGATTTCGTTGTAACTTGTCCTATTCGCCGATTACATGACGTACCTTCATAAAAAAAACTCAGATATAACCGGCGATCTTGTTGATTATATTGGTGCGATTTCATAAAGATATGCATGGGCACATATCTAGTGAAGTTCAATAATCGAAACAAAATGCAGTTTTTGAATTATGCTAATTCTAAGGTGTAATAAATAGTAATGAAACGTTTGCTTGAAAATAGATGATACGTTGCTGATAAGTTGCTCCTGGGTCGTTTCGCCCCAATTCCCGTTCTCCCCTCGAGACGTTTCGCCCCAATCCTCACCTGCCTCGGGTCATTTCACCTCACAGACGGAGGTGGGTGGTTTCGCCCCTAAATTTAAATTTTATGTTGGTAATGCAATGTAATTGTTTCCTTTAGTACTTTAGTATTTTTTTCCCAAAAGAATTTACCGAAGTAAACAATTTCCATTAACATTTTTATAATATTTACAAAATTGAAAAATTTTACTGTACATGTATCTGCATTGACTGATTTGGGCAAGATACTGCGCCCACCATTGCCCATGTGTGGGCATAGTGGCATTGCGTGTTAAGGTGTAGAGTACGTTGATAGTGCACTTGTCTTCAACCATTGCTAACCTGCTCGTGTGGAGTTAGTTTGTTGAGAGCCTGGCATTTGCTCGGTGGTTTTCTCCTGGGACTCCAACTTCCTCCACCCATAAAACTGTCCGACATGAGGTGACCCTAACTGTCAAAAGTGCTGTTAAACCCCAATAAATAAATAAATAAATCCACGTTCGATGTGTTCTATAATATACTGTCATCAGTGAGAATTGCATCCAAACTGTCATCCAACAATTTGACCCAAACCGGCTGCTAATTTAACCCAAATCATCCTATCGCAATTTGATCCAACCACCCCCCCCCCCCCCCCCAGAAAAGGGTCCTACTTAGCACCAAGGTATACCGGAAGATACCGAGGTGAAAAGAAAAAAAGTAAGTCAGGGTTGTTTGAAAAGGTTTAAATATAATTGCAGACATTTAATTTATTCCTTCAAAGCAATATACATAATATTACTTGATTTATTCGAGTAAATGCAAGATATATACATGCAGACCGAGTTGTTACCGAAAACTACCCCTTGGTATATAGTAGGTAGCTTGGTTATTAATGGGCTACGTATGTGCGTGGATGAAGCACTTAAGTGGTAACTGGGTATCTTAAAACTGATCACTGTAATATTTGATAAAAATAAACCTCCCATCAGATTTTATCTGGGCCTTGGGTCAGCCAAACTTTTCAGTTCCGGCAGCTCTAAAGTTTTTTTTATTTAATTTTCATTTATTTATTTATTTTTTTGTTTATTGTTTTGCCATTGTTGGCTTTATGTTATAAGGATTTTGTGGCGTACTGTATAAGTATCGCTTAACTGTAGACTCAAAGCTACAGCTTGCATTTGGTATATGTACAGTACATGGGGAGATGATTGCAACAAAATCACCTGTGGAGTGGAATTATCACCCAAAGTATCACTTTCAAATACATATGGACAAAAAAACATGAGCAATGTTTCAGCCAGTGGAGTCAATGGACCTCCAGGTTTAACGCAGGGGTCCATTGGCTGTCCAGAGCTTAACTTGTGCTTGTTATGCTTTGCAATAAACTTGAAATTATTGTTTGGGTGAAATCTCCACTGAGTCCACTCTGTGGGTGATTTAGTGATAATACACTGTGCACCTACTGTATACATACAGTATACTCTTTAGCCTTTCGCCTGTGAGAACGGCACTATTTTATGATGACTTGTTGACACTTTTTCGTTTTCAAGGTTTTCACCTTCTTTGTGTGACCAGTTTTTTTTTACAATTGCTGCCGTTTTATATAATTGTCGAAAACGTAAGTCAGTATCCTTTTAATCGTCGGTCCCATTGGTCAGCCATGAGTGCTGACCATGTCTCTAGTGTTATGGTAATTTTTTTTTATCGTTGGCGACTGAAAAATTACCACTTCCGAAAAATACTGTTTCCCATGTCATGATATTGGGCCATAACAATTTTTCTGTCATAACAAAAAAGACAATTGCAAACAGTCACAAAGAAAACTAATTAAGAAGTCACTATGCGATTAACAGTTCACACTATTGCTTACTGAGGTGGAGTCGCTCCAAATACCATTACCAAGCTACCTACTAAATACCAAAGGGAAGATTTTTCAAGGCACTCTTATTACTTCAGCACCCATAATTCTCAAATATGGCATTAAAACCATGCACATACTGCTTAAATCTATTTTCATAATCAGAATACACCACCAGGGGTGCAGTTGCTCAGTAGGTCGAGGTGCAGGCTGCAAGCCGAGAGGTCCTCGGTTCGAGTCCCACCTGCGGCAACAACTTTGTGTCCTTGGGCAAGACACTTTACCCCCATTGCCCATGTGGGGGCATGGTGGTGCTGAGTACTAAGACATACTGTCTTCGAACAAGGATAACCCTGCTGGTGTAGTCTGTGGGGGAGCTGACAGTTGCTTGCCACTGCTCAGTGGTTCTCTCCGGGTACTCTGGCTTCCTCCACTCATAAATGTTGTGGTCATGATTAGCTGTTGTGCAGAAATATGTGACCTAAAACACCAATAAATAAATAATAAAAAGAACACACCACCCCATACACGTTTCACTCCTGTTTTCATTTACCCTGGTATCCCTCGGTTTGCCTCGGTATTTAGTATGCCCGCCAGAAAAGGGGTGATTTCTTTTTCTAAAATAGAAAAACAAGAAACAGTAATTTTTAACAGGTAGTAACAAAATAATTTTCATGAAGCACACAATTTTATGTTAGTCAATAGCTGAAAAAAACGCAGGGTGATATTTGCAAATCTTATTTTATTACTGGTACCAGGTATTGGTAATGAAAATTGTCGTTTGCCATCAATACTTGATCAAGTTTCTGACAAAGGACATTATACTATCCCAATGTTAGCTACTGGACATGATGTTAGTTTACCATGATGCAGTGCTTAGCCAGGACATCTACGTTATGGGCAAGAGTAATATCTAGTGCGGGTGGGGCCGGGCATAGAGAATATGATGCACAGCATCGCCTGAGCCACATAGCAGTGAGATAGGGGCGGGGACAAGAGGGAGTGTGCCCCTCTCATCAGTGGAGGGGTCGGGTGCCCCCTCCCCCCCCCCCCAAAAAAAAAACAAAAAACAAAAACAATTTGAAATTCTACACAGAGAAAAACACAATTACCTTGGCTCTGTGTCCATTTGTGTCCATAATATATAAGTTGCGAACAAGCATAAATATCTAGATAACAAAATGTCTTTTGGGTGTTCATTATATGGGTTAACAGGAGAGGGGGTGGGGGCACTCCAGCCCCCATGCCTACAGTGCGGCCGCCGTGGACTGATCACTTTCCTTGGGTGGGCAATATTTCCACGGATGCAATGATATTAGATGTCAAACGCTGTTTACAGCAATAATCATCAAAAAATTAATTAATGAAGCACAGGGTACAATCCGGTGCTTCATTAATTAAAATTTTATTGATTATGCTTTTCTATTACCTGGAAAAAAGCATGCGTGGACATCACTGCCCATGCATGGATTATGGCCAGTACACGACAACTGTACTGTATGTCTGCGCCACTGCTATGAGCAGGGTTTAATCTAAATGGGTGGGTTTGTTTACAAATATTAATATTTTTTAACACCTGATAACAAAGTAATATAAGTTTATGAGCAACCACACAATTGACTTTTAATTACAATACTCCTAATTCCTAGTAAACATACATGAATATTTATTAATTTTTGTGGAATTTTTACACTGTGTATGAAGCTTATTTGGGCCTGTATGTGTGTTAAAATTGCCCTTCCACTAGGGAGGACTTCTTGAAATCAGTCTGCACTGGATTGTATGGTATTTTTTTGTGTAAGACAATGCTTTCATTGTAATAATCTTCATGCATAAGGCCCCACAAAGTTTCTCAGGCCATTTTTTTGTAAAATTGCATGCAGCCGGGTGGTTTTTTATTTTATTTTTTTATTTTTGTAATTATTTCTTTGCCATTAAAATTTCATGTTCTTGGTTTGTTTTAGGCCTCACAATCTACAGAATAGCATGGGTGGTGGTGTATTCCATCCCTTGAGTGGAAGAAGACTTTGCAATACTATAGCATAAGCCTTGTCGCACTCCATAGACAAATTTATCAATTTTAATAACATGGGTAAAATATCGGACATGAACCATCCAATTTTTTTTTTAGCTCAACTCAACAAGTCAAGTTGGGCTTATCTAATCACTCTCCGTCCTTTGTCCAACCGTCTGTCGTCCATCAACACCATGTTTTGGTCTTCTCGCCCAAAATCTCTGTGCCAATTCAAGTGAAAGTTTGTGTGAGTGATGGTCCCAAAGGGGTACTGCATTTTTGTTTAACTCAACATGCTTAGCCCCCAAAGGGAGGGTGTTGGGAAAATACTCTCAAAATATTTTGAAAATCTCATGAACCAGTGGGTACAGTGACTTGATATTTGTTATGGAGCTTCCTTTTGAGGTGTAGAATCAAGTTTGTTCAAATGTAGTTCGTGAAACAATATTTGGCTTTGTAATGGGAGGGGTTAGATTTTTGGTACCATCCAAAATTTCTATTTTCTGAACCGATGGTCCGATTCGAACGAAATTCAGTATATGGTATTATTGGGTCATAATACTTGACAAATGCCAAAAAAAAAAAAATGTTATATAGTATGAAGCATCCTTAGGACCAATAGAATTGAATGGTAAAAAAAATTGCCATCTGTTTTGTAAGGTAGTTCTGCAGAGTGCATCAAAATAATGCTGACTCAGCATATTTGCAAACATTTTAGAAAATCTTTTCTCCAGAACCAATGTTCAGAATCTTTTGATATTTGGTATACAGCATCCATAGAGGGGTCATATACAAGTTTGTTAAAATGAAGCCCATTGGTTCATATTTGGACTCAATGCAGGGGCCCACATTTTTTAACTTAGGGCAATATGGGGAATTTTCTTTAAAAATCTTTTTCAGAACCACCAGTAAGAATCGTTCAATGTTTGGTATACATCATTGTTATGAGGGTCAGATTCAAGATTGTTCAAACCAAGTCCCTAGGTTAAAATTTGGGCTTCCTTTGGTAGCCCAAATTTTAACTTAGGGCAATATGAGGAAGTTTCTTTAAAAATCTGCTTCTACAGATACACCAATCAGAATGCTTTCATATTTGGTATACAACATCTCTAGGGGAGGGGGGATTCAAGTTTGTTCAAATCGGGTCTGTAGGTTAAAATATTGGCTTGCTATGGTAGCCCAAATTTTAACTAAGTGCAATATGAAGAAATTTCTTTAAAAATTTTCTTCTTCAGATCCACCTATCAGAATGCTTTCATATTTGGTATACAAAATCTCTAAGGAGATCAGATTCACCTTTGTTGAAATCGAGTGCCCGGGTTAATATTTGGGCTTCCTATGGGAGCCGGAATTCGCAATGTAGCTGACTAATTAGAATTTTGTTTATTCAGTACCCTCGAGAGGTGTGTAACTAAGAGTAATCTATATAGGTTGTATCAAGGGGCTTCAGAGGGGAGTTCCCCATTTTACATTATGATCAACTGAAGAAAAGGCATGATGCCTGGACTGTTTTTGTCACTCCTGAGGGGCTCAAGGATTGACAGTGTATCCAATGGAGATGGATTGCTTTATGTAGATTCATTCTTGGACTCTGTTTTACCGTGTTCTGTTCAAGGTGAGTGCTACAGGCCCCGTGGGGCCTCTTGTTTATTTATTTATTTATTTATTTATTTATTTATTTATTCATTCATTTATTTATTTATTTATTTATTTATTTATTTATTTATTTATTTATTTATTTATTTATTTATTTATTTATTTATTTATTTATTGGGTTTTAACAACACTTTCGACAGCCAGCAGCAGTTTTTAGCTCACCTGACTTTCAGTCATGGTGAGCTATAGCGATCACTCGCCATCCGTCATCCGTGAACATGGTGTTTGCGTCTTCACCTCCAAAACTGCTGGACCGATTTAAGTGAAATTTGAGATGATTGTTTGTTATGACATCGCATTTTGATTTTGTTCAAATCAAGTTGCTCTGCGCCTCAGTAGGGCCACGCCAAAAAATGATGCCTAAATCTTAAAAATCTTCTTCTCATGAACCAGGAGTAGCGGAGACTTGATATTTGGTGTGCAGCTTCCTTTTGTGTAGACTCAGATTTGTTCAAGAGAAGTTTGTTTGACCTATATTTGCCTTCGTTATGGGAAGGGCAAGAATTTTCGCCATCCCAAAATTTCTATTTTTCAAACCAAGAGGCTGATTTGAACCAAATTTAACATGCAGGCTTATTGGGTTATAAGTACTTAATTTAAGCTTAAAAATATTTTCCCGTCGCCCCATGGGAACTGCAGGAGCTAAAAATAGAACAACATTTAAAACGCCCATATCTCCAAACTGCACGGCACTGAGAATTCTTATTTGGCGTGAAGCTTCCTTCGGAACAACAGAACGGAATGGTAAAAAAAAAATTGCTGTAGGGTCTATCATGGGGTACTTTTTCAGGACTTTTGAAAAAATGCTTGAGTCAGCATTTTTAACACTGTGGGTAATAGGGAAAGCGTTTAAGACCCTTCTTTACCCAATCCACTGTTCCAAAAGCTTTCTGATTTCACATATACCCTCTTTGGAAGATTTTTTCACACGTTTATTGAAATCAAATCCCTGGGTCCATATTTGGGCTCTCTATGGGAGTCCAAATGTTGAATCTAGTGCAGTATGAGGAATATTCTTTAAAAATCTTCTTCAGACCCACCAATCAGAATTTTTTATATTTGGTATGCAGCATCATTAGGCGGGCGAGATTTAAGTTTGTTCAAGCCAAGTCCATATTTGGGATCACCAGGGTTTTGCAAATTGTGAGAACAGTCATTTTGTTCCTGTGACGTTGTCGCAAATGCTTGTTAAGAAGATCCATTTAGTGTTCCCTCAAAAATATAAGCATTTTTTCATCAGATAAAATTGAATAAAATTAGATTAATTTTAGAGCTGAAATGATTAAAGGTTTTCCTGATTGGTTAATCGCATGGATTAACTTTGGTTAACCGATTAATCACTTGCCCAAATAGGTAGCTGAATAATTGCCGTACCGTTGATGATTTATATAATTAAAACTTTACTCAGCGTAATGGATAAAACCGGACAGCGCCATATACAAAAATGTCCATTCAAATTTTATTATATTTCTGATTATTGTTTCAAAACATAGCTTATGACCCCTCATTGGAACGAGCTCAATGAGCTTGTTCCAATTGGGGGGGGTCATAAGCTATGTTTTTGAGACAAACATTGAAAATCTTTAGTAATTCAAGAATTTCTTGTGCAAGTATCCTCTGCTACCCGCATTTGGTGAAGGATTGAGAATGACCATTTCCAGCTACTGATACAGTATAATGATCATGCGAATGAACAAGTATGTCAGCACGTAACTAGCATGCGTTACTCTGTCTCATATAATTGATGGGAGCCAGTGTGAGAATGTTTGCCTGTTTTGGAGCAAGTTTGTTCTTTAGTTAACCCATATAATACCGTACTTCAAAAGTAACGGTTAACCGATCAATTACTTTTTTATCGATCAAGACGTTGATCATTGGTTAGTCGATTAATCGGTTAACCGTGTCAGCTCTAATTAATTTCTATAAACATGATTGCTGCAATAGCCCTTTGATGTGGTGGTTGACCAATCTAACAATCTATGTATTTGAAGATAAATAAGCATAATTCATGTGATTAAGACATGTTGGAAATGGGTCCAGCAAAAAATATATTTGCGAAACCCAGTCTCACTCTAGGACCCTGCATTTTAATTTCGTTCAAAATGAGGAATTTTCTTTAAAAATCTTCTCCAGCAGCCGGAATGTTTTGATATTTGGTATGCAGCATCTTTAGGGGGTGAGATTCAGGTTTGTTTACGCCAAGTCCCTGGGTTCATATTTGGGCTCACGTGAGAGTTTGAATTATAACTTAGTTCAAAATGAGGAATTTTCTTTAAAAGTCTTCTTCTTCATATCCAGCAGTCGAAATGTTTTGATATTTGGTACAATATGCAGCATCCTTTGGGGGGTGTGGGGGGGGGGGGGGGGAGATTCAAGTTTGTTCAAGCCAAGTCTCTGGGTTCATATTTGGGCTCCCTGTGGGAGCCAGAATTATAACTTAGTTCAATATGAGGAATATTCTTCAAAATATTCTTCTTCACTTCCACCAGTAAGAATGTATTGAGATTTGATATACAATATCCTTAGGGAGGTGAGATATACGTTTGTGAAAGCCAAGTGCCTGGGTCCATATTTGGGCTTCCTGTGGGAGCCAAAATTGTACCAACATTTCTATTTTCTGAATTGAGAGGCCAATTTGAAGCATATTTGATATGATGGGCTTATTGGGTCATAAGTACCTAATTTATGCAAAAATATTTTCTCGTCACCCTATGGGAACCGCAGGATCAAATATAGAAACAATTTAAAAATGATTGCATCTTCAAAACTACATGGCACTGAGGATTTTAATTGTGTGTGAAGCTTCCTTAGGAACAGCAGAAAGGAATGGTCCAAAGAAATTGCCATCAGTTTTATCATAGTGTAGCTTTCCAGGACTTTGAACACATTCTGAGTCATAATTGTTTAACACTGTGAGTAATGGGAAAAAACATTAAAGCATCTTCTTCTCCCATACCACTGCTCCAAAGGCTTTCATATTTCGCATATAACATCTTTGGAAGATTCATTCACATGTTTGTTGAAATCAAATCCCTGGCTCCATATTTGGACCCTCTTTGTTGAGATTAGTGCAATATGAGGAATATTTTTTTTTAAATCTTCTTCCGATCCACCCTTCAGGATCTTTTGATATTTGGGAAGCAGCATCCTTAGAGGGGTGAGATTCAAGTTTGTTCAAGCCAAGTCCTCGGGTTCATATTTGGGCTCCCTGTCGTAGCCCGAATTATAACTTAGTTCAATAAGAGGAATATTCGTTAAAATCCAGTAGTCAGAATCTTTTGATATTGGTATGCAGCATTCTTAGGGAGGTGAGATTCAAGTTTGTTCAAGCCAAGTCCCTGGTTCATATTTGGACTCCCTGTGGGAGCCCGAATTATAACTTAATTCAATATGAGGAATATTCTTTAAAAATCATTTATATTCAGACCCACCAGTCAGAATCTTTGGATATTTTGTATAACCTTTTCAGATGCAACTTGTTCAAATAAATTCCCTGGGTTGATATTTAGGCTACCATGTCAGGTGAATGCCTGCAGGCCCCCTAGGGCCTCTTGTTTACCATTTGACTACATTGCCCTGGCTCTTCTCTCTATATTTTTCATTGTAAGTTAGTCACTACTTTTATGTAGGCTTCCAAAATGTGTTACTGCATGTCTGTCTCTGTCCTTCAGATGAAATGTTTCTTTGCTTTTCATTTTCCTGGCTCTACATTTTAAATAATTTGCAGCTTATCTTTCACCCTCCAACCCCCCCCCCCCCCCCCCCACACACAACACACACACATACACAAATCAGGGCTGGTGCGAGTATTGAGTACTTTGTCAAAAAAGTGGCACCCGAGTACTACTAGTACTGAGTACTTTGGACCCAGCCCATCACAAATATATTAAACATCAAAGAGTATTATATACTTGAAACAAATACAGTACAGCTGCTGTGTACTGCTCACTTTTCATGGATGGACAATATTTCCACGGATACAATAATATATAATAACTATAGGAATAATCATCAAAAATGTAAATAATGAAGCACCAGGTACAACCCGATGCTTCATTAATTAAAATATTGTGGATGATGATTTTATTGCCTGGTAAACGCATGGGTGGACACCAATGCACACGCGTGTATTACAACCCGTCCACCGGCGACTGTACTGTAACTGATTTATCCTCTTGGGAACATATTTTCTACAATTTGACTCCTTTTGACAGAATGTGTGCCTGTGGGGATTAAAACCAAAGTAGTGAGGTGCACTTGTGGATATTTGCAGCACAAGCACAGCACTACAGAATCAATATTTGATGATTTTAGGAATTTTAACAGTGTCACGAGACACCACAGTAGCAGGTACTGGTCATTCTGTTGGAAAAAATCACTGTTTTATGACTCGAGGTGCCTTAACTGAGAAAAATGAGGCTTTTTCTTACAAAGATTGCAAAATATTCCTCAAACACAATGTGAAATGTCTTCAGAGGCCAGAATGTGATTAAATAACAATGGAAAATTCAATATGTGTCAAAATCAATTTATTTATCAATTAATATAGTTTTTTATGGAAAAAAGTATACTGAGGGGTGTCGGGGGGGGTGGGGGGGGGCCGCATCCTGGGCTATATTTTACCCCGTCACTAGGTAAAGGCATATTTGACATTTGTTGAGATAAAATGGCACTTTCTTTTGATATGGGTGAATTATATTGCCTCAGCCAGGGCTTATATTTTGACGAGAATCCGGGAATCGATTCACGTAGAGATCCGTGCAACAAAACCAGAGAGAAAAGATATAGATTCTCGTAACACCGCTGCTAGGATTCACATGAAAAGAACTGAGTCAGTTTAACCCTTTTCTAACACAAAGGCAGCAAATTAACCAACACAACACTAACATGGCCTGTAATATTGTGACACTGGCAATAAAATTTGTACAAATATGACTGTCATTGAAACCGGCTCTCATCAACCGGTTCCAGTAACATCCATAATTGTTGAGCTTGGTGGATATTGTTTATTTTTAGCTCACCCTGACTGTAAGTCAGGGGGCGCTTAAGTGATGACTTTCTGTCTTTCGACCATCCATCCATCTGTCCGTCGTGAACTTTACATTATCAACCTCTCCTCATAAAGAACTGGGCCGAATTGAACGAAATTTGATATTCATGTTCCTTATCATATACAAATTCCAGTTGTTCAAATAATGTTGCCACACCCACAGGGGTCGCCAAAAATGGCATTTCTCTGATAGCACCCATAAATTGTTTTCCAAAATTAAAAAAAAATCTCCAGAACCAAATATAAGAATATTTTGATACTTGGTATACAGCATCTCGGGGGGGGGGGGGGGGGGAGTGGGGATGGGGGCAGATTCAAGTTTGTTCAAATCAAGTCCCTGAGTTAATATTTGGGCTCTATATGGACACCCAAATATCAACAGTGCAATATGAGGAAATTTCTTTGAAAACCTCCTTCAGATCCACCAGTCAGAATGCTTTCATATTTGGATACAACATCTCTAGTGGGTGAGGGGGGGGGGGGGGGGGGGGGTGTTAGATTGAAGTTTGTTTGAATCGGGTCCTCTGGGTTAATATTTGGTCTATCTATTGAAGCCCAAAGTTTTACTTACTGCAGTATGAGGAAATTTCTTCAAAAATCTTTTTCTTCAGATTCACCAGTCAGAATCCTTTCATATTTGACATACAGCATCTCTAAGGGGGTCAGATTCATGTTTGTTCAAACCAAGGTTATGGGTTAATATTTCGGCTCGTTATGGGGGCTCACATTAACTCAGTTCAACATGAGAAAATTTCTTTAAAAATCTTTTTCTTCAGACACACCAGTTAGAATGCTTTAATAGTTGGTGTACAACATCTCTGGGGATGGTCAGATCTAAATCTGTTCCAATTAATTTTGGTTCCTGCCAGTCAGAATCCTTTCATATTTGGTATCGCAGGGGGGGGGGGGGGGGGGGTAAGATTTGAGTTTGTTCATTTCGAGTCCCTGCTTAATATTTGGGCAGAGGTGGATTAGGTTCAAGGTTGCTGATTAATGTTCAATCCATTCCTTAGAGTTTCTCCATAAAATTTGCCTTTCAAGCTGCAGTGGCACAACAAACCTTGGAAGTTTGGCAGTACTTGTCTACAGCTGATAGAATTGGAAGCAATCAGGAAGACCTATGCTAGTAATCATCTGACATGGACACTAGAGTTATGAATAATTTCATAACATTATTCTTATGTAGTGTTCATGAACCATGATTAACTGAATGTGACCCAAATGGGGTCATCTCGATATGCCGTCACTTATTGTTTCCAGCAGTGCGGTCAGTTGGTGTGAATAATCCGGATGCTCAAGGGATTACCGCTTATAGTCTGTATCTTATTTTTTCAACTTGCTGGAGGAAATTATAACTACAGCAGCTGTATAGTTTTCATTTTAGCCCGACTGTTTACAGTGAGGGCTACAGTCATGACCTTCGTCCGCCTGTCCATCTGTCTGGGCCGTCTGTTAACATTTAGAGTTTTGGTTAAAGTTTGTGGTTGAAGTTTTTTACTGAAGGTTCAAGTGTTTTTTTTGTTTCCGGTTTAGTCATGACCCTTTCTCTGTCCGTCTGTTAACACTTCGAGCTTTGGTTAAAGTTTTTTCAAGTTTTCTAGTCAACTGTTACGACCCATAATGTAAAAAATGCCCATTATGTAATACCTACCCATAATGTAATACAAAAATGCCCGTAATGTAATACGTACTCATAATGTAATAAAAAACGGTCCATGATGTAATAAATGTAATAACGTGTAACAAATGTTAGGCGCCCATAATGTAATAAAATTCAAAAAATTTAGATACGAATTACACTCATCCAGGCCCGTAATGTAATAAAATTCTAAGCTTGATTTTTGTTTTTTTCTCTTTACTCCGGCGGTGCGTTCGGCTACTTATGACATATCCTACGCCTCCGCCAATGCTGCCAATGGCCCCTATGCCGTAAACAGCCAACATGCATGGGCGTGTTGGGATTATGATGGAGAGTATTCCGGTACCTGGGGCGGGTATACTCTGCACTGAGTGACAGGCATTATCCCTCTTCTATTTGTACCATCCACGCAAACGACTTCCTCGGTAGCCTCTACTACCCTGCCACAACCATATTGGTCTACCTTACCAGATATTCAATAATTTCGATTCCAGGATGGTCATTTATAACTGCAATCATCATATTCGACCGGCTGTTCACTTGCACAAAAGCAATGTGGGTAGCAGGTTCCTGCTGTTAATAAATGCAAGTGACCAAAGTTGCTGGGGCAGAGGGTGGAGTGAGGTGCGGTGGGGTTTGGGTGCACAATGACCGGATAGTGAGGTGTGGGGGGGGGGGGATACAAGGACAAGATAGAACAGAAGCAAGACGTTGAGTCAAGCGGCGCAGAGGAATATCGGGAGGCGATATGGTGAGTGTACTGGTATTGAGATAGGGATATCCTATAGCTCGATGGGATTTAGATTAGGCTACTTTGCTCCAAATTAAGCGTACGATCTGTCCTCTGTCTCTCCAATTTTCACTACCTGAACAAATTAGTCATTTCCCTGTACTGTACTACTATAAGTTCATGTCGCTCCCACCGCATCTGGAAACCAATGATCCCGATCCCAGGATGACACTTAATAACGACCACATCATATTCCCGATCATGTGATCACATGTGTCAAGTAATATTATCAGTCCACCACACGGAGTACCACTTAAACCACCTACAGTTCCCTTTTGGTCATGATTGGTCAACTGTGATGGCTACAGGCGCCTGAAGCCCGAAAAATCTTGAGCACAGTCTACAGGTCATATTTATGAAGGGATTTCATTGTAACTTCGCAGGATCACTCCAGATGTTGTCCAGATGAGATTTCCCCCTTTGGTTGCGATCATTCAACCATGATGGCTGCCCGAGCCCGAAAACCTTTAGCACAGTCTACAGGTCATATTTATGACGGGATTTCATTGTAACTTGGTAGGTTGACTTCATATAATGTCTAAATGAGAACTTCCCCTTTTGGACACGATTGGGCAACTGTGACGGCTTCAGGGCCCAAAGCCCGACAACCTTTAAAACAGTCTACAGGTCATAATGATGAAGGGATTTCATTGTAGCTTGGTAGGATGAACTCCAAATAGTGTCCAGATGAGGACGTCCTCTTTTGGTCACGATCATTCAGCCTTGATGGCTGCCCGAGCCCAAAAACCTTCAGCATGTCTGTAGGTCGTATTTATGGAAGGATTTCATTGTAACTTGTTAGGTTGACTCAAAATAATGCCTAGAAGATGACCATCCCCTTTTGGTCGTGGTTGGTCAACTGTGATGGCTACAGGTGCCTGAAGCCCGAAAATCTTGAGCACAGTCTACAGGTCATATTTATGAAGGGATTTCATTGTAACTTCATAGGATCACTCCAGATGATGTCCAGATGAGAATGTCCCCTTTTGGTTGCGATCATTCAGCCATGATGGCTGCCCAAGCCTAAGCCCGAAAACATTTAGCACAGTCTTCAGATCATATTTATGAAGGGATTTCATTGTAACTTGGTAGGTTGACTTCATGCAATGTCTAGATGAGAACAGCCTCTTTTGGACACCATTATGCAACTGTGTTGGCTACAGGGGCCCGGAGCCCGAAAAACTTTGGCACAGTCTACAGGTGATATTTATGAAGGGATTTCATTGTACCTTGGTAGGATGACTCTAAATAATGTCTAGATGAGAACGTCCCCTTTTGGTCGCGATCATTCAGCCTTGATGGCTGCCCGAACCCAAAACCCCAAAACTTTTAGCATAGTCTATTGGTCATATTTATGGAAGAACTTCATTGTAACCCATAAGTTTGACTCCATATAATGCCTAGATGATGACATCCCCTTTTGGTCGTGATTTGTCAACTGTGACAGCTTCAGGGGCCGAAGCCCAAAAACCTTGAGCACAGTCTACAGGTCATATTTATGAAGGGATTTCATTGTAACTTTGTAGGATCACTCCAGATGATGCCCAGATGAGAATGTCCCCTTTTCGGTTGTGATCATTCAACCATGATGGCTGCCAGAGCCCAGAGCCCAAAAACCTTTAGCACAGTCTTCAGGTCATATTTATTAAGGGATTTCATTGTAACTTGGTAGGTTGACTTCATATAATGTCTAGATGAGAACGTCCCCTTTGGACGCAATTGGGAAACTGACGGCTACAGGGGGCCTGAAGCCCGAAAACCTTTAGCACCGTCTACATGCCATATTTATGAAAGGATTTTACTGTAACTTGATAGGATGACTCGCTTTGGAATAATTTCACTGTAACTTGGTAACTTTTGTTGATATACGTTAACTGTGAGGGCCACATACATTAACTGTGATGTCATATAAACCCACCCCTCAGCTCTTTAGTACAATGTACACCTCATATTATTTTTATCATAAACATAGCATACAGGGAACAGAAATGAACATATTCCCAATTATCACAATTCTTGTCTTATTTCATAATCCTTTCATAAACATTGAACATTATCCTTTTCATCAAACACAACACACAAGTTAAGCTACAGTGTCATTGACACTTTCATTTCTTTGGTGAGGAGTCTCTGATGAAGACCGTCAATCACATTCACAACTTGCCGAATGCCGTTTCACCAAATTTCGGCACACTCCACTTGAAAGCCAAGTGGGTCTGGGTGGCTGATTTTTATAATCGATCATTTTTGTCGGAGAGAGAAGGAGCCATAAATATCGAAATCATAAAATAAGCTCTTTCTGGCCTGAACATTTCCAACAGCTGGTTTCGACCACCCGAATAGTGGGGATTCCATAGCTGGAATTCCAGAGGAGAATAGCTTTTATATTTACGACTTAAATTACGTTCTATTCTTGTTTGCAAATTGCAGCAATAAATATCCGATTTGAAATATAAACTGCAAACAAAGCACAGAAGTTGAGCTAGGGGACTCCGAAATTTTAAGGGGCAAAAAAGTAATGAAATTGTGTTTATTTTGAAAATTCTCACCTCTGATATTCCTTCATTTTAAATATACACAAAATGTACATCAAAATAGAACACGAAACACGTGTGTAATCAGCTCATAGCGTTGACCTAGGCACCACTGGTTCCTGGAAGTCTACTACCATATTCGTACCAGAACTGATAATTTAATAATATTTCACGAGAACAACTTGTGGCCAAATGTGCTGTACATATCCAAGAACAAAGCTAGGGTATCAAAATTCTTGGGGTGGGTGGGTCTCATGGTTACGGGACATTTCATCCCCAAACCGGTTCATCCCAGGATGTTTCGTCCCAAAGTGGCAACCAGGACGATTCATTCCAACATTTTTTTCAGAGTATCGAGTTCATTCGTCCCAAATGAATTTGTTTTTTTTTTAACATCAAGACGATTCCAATCATTCGTCCCAACGTTTCAAATCATTGTATCGGTGCAAATCGCCTTGGATGCAAATTTGTTTTCAGCAAATTATACTTTGCGAGACATGTGTGGGATGGGTGGGTCTCATGGTTACGTGACGTTTCATCCCAAACCCTGTTCATCCTGGGATCTTTCACCCAGCATGGCAGGATGTTTCGTCCCAAAGTGACAACCGTGGCGATTCATGCTAACAATTTGTTTCAGGGTATTGAGTCAATTCGTCCCAAATGAATTTGTTTTTTTAACATCAGGACGATTCGTCCCAACATTTAAAATCATCGTATTGGAGCAAGTCGCCCAATATGGATTTTTTTCCAGCAAATTATACTTTGATTTACATGTATAGTAAAGCAAAATATTTTAATGTCCCAAATTTATTATTTGGTTATTGTTTACTTATGTAAAAAAATAGAAACATCAACTTGTAAGATTTCATTCCCCTCTAGGGAGTGCAGTATCTCAGTAGTAGACAGTTGGACTTCTATGCTAGAGGCACAGGCACTCGACGTATTATCAGGTTTTATCAATTTTAATACAATATATATTATATTATCAATACTAAAAAAGTAAAGGTATGACACTCTCCAGATCAAATTTTTTAACAATCTCTAAAATATGAATCGAGAGAGTCAACTAATCATGCCAGCTGTTATCTTGTAATCGAACAATGAGTGCCACGCTACAGGTTCCTTTGTCGTCTACCTATAGACACAATTGCGTGCATTTCAAAAGTCTTTATGCTTCACTAAATACAACACAAAACAACACAACAACTTAACTTCAATAAAAACATTTTAATCTCTCGAAAAATGATGTCAAAAGCATCAAAGATGTTGTCATGGTAACATGTCTAATTGTCATATACAGATATTTAAAATTAACATTACTAGTCATGCTAATGATATTTTAACTGCAAGTTTGTTGGGAGGGAGGGGGTGGGTGTGTGTCATCCACATGCGAACTACAAAAAATTCTCAGGTTAATCTGATACCCTGAATCAGAAATTCATTTAGTTTCTCAGGTCATAGTTGCTATCATTACACCACAAATACATGTAGATTACGTGGAAAGAAAAAATTAGAGGGGGCAGCCGGCGTGGATACCCTACTCTCTCGATTAGTCGATAAAAAGTGAAAAAGATGCGAATAAAAGTCAAATTTCCGTCAATCTTGGGCTCAAACTCTCAGGGGCTCTGCGAATTACACAATATTTTGTTGTTTCAATGAGCGAGATCGATGAGGTATTCGCTATTTTAGAGATTGTTGAAAATTTTGATATGGGAAGTGTCATATCTTTACCTTTTTGGTATTGATAATATAAATATACATGTTATTAAAATTGCTAAAATCTGATAATACGTCGAGTGCCTGTGTGCTAGAGGGCCCAAGTTCAATCCCTGTCCGGAATGGTCCATGTTGTGTCCATGGGCAAGGCACTTCATCCCGGTTGCCTACATGGGGGCACGTTGCTGCCGTGTACAATGGCGTACTGCACATTGATGGTGCACATGTCATCAACCGCTGTAACCCTGCTTGGATAAATTTGGGTTAGCATTTCCTATTATTTACATGATTGTTCTTTTGAAATTGATTAGCTATAGTTAAAAATTGATTAGAAATCTGCTATGTGAATCCAGTTAAATCGAGCCCTGCACAACATAGACAACAGTAATATTTGATGAAAATAGTACATGTACTCTCATCAGCTTTTATCATGTCTTTGGACCAGCTTTTAAATTGTTTTGCTGTTATTGGCTTTATGCCATTATTACTAGTAGTCTTCTGTGGCGTACTGTGATAAGAATCAGTACACCCGAAGCTGCAGGTTGTATTTAGTATATGTATATATTCAGTATATTTTTTAGCCATTCTGGCTCGGGGTCAACATCATTAATATAGCCTTGGGTTTTTAGTTGACCCTTTTTGTTTTTGAAGTTTTCACCCTCATTACCCATCTGTCGAGAAACAGACATGTATGTTGAAGATGGGAGAAAATCCAAGACATTTTAGATCGTAGTTATAATCAGATATGTATGTATGATCAGACTCATGCACTGAATGAATAAAAGTTTCAGCACGCCAAAGTTGCACAGGACAATGTGGGATTTGAAATATCTTCTGACCCAGTCCAACAAATAGCAGTCTGGTACACAGCTAGGTGGTCCATTTGTTTCCAAGTGGACTAGTCCAGGGCAGTGCAGTGTCCATTACATTGCTTCCAGTTTAACTAGAATATAGGGTATTGATTTGTAGATATAGCATGTTAAGTGCCGTGCCGATTTTTACAGTCAGTACCTAGCTCCGACTTTATAAGGTCGTGGGGTTAGACTCGTGACAACACTACACACATCCCCACAAGCACATACACCCCAAAGACATAGACACAGACACTAAAGCCCTTAAAGAGGGGTCTTATATCTGTATTAATCTCTCTATTTATTTAATATGTATGCTGGTCCTAACCAGGCAAGCTTGTTTCATGTCCACTGAAGATGATGTTGGAACACTGTTTCGATATTTTGTAAGAGACTTCGTCTTCGGTGGACATTTTGTAATTATACCCATGACCTCATCAAGGCTTATTGGTTCACTTAATTTATGATATTCCCCATATTCAGGCCTTTGTTTGAAGTTTATTTCATTGAAAACTGAGTTGTTGTCTTAGACAGATTTATTCACTTTTCCTTTGAAATTGTTGTCAAATGTGTGCCGTTCTTGTGCACGCTGGGCTTTCTTTAGAAATTTGACAGAAGCGCTAGGGCTGCACGATATTCAAAATTAAATACCAGTATCGGTATTAATAAAAATACTGAGGTATGCCAGTGTATTGAAAGACTGTCCAGATAACTGAACATACAGTACGTGGAGAGTGGGTTGTGATTAAATCACTGGCAGAGTGGAGTTATCACCCAAAGTATCACTTTCAAATTCTGTACATATGGACAAAAAACAAAATGTTTCAGCCGGTGTACATCCAGGTTTAACCCGAAGGTTCATTGGCTGGAGTTTTGCTTGTGCTGGTGATGCATTGCAACAAATTAGCAATTATTGTTTGGGTGGAATCTCCATTCTATGGGTGATTTAGTGATAATACACTATCTGCATTCTGTATGTCCAATAATCTGGACTTGAGCCATCACTGTTGGAATGAATCAGCATGCCTTGATGATTCAGTTTGAATTACCTTGTACCCAACGCTGACAATATCACAATTTTTAGCTCAACTTTGGCGAAGCCAAATTTGAGCTTATGCCATTGGCAATCGTCCGTCTGTCCGTCAACAATTCAATACGGCTCGGACTAGAGGCCGTATTTATGAACCGATCTTTACGAAACTTCTTGGGTACCTTTGTTATGACCCTGGGACGAAAACGAGTGTTTTTTGGGTCCGATCCGAAATTCAAGTTGGCTGCTGACGGCTATTTTGTACAGACTTAGGTGAAATCAGATTTTTGAGCAGAACTTCCATATGAAAGCGCTGATTTGAATAATTTTTTGTATGAATGTTTAGTACCATGGGATACATCACATATAATGCAGGTTTTTTCTCGTACGTAAATTATGCAAATTAGACTAACTTTGATGTAAGTGCAAATGCCAATGCGGCTCGGGCTAGAGGCCGTATTTATAAACCGATCTTTACGAAACTTCTTGGGTACCTTTGGTATGAACCGTGGGACGAGAACGAGTGTTTTGGGTTGCGGTCCGAAATTCAAGATGGCCGATGGCAGCCATTTTGTACAAAATTAGGTGCAATCAGATTTTTGCACAGAACTTCCATATGAAAGTGCTGATTTGAAAAAAATTTTGTGTAAATGTTTAGTACCATGGGATACATCACATATAATACGGGTTTTTTTCTCGCGCAGAAATTATGCAAATTAGATGAACTTTGATTTTTTCAGTGCCACTTACACACAGTAAGTACACATGTCAATGCGGCTCAGGCTAGAGGCTGTATTTATCAACCGATCTTCACGAAACTTCTTGGGTACCTCTGTTATCACCTTGGGACGAGAACGAGTGTTTCTGAGTGCGGTCCAAAATTCAAGATGGCTGCCAGTAGCCATTTTGTACCGAAATTAGGTCTAATCAGTTTTTTTGCACACAGCCTCTATACGGCTCAGGCTAGAGGCCGTATTTATGAACCGATCTTTACGAAACTTCTTGGGTACCTTTGTTATCACCGTAGGATGAGAACGGGTGTTTTGGGGTGTGGTCCGAAATTCAAGATGGCCACCAGCAGCCATTTTGTACCAAAATTAGTGCAATCAGTCTTTTGTTCAGAACTTCTGTATGAAAGTTCTGATTTGAATAAATTTTTGTATGAATGTTTAGTAAAATGGAATACATCACATACAGTACAGGGTTTTTCTCGTACAGAAATTATGCAAATTAGATGAATTTTGATTTATTTAGTGCTACTTATACACGGTAAGTGCACATGTCAATACGGCTCGGGCTAGAGGCTGTATTTATCAACCGATCTTCAGGAAACTTCTTGGGTACCTCTGTTATCACCTTGGGACGAGAACGAGTGTTTCTGAGTGCGGTCCAAGATTCAAGATGGCTGCCAGTAGCCATTTTGTACCGAAATTAGGTCTAATCAGTTTTTTGCACACAGCTTCTATACAGCTCAGGATAGAGGCCTTATTTATGAACCGATCTTTACGAAACTTCTTGGGTACCTTTGTTATCACCGTAGGATGAGAACGGGTGTTTTGGGGTGTGGTCCGAAATTCAAGATGGCCACCAGCAGCCATTTTGTACCAAAATTAGTGCAATCAGTCTTTTGTACAGAACTTCTGTATGAAAGTTCTGATTTGAATAAATTTTTGTATGAATGTTTAGTAAAATGGAATACATCACATACAGTACAGGTTTTTTTCTTGTGCAGAAATTATGCAAATTAGATGAATTTTGATTTATTTAGTGCTACTTATACACTGTAAGTGCACATGTCAATACGGCTCGGGCTAGAGGCTGTATTCATCAACCGATCTTCACGAAACTTCTTGGGTACCTTTGTTATCACCTTGGGACGACAACGAGTGTTTCTGAGTGCGGTCCAAAATTCAAGATGGCTTCCAGTGGCCATTTTGTACCAAAATTAGGTCTAATCAGTTTTTTGTACACAACTTCTATACGGCTCAGGCTAGAGGCCTCATTTATGAACCGATCTTTACGAAACTTCTTGGGTACCTATGTTATCACAGTGGGATGAGAACGGTTGTTTTTGGGTGTGGTCCAAAATTCAAGATGGCCACCAGCAGCCATTTTGTACCAAAATTAGTGCAATCAGTCTTTTGTACAGAACTTCTGTATGAAAGTTCTGATTTGAATAAATTTTTGTATGAATGTTTAGTAAAATGGAATACATCACATACAGTACGAGTTTTTTTCTCGTACAGAAATTATGCAAATTAGATGAATTTTGATTTAATTATTGTTACTTATACACTGTAAGTGCACATGTCAATACGGCTCGGGCTAGAGGCTGTATTTGTCAACCGATCTTCACGAAACTTCTTGGGTACCTTTGTTATCACCTTGGGACGAGAACGAGTGTTTCTGAGTGCGGTCCAAAATTCAAGATGGCTGCCCGTGGCCATTTTGTACCGAAATTAGGTCCAATCAGTTTTTTGTCATAGCTTCTATACAGCTCGTATTTATGAACTGATCTTCACGAAACTTCTTGGGTACCTTTGTTTTCACCTTGGGACAGGAATAAGTGTGTTTTGGGTTGGCTTTGTTATCACTGTGCTATGAGAACAAATATTTTGGTGTTCAGTCAGACCCACTCTGGGACTCCAAGATTTCTTTTCTAGTTTAGCATCTGACTGTCACCCACCTTTACAATACTTTACCTATACATTTGTTACAGGCTACGGTCAGTATTTATGTACAGACTGTTACAATACTTTATATGTACCTTTGTTATCAGGTCATTACCTACATGTTTGTAATTGCTGTGTCACATACTATACATGTACATGTCTTGACAAGTTGAGCTACAGTGTCATTGACACTTTCATTTATTTTAAATATTAGTTTAGCAATAAAACCATATCATGTGACCCCCCCCCCCCCCTCATTGGAATGAGATTGACAGACTCGCTTTAATTGAGGGGTCACTTGATATGTTTGTGCTCAATTTTTATTAAAAATAATATATTTTCGACTGCGCAATTTGGTGATGCGGCTGATTCATTAGGTAGAGGGATGATATTCATTCGAGACTACCGGCAAAAAAATACTTGAGGCGTCTTGAAAATCAAATTGTTGGTAAATAAATAGTGACAATAAATTGATATTTTTGTAATTACACCACTATTCAATCAGGTTATAAAATGTGAGAGGAACTATTTTATTGTTCCTCTGGTGGTTAATGGTTATCTAAAATGAAAAAAACATATAACCAAAAACTTGTTCATCTGGAACTATAAACAGTTTGTCAAAAAGTTGTGTCTCATCACCATGTTCGATAGCACTGTTTTAAAATGTTCCTGTGGAAAGACCCTCTCTTCAATGCTCAAACTCCCTAAGACAGCTGATGCCCTGCCCCATGCGCTTGCCACAGATGCTTTCCAAATCTGTGAACTGTCATCCAGTAGGGCTATCGTGGACGCGTCAAAATCCACCTGTTGACATTTCTACTAATGATGCACCGGGATTACCCTGGTGTTTCATTGGTGGAAATTACGCTACATGTAGGTGTCGGATCATCTCTGAATTATTTGCATGGAAAAATCCCCACCCATTGGATTTTGACCCGTCCACAATGTCTGTACTGTAATCGATTATTAATGTCCAGATGAACGATAACCATATGTAGATTATCTCAAACTTCGAGAGTTTATTCACTGTTCAATCAATACTGGATTGAACACCGGTATATATTGGTTTATTGATTTACTGTGCAGCCATAAAAAACTCTGGCTTTTGCCTTGTCATCTAGGACCACAATTCCATCACTAACTCTCCATTTCTGGAAATGAGATGAATGCGAGTGTGAATGCTCCCATTGGCACCCATGCTTTCTATTTAACTGGATTTAAAAATAATGCACTTGTTGACAAATATTGTGGAGCTCTATTACACTTTGAGGACATATAATTGTATGTTGCTTTGAGAAAGCTGCACTCTGTGGCCAGTGACATGTTACTATCATAGTTCAGCAGGTCCTTAAAATTTAAAGTTTCTTTCTGGTGTTTGGTGATGGTATTCTCTTAAAATTCAATACATGTACTAACATTTCACAGGTGCATTTTACTCCTGTCTCTGATTTCACGGAGCTTGAAACTGCGTCCGTCATTTTATTCATTTCCAGCACTGTAACTCATGTTATCTCTTACGGAGGTTCAGCCGCTATAAATACTTATTACCAAAACTTCCTACTAAATACCGAGAGGACGATTTGTTTTATGAGCTCTACTATTTTAGCACTCATAATTCTCAAATATGGCATTAAAACTATGCACTTACTGCTTAAATCTATTTATAAATTCATAATACACCATCTCATGCCCTTTTCATTCCATTCCCACTATTTTCCTAATACTCGGTATCCTTCAGTGTTTAGTATGACCACACATTATGCATCAAAATGAGAGTGTGATGTATAGAACATAAAAAATATATATACAATATAAATTATAATGATTACTGAAGCATATTTGGCCACAAGTTGTTCTGAAATATTATTTTGGCTATGTATTGATGGGTGGGGGCGTAATCTTTTTGGGGGTTGCCGGGTTCCAGGTCGTTGTAGGCCTGGGGAGTAGGTAGGTATGGTTCTCCAATTGGTGGGTGGGGCAAACCTCCACCAATGGGAAGGCCATCCTTACCCCCACCTCAGGCCAACGGTATCCTCCTTCCTATTGGTGGGGGTCCAGATGCGGAAAAGGGCTCCTCAAATAAAAGTTTGAAAATTCAGTACACCTACCCTCAGCGTGAATCTGGGACCCTCTGATGCTTTAATTTTCCCATTTGGGGAGGGGGAGGGGCACTATCATTTTAGTGAGGTGGCACCCCCCTCCCTGGCTACACCACTGTATTATTTTTTTATCAGTTCCCGAACATATACAGTAGCAGACTTCCAGGAACCATTGCTGGCTGTGTCAACTCCATGAGTTGATTAACATATATTTTTGTGCTCTATGCATCTCAGCCTTTGTTTTGATGTATATTTTGTGGATATTTAATTTATGGAATATCAGTGGTGGAAATTTCAAAGAAAACAAATTTCCCTTACTTTTGTAGCACCTTAACCATGGGCTTGTTACAAACAGTGATTTAACAATAACATATTATCAGACTAGGATAACTGGATATCGCTCATGATGAATACTGTAATATGATGCAAGGGAGAACACAGAATTCCTTCCTCAATTTTTTGAACTGTTCTGAATTTATTGTATTTACATCCATTCTGGGCACCATTTTCTTGGGGAAAGTTTTGTTTTGTAGATGACACACATGTTTTCATCAAATTAAAATACAATCAGTGAATAAAACAGTGTGCAAAATTTTACAAGAACACTTGTTTCGTTCACATGGTGATTACATGAACGAATAAGCATCTACCAAATATGCATCTTGAATGGTCTAAGTAACTTAATCAGCCTTTCTTGTATTCTTAAAGATTTTTTAGATTTTTGCCTTGAGAGGCTATATATATTTCAATCCCATGCAATATAGTAATACTTGTTAATGAGTAAAAAAACAGCTTCCCAAGATTTTTTACACAGCCGAATGTTCGGCTTGTCCAACCCAAACATGAAAGGTCTGTCGGTTAGAGCAATTTCTGAAATTTTGCACACTGCAAAGTATGATCAAGTATCGAAAGAACTCTTTATCATTTCTGGAAGCTTGGCTTTTAACTGTTGCATCTCATCATCACATCCCCAAGTAGTGATAATCCGTGCCAGCAACAGAGTACCAAAAAAGGATCCTTTCCCATCACCAAATCAGCATTTATTCTCCTTCTCTAAACCACCGAAACTTTTTATGCGTAGTTCATGCCTGATAATTAAGTATTTTTTCTGATCAAAACAATGAATTGTTGAAATTTTCATCTCTTCATAACATCATGACATCTGATACATCAAGACAACAAATATCAATCAAAATCATTTGTATCCACTTTGTAACAACATACAGAAATTTGTTTTTCTAGTTTAGACCTTCATGACGCAACTTTTTCCCAGTTCCAGAGGCTCCGATTCCTTTCCCAAAGTACACAGGAATGTCCCTACCAAGTCGAATTGGCCCGGAACATTTTGTCCATGAGGACACTACATTCTAAATAGTCATTTCAAAACATTTTACAGGACCATGGAGCCAGGGTTGGAAGTGGGCACGCCCGGCATATTTTGAACAACAATGTTTAAAATAGTAAGTGATTGCGTATGCGAAAAATCAAGAGTACCAAAATGTAGACCTATTGGACAATATTAGGAAATTATTGGCTTAACAATGCCCATTCTTTTAAGTTTCAGGTAAGTTATCTCCTGCACACCATCGAACCTGTAATTTTTAATTTTTGTGAGTAGACAACAGCGTACTTCAGTTCCACCCAGCAAGCAATTAACCCTTCCCTAACGACCAATGGCATGCATTGAATAATATACAATTTGTGCAGTACAGACATTTTTTATAAACTTCAACAAAACTATATCATTTGAACCCTCCTCATTGTAATGAGCTTGTCGAGCTCATTCCAGTGAGGGGTAATATGATATGGATTTGTAGTAGCATTCTAAGACTACTACATTGCAACTAATCAAACTTCACTTTCGGAGATTCCCGTGGGGACTCCGGGAACTGAAGCAGTGCCTGTTCACTGTGGTAAACAGGCTCTGTTTTACTGGTAAAATAGGACCCATTCACCAATGCTTGGGAGGAGCAAACCCTCTCTAAAATGGGCAACATGGCTTATTAATGCTCATCTTTGGTCTTGGGTTGATACTCTTGTTGTGGTCATGATTAGCCATTGAGCAAAACCATGTGTCCTTAAACACCAATAAATAAATAAATATTTAATAAATACTTTCGGAGAACCGGTATGTAAACAATGTAATTCAACAAAACTTTAAAAGGTCAAAATTGCTTCTCACTGTCCCTTTGCTCATGCATATTTAAGATATTATACCAAACTGAAATAAATTTGATTATTGCTGCGAAGGGCTTACTCGAAATAAACATTTTTTTAGCTCAACGCTCCATCCACAATTCCCTTAGCAAACCGTACAGACTGCAGCCCTCGCCCAGTCAGTCTTTAATTTCATATGTGACTTTGGGGCAATGTCCAGATGAGAGCTGCATGTATCAAATTTTTTTCAAGTCCTTTGAAAAGCATGACTGCCAGGGACCATTGGCCACCTTGGATTTAGCAAATAAATTGTCAACAATTCTGTTAGCACACTCTACAGGCTGTATCTCTCACCTGATCTTTCTCTGCTTTCATGTGTAGGTTTGGTGTGATGTCCGGATGGGAGCTATCAGATATTTCTCAATTTTGTTGAAAAACATGGCCACAAAGCAGTCATCCTGGATTTGGATTATGAATTGTCAACAATTTCATTCGCACAGCCTGCAGACTGCATCTCGCACCCAATCTTTTTTCAAATGTCATATGTAGCTTTGGTGTGATATCTAGATATCTGAATGTTTCTGAATTTTGTTGAAAAATATGGCTGCCAGCACTCAGATTGGATTTCGCATATAAATTTTCAACGCTTCCATTAGCACACCCTACAAACAGCATCTCTCACCCACTCTTTCTTGAATTTCGTATGTAGCTTTGATGTGATATCTAGATGGAAGCTATAATTTTTTCTGAATTTTGTGGGAAAACATGCTCAACAGTGGCCATCTTGGATTTTGCTATAAATTGTCAACAATCCCTACAGGCTACACCTCTCACCCTATATTTTTCAAATTCTATATTCAACTTTGGTATGATGTGGCCACCATCGGCCATCTTAGATTTGGCATATAAATTGTCAACAAATCCATTAGTACACACAACAGGCTGCATCCCTCACCAGATTTTGTATGTAGCTTTGGTGAGACACCTTTTCTGAGGAAACTTGAGTGAATGACTTGGTGTTAATGGATCTTTCTATTTAGTTCAGTCCATTCTTGGACACGTTGAGCTGCAGTGTCAATTGCACTTCATTTGAATTATCTTCTGTGCATCAGTGGAGTTCACAGTGTTCATTGATGTATTTCTTGAAAAAAACTTTCCCAATTCCGGTACTCAACAATTATATATAGTATGCTTCACCTCAGATGGTTGCGAGCAGTACACAGTGGGCCTTCCATTTTTCAAATCGAAAGACTGACGCACACCAAGTCAGTGTTGGTAATCCTACAGATGCATCAAAATAATCAAGGTCACTTTGTATTGTTTTTTTATTCACGTTTAGCAAAACTTTGGATAGTCCAAGTAGTGGTGAGCAACTGTCAGACTCACAAAGTACTCACTTTGTACAAACTGGGTTAGCATTGGTTGAAGACAAAACATCAAAGCAGTATACCTTAGTACACAGTACTAGTTCCACTGTGCCCCCACACGCTTTGGAGGTTATAAATTGTTACTTGATTTTCTGTATGAGGGGTCTGGAAAAACTCTCCAGAATTTCAGTGCCTCCTACCTCCTATTCAAAGAAAGACTAATGTGCAGCCTCTCGGTTTTGACTGCAACATAAAATATGAGCACCCCCACCTTCCATCCCTCAGCCACAGAGTTTTTCTACTGAAAAAAATGCTCAGAAAAATGCACATTAGTGAATGTTGAGAGTAATCAGTAAACTTAAGTTGGAAAGTTGCACTTGGTAAGAATGACTGACTTCTGATTGAAATAATGTGATTCCCAGTCTGTTAAGAATATTCTGCCAGTCTGCATCTGTCATTGAAGAAGTCAATTTACTCCTGCATGTACCTGTTCAATAATAGTGATGGATGTTTGATAGTGATAGTCAGGACTCAAGATATTTGATTGGAAGTTAACAATCATGATGGCATTTTCCCCCTACATGTACATTTGTATTCCTCACTGCCAAATAATAGTGATTGCTGGGATTCTTCTTCAAAATTAATAATGGTGTTGACACTGTTATTAGGCAGGTGAGGGTATCCTACTTGCCTGTGTGTCCAGTACAAATACTTTCAAGCCAGAAAAGCCAAACTTATGATCCGCTTCTTTGTCGTTATAAGGTGAGTAAATTGTTGAGTTTTACATTTACATGTACTCTCCTATGATTGGTTGTTTTGTGTGGGTAGCTGTCTACGGCTATCCGTAAAATTGGCAGACATGATTTGATGTTAGCTAATGTTTTCTTGAATAAATAACCCATATTAATAAATGGAAAAATAAATAACTGGTGAAAATACTTTTAGAGAAGAAAAATAATATTTAGCACTAATAAACTAGTAACAAATACTTTTCTATGTTCCAGAATAACACTGCAAAGTGTGATCTAAAGTGGCATCTGAACAAGACAGCCGAAAAATTCTGTCTGTTGGGTGGGGGTGGGGGGGGGGGGTTTCATGGGTGGGGGTGGGGTTGGGGGTGGAGGCTCATATTTTGTGTTGCAGTTAAAAGTGAGGTGCTATGCATTGGTTTAACTTGGAAGGGGTGGGGGGAGTGAAATGTAAGTGGGAATTTTGGGACTCTGATCCAGAAAAACACCAGTGCTCCAGTGAACTAACGATGTACCAAACTGATGCTGTTAATCCACTAGTTCCCTAAAATTGCCTAATTCACACAGCAGGCCAACACACTGTGTACTTTTGCATGATTTGGGGTGTACTAACTGCTTCGAAGCTGCTTTAACACAGCGAATATTTGGCAAGTAAGTTCTTGTATTAAGGGTGACCACAGTAGAGTGAATACCAATCATTTAATGTATAAACCCTTGAACCAGGATAATAATAAGATCATTGTTGAAACTCAGTTGTTTACAATTTTCAACATTGTGGTACAAATTGTGAGTGTGGGGTGGGGGTGGGGGGCTGTCTGCTTCCAACCCCGGCTCTGCAGTCCCTTAAAGATTTGAGCAAGTGACTATTAAGAATGAAGTGTCTTTGCAGACAAAATGTTCTGGGCTAACTTGTCATGAGGGGCAACAACTAAAAGCAGGGTTTCTACTTTTTCAATGAAAGTGACAATAAATCATGTTGTGTTTACAACTTTTATTTTAATATGATAAAATCAAGTATTGTGTATCCTCTAGGAGATAAATGTCTTCTCAACAAAACAGTGTGTTGAAGTAAATGAATGAATATGAATAGAATAAATATTTAACTCTTTGAAAAATCGAGGTAGGAATTCTGTGTCTTTCCTTGTGTTATATTATAGTATTCATAATAGCTGCTATAAGTTATGCTTGTCTAATAATATTATTCTATTAATAAATCGTTGTTGGTGATGAACCCCTATGATTTAACTCTCTTGTGTCACTTTTTTAAGCTCATTCTGTGAGTGCATGACAATGGTATACACTTTCCCCCTTACTGTTTTTTGGCTCTGCTTGTACAGTATGTGAAGAGTGGATTGTAACTACATGTAAATCACCCATGGAGTGGAGTTGTCACACAAAGTATCACTTTCAAATTTTGAACATATAAACAGAAGAAACCAGTAATGTTTCAGCCAATGGATTTCAGAGTTTAACCTGTAGGTCCATTGGCTGGAACTTTGTGATTGTTATGCTTTGCAACAAATTTGTAAAATCTCCACTCTGAGAGTGATTTAGTGAAAATACACTCTCCACATACTGTATTATAAAGTAAATTTAGAACTTGGGAGAAATCAAGTCAGTTTTGGTCAGTTCTGAAGCCATTGCTGACCCCTATTCTCACTATAGAGACCCTAAACCATTAAGGATGTCCCCCATATTTGTCTATTTCAAGATGGATATTTTGTTTAGCAGTATGTGTATGTTAAGATTAGAGCATGGAAAGTGTTAACCGGCTGAGTGCTAGGAGCCACTACAAATGAGGGTTTTAAAAAGAATAAGTGTGCCATAGCAAAAACCAACATTTCCTTGCTTATGTATCATATTAAGTCAAACGCAAATAATATTTTGTTTATAAAAATTGTTTGATTAAAAATTATTTGAGATGGCCCATGGAAACTCTCCAATAATTTGTAATAAAACAAATGCTGAATAACAAAACCGACCACCAAAAATAATCTAGCCTTCAACTAGTTAAAATAACTAATAAATATGATATTGTTGGATCTGAAACAGAAACCATTATTATTTTTGGGTACATATGAAAATAGAAAAAAAAAAAAACACTGAAAAACTGAGGAGTTGAGTATGTATAAATAAACTGCAGGTTCCCCCATTCTTCAGTTTTACCTATTGTCATACTGGGGTTGTAACAACACTTTTGACAGCCAGGATCACCTTATGCCAGACAGTTTTACTGGTAGGGAAGCCAGAGTACATGAAGAGGACCACCATGGAGAGGCGAGCAACTGTCAAGAGACATTTGCTGCCTATTCATGTATATTGTACTTGCAAAGAGGCCGATTTCATTGTAAAATCTGCTGAAATCCACTATTAATGTTACAATATAATGATTTTCCAGGGCATTACCTTCTTTAAAGGTCCAACAGAAATGATTAATAACAATTTAATGGCCTGAAGTCACAAGGTCTTATGACTATGAGCAGTCCGAGATGAAGTCTTCGGCTGCTAATGAGACAGAGGACTGTTAATCATTCTGCATGGGATGATTACTAATAGAACCGTACATCCCCGCCTGACAAAGGTGTGTTATTACCGTTATAACCACTAATGTACATGTTTATGAGAATACTACTATTTATTTATTGGAGTTTAATTACACCTTCGAAAGCAAAGGTCACCACATGTCAGACAGTTATACTGGTGGAGAAAGCTGGGGGTATGCAAAGGGAACTACAGAGCAGTGGCAAGCAACTGTCAGGCTCCCCAACATATTAACTCCACACATGCAGGGTTAACATTGGATGAAGGCAAGTGCACCATCGATGTGCAGTATGCCTTAGCACACGATGCCACTGTGCCCCGACATGGGCAATGGGGTAAAGTGTCTTACCCAAGGACACAATGTGGTTGTCGCAGGTGGGATTCAAACCGAGGACCTGTTTGCATGCACCTCTACCTAATGAGAAGCATACTTCTAATACTAATGAAGTATACTTTGACACATAACTTTTTTTTATTAAATTTCATCAGGTTTGGGCATTGAAAATCAGGAACTCAGTAAAAAGAAAAAAATAAGTATTACCAGAAATAGAATTAGAAGAAATTAGAAACACTTATTTGATTATTGCACAGCATTCCAGCACTGATCAGAAATACATGTTTGTGAGTTGGAATACTCTGCAATGTCCCATTATTCACCAGAGAATGCCCTGTGGTAACCATAATTATTTATACTTATAGCTTTATTCTTAGCAAAATAGATCACATATAGCATTTAATGTGACAAAATATCAAATTGTGTTTTTAATAAATTGGAATGCAATTATCAGTGAGGATTTCAGTTAGTTCATCAGTAATCATGAATCTTCACTTTGACCGTTCCCTGATAGAACCTCTTGGTCATGCTGTATTCACATTGTCCAATTACTAATTCCTATGGCTATATACATGAACCACTAACTGACAAAGGACTCATGGGAAAGATAATACAAAAATGTACTTTTTATACATAAATCTTCCTATAACTGCATACTACCATTTTATTAAAATGAAATAAGATTGGCTGCAGCAAACTGAAGTGAGTCCAAACAGTTTTGTTGAAGTCATTCTATGAGAGAAGATGTCTCCCAAATATTTAGGAGAACTTGCCCCCAGGAAAAGACTGCCCCAAATATTATATAGAACACAAGGGTGCACAGTAGCTCAGTGGTTACGGCATTGGACTTCAAACTGCATTGTGTTCTTGGGTAAGGCACTTCATCCTGATTCCCCACATGTTCAAATCTTTGGGCTCACTGTGGAGGCCCAAGTTTTAACCAAGTTTTAGACAATACAGTCATTATGAACTGCTCGTAATCCATGTGTGATCAGTGATGTCCATGCATGCATTTACCAGGTAATAAAAATCATAATCAAAGTTTTAATTAATGAATCACTGGGTTGTACCCATTGCTTCATTAACCCTTTACCTAACGTAATGACCCAAACTTGCCAGTGTTTTCACAAATATCATCCATTCAATTTTTATTATTTTTTTCATATTTTATCTCAAAAACATAGCTTATAACCCATCTGTCGGAACGAGCATGTTGAGCCCATTCCAGTGAGGGGTCACAAGATGAGCTGTTGACAATATATGCGAAATTTTAATTATTAAAGAATTTTGTTGACAAGTATCATCTGATTTTCGTTTCAGAGTTAATTAAAATTTTGATGATTATTCCTATAATCAGTGTTTGGAATCTAATATTAGTGTGTCTGTGGAAATATTACCCACCTGGGGAAAGTGACTAGTACACGGCAGCCATACTGTATGTTGTGTGCGTCATATTTGGACTCCAAATAGGAACTCTGGCTTTAACTAAGTACAATATGAAGAATATTTATTGAAAAAATCTAAGTTCTTCAGATTTATCAGTCAGAAACTTTTGATGATTGGTATAGAGCAGCCTTAAGGGATCAATCATCAGATTCAAGTCCCTGAAATGATGTTTGAGCTGACTCAACCACTGTAGGAGCCCAATTTTAATGCTTCTCCCAAAAATTTACGGGAGCATATAGTAGCCACACTGTCATTTGTCTCTCCGTCTAAAAAAAAAATGGTTTTCGGATGATAACTTTAGTTTGCCTGAGTGAAACGAAACAGCATTCTATACGTAGGTGTATAACCACATAATACAGTTTGCGATTGATAGTGGGTTTGGTCTGGTATTTTGTGGCAGAGTTATGTCCCTTTTCCAACTTAGACATGTTGATATTGGTTTCCGGATCATAACTTTAGTCTGAGTGAACAAAATTAAACAAAATGTTATACGTAGGTTTATAACCACAAAATACAGGTTGGGATTGATAGTGGGCTTGGTCTGATATTTTTAGACAGAGTTATGGCACTTTTCTGACTTGGAAGACATGTTGATCTTGGTTTCTGAATGATAGCTTTGGTCTGACTGAATGAAATAGAACAAAGTGTTATGCATTGGTTTATAACTACATAATACAGGTTGGGATTGATAGTGGGCTCGGTCCAATATTTCTCTGCAGAGCTATGACCCTTTTCCAACTTAGTAGACATTATATTGGTTCACTTGGGAAGTGGTGGGTCAGGCAGAGCTGCAGGCTTCCTGACGAGAGGTCCTTGGTTTGAATCCCACCTGCAGCAACCACATTGTGTCTTTGGGCAAGACACTCCACCCCTTTGCCCACGTGGGGCACGGTGGCATTGTGTACTAAGACATACAACACGTCGATGGTTCACTTATGTCTTCAACCAATGCTAAGCCTGCTGGTGTGGAGTTAGTATGTTGAGGAGCCTGATAGTTGCTTGACATTGCATGGTGGTTCTTTCTGGGTACTCCAGCTTCCTCCTTCCGTAAAACTTTCCAACACGAAGTGACCCTGGCTGTCGAAAGTGTCATTAAACCCTAATAAATTTGGTTTCCTTTAGTTTGACTGAATTAAAAAAAAATGTATACATAGGTTTATAACCACATAATACAGAGTGGGATTGATAGTGGGCTTGATCTGATATTTTTATGCTTCCAAAAAAAATTTGGGGGGCGCATATAGTTGCCCATCCGAAAGAAATGATTTCTGGGAGATAACTTAGTTTGACTGAACAAAATGAAACGTAGTTTTATACATAGGTTTATAACTTCATAATACAGGTTGGGATTGATAGTAGGCTTGATCCAATATTTTTTATCCGAGTTACATGTTTGGTCCTTTTCCAACTTAGAAAACATGTTGATATTGGCTTCTGGGTGATAACTTTAGTTTGAGTGTACAGAATGAAACAGAACTATATTATACATAGGTTTATAACCACATGATACAGGATGGGATTGATAGTGGGCTTGGTCCAGTATTTTTTGACAGAGTTATGGTCCTTTGAAAACAGACTCTGTCCGATATACGGCAGCAAAAATAATGGGCTGACATGGCAATATTAAGGGAACCGATCTTAACGAAACGTCTTGGGTACCTTTGTTATCACTGTGGGATGAGAATGAGTGTTTTGGAGTGTGTTCCGAAATTCAAGATGACCACCGGCAGGCATTTTGTACCGAAATTAGTGCAATCAGTTTTTTGAACTGAACTTCTATTTGAAAGTTCTGATTTGAATAAATTTTTGTTTGAATGGTTAGTAACATGTAATCTGACCCAATTCATTTGTGTTATGTTGGTCTCCAGGAACATTTTCTTGATCGAGTATGAAAATGGGCTCGGTCCAATATATGTGGCAGCAGAATTATTGGCTGACTTTGTCATTTTTTAGCTCAACTTTGATATAGTCAAATTGAGGTTATGCCATGGCCTGTCGTCCATCTCTCTGTCTGGCTGTATGTCCGTCCACCAGTCAACAATTCAATACGGCTTGGGCTAGAGGCCATATTTATGAACCAATCTTTACAAAATTTCTTGGGTGTCTTTGTTTGTCCCCGTGGGATGAGAACGAGTGTTTTTGGGTGCGGTACGAAATTCAAGATGGCCACAGGCAGCCATTTTGCACCAAAATTAGTGCAATCAGTTTTTTGTACAGAACTTCTGTATGAAAATTCTGATTTGAATAAATTTTGAATAAATGTTTAGTAACATGGAATACATCACATATACTACAGTTTTTTTTTCTTGTACTGAAATTATGCAAATTAGATGAACATTGATTTATTCAGTGCTACTTGTATATAGTGAGCACACATGTCAATATGGCTCCGGCTAGAGGCTGTATTTATGAACCAGTCTTCATGAAACTTCTTGGGGTACCTTTGTTATCACCTTCGGAGTTCGGACGAGAAAAATTGTTTTTGGATGCGGTCCAAAATTCAAGATGGCTGCCGTGGCCATTTTGTACCAAAATTAGGTACAATCAGTTTTTTGTACAGAACTTCTATATGTCTCGGGCTGGAGGCCGTATTGGTGCACCGATCTTTACGAGACATCTTGGGTATCTTTGTTATTATCGTGTGACGAGAAGGAGTGTTTTTGGGTGCAGTTTGAAATTCATGATGGCTGTCAGTGGCCATTTTATACCACAATTCGGTGTAGTCAGTTTTTTTGTTCAGAACTTCTAGGACTACGTTTGTTATCAAGCTACAGATAAAAAATTCAAATCCCTATATTTTAAGAAGGCCTGGACAAATATTTATTAATTAGTTGAATCAACAACCTTAGAAGGGTTTGAATCACACAGGCTAAAACAGTTGTTAACATTTGGCTTATGGTGCACCATAGATTGCAACATTAACTCAGTGGAGATTTCTAGTTTAGCATCTGACTGTCACCCACCTTTACAATACTTTACCTATACATGTGTTCCTTTGTTATCAGGTCTTTACCTAGATGTGTGGGTCATTGCTGTGCCACATACGATATATGTACATGTCTTACACAACTTGAGATACAGTGTCATTGACACTTTAATTTTGCAAATTTTGTGCTTGATATTGCCATAACTTGAACAAATGTAAATGATTTGATTCTTTTTTATTATATGGGTTTCCAGGAAAATTGTCTTGACTGAGTTTGAAAATGGGCATCATCAGATATTCGGCATCAGAACTATTGGGCAGACTTGTATGTTAGTCGCTCAGCAGGTTGAGGTGCAGGCTGCTAGCCAAGTGGTCATGCAATCGAATCCCACCTGTGGCAACCACGTTGTGTCCTTGTGAAAGACACTTCACCCCCCAGTGCCCATGTGGGGGGCATGTTGGCATTGTGTACTAAGACATACAGTGTGTCGATGATGCACCAATGTATTCAACCAATGCTAACCCTGCTTGTGTGGAGTTTTTTATATAAGGGGGCTGACAGTGACAGCTGCTCTCCAATGCCCGTGGTTCACTTGGGCATTCCAGCTTCCTCCACCTGTAAAACTGTTGACATGATTAGCCACTGTGCAGAAATATGTGACCTTAAACACCAGAAAATAAATAAATACATGTAAGTTTTTTGCAGACAAGTTATTTAGAAAATGTACACTAATGCTTTCTAGTTCACAGTTACCATTTTGTTAGCCATGAGGCAAACCCTTGTTAACTTACTGTTATCTGAGGATTATTTTTTTTTTAGCTCACCTGTATGAAATTAAGGGTGAGCTATAGTGGCCACTTGTCCTTTGTCTGTCCATTGTCCATGAACATGTTGTTTGTACTTGTTCAAAACTGCTGGGCTAACTGCATTTTGTTTTTGTATTTTTGTTCAAATCAGCATGCCCAGTCCCATAGAGAGGGGGTTGGGATGGGGTAAATGCTTCCAAATTTGAAAAAAAAGATCTCATGAACCAGTCAGTACAGTGACTTGATATTTGGATCCATGCTTTCTTTAAAGGCCTAAAATCAAATTTGTTCAAAGTTTGTAGAACAGTCTTTGCTTTTGAAATTGGAGGGGAAAATATTGTTGGCCCTGCTTAAAATTTCTGTTTCCTGAAAAGATGAGTCAATTTGAACCAAATTTGGCATGCAGTACACTGTACAGTGGAACCCTGATTACTGAATTACCACTTTGCCAAATGAATTATTCAATTAACATGACTTACAGGAGTATTCAATTAAGAGGAGTATTCATTTAACAGGGGTATTTAATTAACAATGGTGTTCAATTAACAGGGATTGTATCACCTTCCTGTATTCTACAGATTACTCTAGTATTTATTCTATCTTGTTAATGTTTGACAGAGTTCCATGAGCTCTGTCAATGTCAAACAAGATATAATAGATTACAGCACAGCGTATTACAAAGTATACCACTGAGCTATATTATTTTGTTAATGATGCCATAGTAGCGCCTTATTTTGGCAATATTTCTATAGCATTAACGCGATATTTTCAACGTGCTGTGGCAAATATAGTAAGACAAATGCATGCATGAGTCGCATGATGGAAGATTTCCAAAATTATCATTCATAATTTTTTAGGTGGAAAGAAGAGTAGCAAATATTTATTAGATCAAGAACATTAGGTTTCACTAGGGAAAAAAATCGGAGAAAGCTGATTTTTTCAGGGAATGTCGAGTACATGTCACTGAACGATTAGACAAAAGTCCCCTAAAATCCCAGTTGAGCTTTTTTTCTACAGCCTTTTTTCGAAAACGCGTTTGAAAAAAATCAAAAAAAAATCGCACGAACTTTGTAACCTCGAATTGATCCAACTGTATTTTTTGTTTACGCGTATTTCGAGCTACATAATGTCTAATATACATTTACCTAGAGGAAAATGTGCATTCTGTGACAATTTCTGCGAAAAATTATTGAAAATTCACAAAAAGTATCGGATTTACGCAAAAAATGACGATTTTCCTAACGGATTTGCCCAAAGGGTCGTAGTACAGAACGGGATGTTAGTTGGACAGACGATAAAAAATCCACCACCATTTGAAGACTTTTATCATTGCTTACAAAATAGACATTATGGAAGACCCCCTCTGCTTCTGGACGAGTTCCCCTTTTGGCATAAAATTCGTCAGCATGAGAACTCAACTATTTTCGTGCTTGGGACCGAACAGACACGTCTGTGTCTGGCAGCATTAGACCAATAAATAATATTTACAGAATGTACAAAAATCAATAAATAATATTTACAGAATGTACAAATCAGTCAACGTGGATTAAGTTACATTGACTATTATCAACGCTATATACAGAAATGACATGACCTATATACATATTATTCATCGAACTCAGAAATTTCCGACAGAACAGTGTTTCTGTGGTTGTTACAAGAATCCGAACTGCAATTACACAAACTTGAGCAAGAGAGTCCTGCCTTCTTACACCCACACCTTTTTGTACAAGCACTCTTGCAACCACAACTGATCAGATTCAGTAGGTTATCGAGGGCACATGGCTTTGTGGCTGCAGTCGGTACAAGAAGTCCATTGTCTAGCGACCACCCCCAATCCGTCGGAGGAAGCGAAGTGCCCAGCCATTGTTGGACCTGGAGATAACATCTGTAGACATGTTGTTGTGCAGCATCGCTGCTTGGTGGGAGTGAGGCTAGGTCGATGGGTTTATTCAGTTTAGATTTTGCTACATAACGCTTGTAAGTGACATATCTATATTGGTCGAGAGAGGAAACAGTTTTACTCCCGTATAAGATCAGGAGAAGTTGTTCCCCGGCAGCGGCTACTGCACTTGGTGTACTGTCATCCACCAAAATTGTGTTGACATACTGTTGTGAGTCGCTAGTAACATCGGAGACAATTGTACTGAATACTTTCTTCTTACCAACTCGAAAGAGTGCAGAAGTAGTGTCACAACCACTTATAGAATGTGCTACAAGGAGGTTGCTTCTATGGTCACCCATTTTGGTTGCTATTTCACTAACTGAAACTAGTAAGTTTGGAGTAATGAAATACATCATGTGAATATTACATCCCGGTTGAACTCGAGAGGTAAGAATGACTAACAAGTCTGTGTCTGTTCCCACAACGACAACATTGTTGTCATCTTGAGCGATGTCAAGTGCAGTTTCGGCTATCAGTACATCAGCATCAGCCTCGGCCTGCTTGGACTGAATATTGATAGCAGATAGCTCCTGCATTAGAAGATCGATCAGTTGGGTTTTGTTCTTGGCATTTGCAAGGAAATTGGATTGGGGTGTGGTGACTGGTAACTCGGGTGAGATATTGATATCAATGGAATACCTGTCTTTAGATCTACGGGCTTGTTCCATGCCCTTTGTCGACATTGTACAAGCATAACCATCAAAAACAACCACGACGTTCGCCCCAAAATGTCTCACTAGATAATTTGAATATGATGTACTTATGTCCTTATATGACGACTGTTTAGGCCATACAACTGCCCTCAATAAAAATCCACCATCTACAACAAACAGAGAATGTTCTGGGATTTTAGTTTGCTCGGAACCGTATGTTTTGAGGATCTTACCGAGCGTGCTTTTCTGTGTCTTCCTCGTTCCAGCAGAATCAAACAATGCTGGTGGTTTCGGAGCGAGTTCATATTTGAGATACTCTTCCATCTCTGCTTGTGACTGAATAACACATGTGATGCGGTTGAACAGAATTGTGGGGTCAATCACTACCTTACTTCCACGGACTTTGATGCTATTTGCCATTGATGCGAAAGACTTCACAGTGTCAACACGTCGTAGTTTGATGCTGTTGAACGTTTTGCTTACAACATTCGATACGCAACATTCACCAATTTTGCGAACTTGGTCACAGTTCACAGTTTCGTCGGCCACAAGCCCGGTCGCTATAGAGACTAATTGTAGTGGATCTCTATTCTGAAAGGGGGAATGCACTCTGAGCCAGTTCAATAATTTGGTGATATCATTGGCATCAGTCAATTGTGAACTTTGACGGAGATCCCGATGTTGTTCGCCATTACCAGTGTGAACATGAACAAAATTTTCGAGAGCATTACATATCGGAAGGCAAAGAGGTAGTCCATGTACCCATTTCGCAACAGTGCTATCGGTTATTCCCCTGCCATGTGTGAGACCACCAGGGAGCTTGAACATTCTCATTAAACACTGCTCTATGGTCTGATCAGAATATATCCCGTCCCAGAATTTATCTGAGCGCCTTATGGTAAAGTAACCTTTCTCAGTGAACAACTTCAAATCATCCTGTTGCATTATTTCTGTTAGCTCATTCATCTGCTGCAAATAGAGATGAGAACTTTTTGCGTATGCAAAATGACCACCTGCGTGAAATACTGGAATCATATTGCGAACACAATATGTCTGGAGTTCCCAGTCGCCTGTGCGCTCTGCTCTCAAGAACAACTGGAGAAGACCTATTTGCTCGTAGTATTGTACCCAAAGCTTTCCTGTGCGTCCTACGGACGCATTCTGGAGCAGTTCGTGTAATTTTGACAGTAGATGGTTGACACTTTCTTGATTGACAGCGTCAGCTGTTGTACAGTCACCTCTGGCAAGTCCACATAATATTTCATTGACTTCTGTGTAGTCTATGTTATCTGGTGTTCGGCTTTCTTCAAACACAAGTTTTGTAATGGCAATTTGTGTTAGCAAATGGGCACGAACTGCTCTTGAATATGCATGACCACTGATCAAATGATGGATTGACCCACCAGCATAAACAGTCCCCCAAAGTTAATCCAAGCCGCTACCAGCCATGATCGAACCAATTGCCCCTAAATATGACATAATCATATGGAAGCCGCCGAGTCTAACGAAAACTTTTGTCAACTTATCTGACGAAGACACAATCTCCACTCATTTGATATAAAGTGGTTGGTCAAACGTCACTGGACGAACACCACATTATGTGATTTAATCGAACATGGAAATTGAAACAATGATGCTATAATACGGTATTTGAATGAGAAAAGTCGATGCCGTTTGAATTTGAGTTTAGGGGGTATGGTTAATATTTCACACGTTTCACCAGTTCATTATGGAATAAATGACTATTGTTATATATCATTATAAAGCCACTGCTTTTCTGCAATTTTTGATATATAATTTAACTCCCAAAGTAGTCGTAGATTTGATTTAATGGACGTTGTGTACCGTTGTGTGTATGGAAACAATAAATTTTTGTTCGTAATTTTGTACATTTTCGTGAATATTTCACCATTGAGTGTGAGGATTGGTACAAAGTTGGCATTTTCTGTTGGGGATATGTATTCTCAATATAATTCAGCACGATATTTATGATTCTCACCCTACTAAGGCGAATAAGAATGAGAAATATGGAGCTGGGTCGAATTTTTTTTTAAATTTTTTTTTTCATCAAAAAAACGCTATAACTAAAAAAGCTCAACTCGGATTCGCGGGGACTTTTCACACTTTATCCGCAATGTGTGTCCCGGAAACATATAAAAAAATCAGCTTTCTCCGATTGTTTTCCTTACTTTCTCATTTTTATGTCTAATGTGCCTGGGCTGTATAATAATATGGACGATTAGAGCCATGCAAAGCTTTCTATGTTAAACAAACTGACGTGGTCGATGTATTAATTGATGTCAATGCAATTAAAGCTTAGATTTCCCTGGTCTCCCCAGCTTCACGAGAGTCGATTGAGAGTATCTTTACTTAACTATAGTTAAAACTTTTATAAATATAAAGCTCCAAAGTCAAGGGGAGAGGGGAAGGGGTGGGCGACTCTTCCTTTCACGTTTCGATAACGACGATATTGACCACGAATTGGAGTGATGTGCATGTAAAATGAATTAAAAATCTATGTGAACGCAACAAACTGGCCTAATTAAATGTTAAGATGAGCCAATTAAAATGTGTGTTGTGGGGGGGGGGGGGGGGGGTGGTTACAACGCAGACAGGTATACATGGGACATGGTGTTGATAGCATGTATATAGAGTTTGGGAATTTTGTCCTCTTAGTGTGTTATCACGACCAACATAACAAGACCAACTGACGCGTTATTGCTATAAAAATATCGCGATATTCAGATATGAATGTGGTGCAAATATTGACCAAATAGCAAGTTATTATTCCACTTTATTGTAGGCTGTACTGTAAATGCCTGTATTGGATGTACTGAAGCCAAATAGGTCTGTAAACAAAGGAAAACTGGGGAGAGTCAGGGTAATTTCTCGACAGTTTACAATCTTTTCAGCTCAACTTTACAATGTTGAGCTATTGGGATTGGTTGTGATCTGTGATCTGTCCGTATCTCCATATGTACGAACGCCTGTAGGTACGTTAGTCGTCCATAATTCCTTTAGCACACCCTATGAGCCGCAGCTCTCACCTGATGGGTTTCAAATTTCATATGTGGCTTTGAGGCAATGTCTAGATGGGAGCAATCGATTCTTTTTTCAAATTTTGTTGAAAATCATAGCTGCCAGTGGCCATGTTAGATTTGGCATATAAACTATCAACAATTCCATTAGCACAACCTACATGCTGCATCTCTCACCCGATCTTTTTCAAATATCATATGTAGCTTTGGCGTAATGTCCAAATGGAAGCTGTCAAATATTTCTGAATTTTGTTGAAAAACATGGCTGCCAGTGGCCATCTTGGATTTGGCATATTAATTGTCAACAATTCCATTAGCACACCCTACAGGCAACATCCCTCACCAAATCTTTTTCGAAATTTCATGTGTAGCTGTGGTGAATGTCTAGATGGAGCTGTCAAATTTCTCTGAATTTTGTTGCTAAACATGGCCACCAGCAGCCATCTTGGATTTGGCATATACATTGTCAACAATTCCATTAGCAGACCCTACAGGCCACACCTCTCACTCAGTCTTTTTCAAATGTTATATATAAGTTAGGTATGATGTCAAGATGGGAGTTATCAAATTTGACTGCATTCCATTGAAAAAGGTGGCCGTCACCGTCCATCTTGGATTTGACATATAAATTGTCAACAATTCTATTGGTACACCCGACAGACTCCTTCCCTCACCCAATTTTTTTCAGATTTCATATGTAGCCTTGGTGTGAATCTGATGCCTTTTGTATAGAAACGTGAGTGAATGACAGGGCATTACTGGATCTTTCTATTAAGTTCAGTCCCTTGTACAAATTGAGCAGCAATGTCATTGATACTTGAATTATTTTATCATCAGGAGTTTACTCAGCATTACTCTATATTCAATTAACAGGTCAAATTTGTACTGGAAGAATGGTAAATGGTTTTGTGTTAACAGGCCTTTAAATTCATTTATTTTGGGCTCACCATTTTGCCCTAATTTGGGCACATTAAAACAGAAATAACAGTCTTATATGGTTATGATTTATTGTCAAGCCTTTCTTCGTGTTTCAATGATCATATTGTGAAGGAAGTTATTCTTAAATGTAGAAGAGGAATGAAGAACTTATATATTTTTAGCTCAACTTTGGCGAAGCCAAATTTGAGCTTTTGTCATTGCCCATCGTCCGTCTGTCCGTCTGTCCGTCTGTCCGTACGTCAACAATTGGATACGGCTCGGGCTAGAGGCCGTATTTATGAACCGATCTTTACGAAACTTCTTGGGTACCTTTGTTATGACCGTGAGACGAGAACGAGTGTTTTTGGGTGGGGTCCGAAATTCAAGATGGCTGTTTTTTATACAGAACTTCCATATGAAAGCGCTGATTTGAATAATTTTTTTTATGAATGTTTAGTACCATGAGATACATTACATATCATACGGGTTTTTTTCTCGTGCTCAAATTATGCAAATTAGACAAACTTTGATGTATTTAGTGTTACTTTCAGAACTGTAAGTGCAAATGCCAATTCGGCTCGGGCTGGAGGCCGTATTTATGAACCGATCTTTACGAAACTTCTTGGGTACCTTTGTTTTCACCATGGGACGAGAGCGAGTTTTTTTGGGTCCGGTCTGAAATTCAAGATGGCCGATGGCAGCCATTTTGTACAAAATTAGGTGCAATCAGATTTTTGCGCAAAACTTCCATATTAAAATGCTGATTTGAATAATTTTTTTGTGTGAATGTTTAGTACCATGGGATACATCACATATAATACAGGTTTTTTTTCTCGTGCAAAAATTATGCAAATTAGATGAACTTTGATTTTTTCAGTGCTACTTACACACAGTAAGTACACATGTCAATACGGCTCGGGCAAGAGTCTGTATTTATCAAGCGATCTTCACGCAACGTATTGGGTACCTTTGTTATCACCTTGGGATGAGAACGTGTGTTTCTGGGTGCGGTCCAAAATTCAAGATGGCAGCCAGTGGCCATTTTGTACCGAAATTAAGTCTAATCAGTTTTTTGTACACAACTTCTATACGGCTCAGGCTAAAGGCTGTATTTATGAACCGATCTTTACAAAACTTCTTGGGTACCTTTGTGATCACCGTGGGATGAGAACGAGTGTTTTGGGGTGTGGTCCGAAATTCAAGATGGCCACCAGTAGCCATTTTTTGTACCAAAATTAGTGCAGTCAGTCTTTGGTACAGAACTTCTGTATGAAAGTTCTGATTTGAATAATTTTTTGTATGAATGTTTAGTAACATGGAATACATCACATATAGTACAGGTCTTTTTCTCATGCGGAAATTATGCAAATTAGATGAACTTTGATTTATTCAGTGCTACTTATACACTGTAAGTGCACATGTCAATACGGCTCGGGCTAGAGGTTGTATTTATGAACCGATCTTCACGAAACTTCTTGGGTACCTTTATTATCACCTTGGGATGATAACGAGTGTTTCTGGGTGAGGTCCAAAATTCACGATGGCTGCCAATGGCCACTTTGTACCAAAATTCGGTCCAATCAGTTCTTTGTCACAACTTCTATACAGCTCGCATTTATGAACTGATCTTTACACAACTTCTTAGGTACCTTTGTTTTCACCTTGGGACAGGAACGAGTGAGTTTTGGGGTGCTTTTGTTATCACTGTGCTATGAGAACAAATATTTTGGGGTTCAGTCAGGCCCACTCTGGGACTCAAAGATTTATTTTCTAGTTTAGCATCTGACTGTCACCCACCTTTACAATACTTTACCTATACATTTTTTTCATGCTACGGTCAGTATTTATGTACAGACTGTTACAATACTTTATATGTACCTTTGTTATCAGGTCATTACCTAGATGTTTGTCATTGTTGTGTCACATACTATACAAGTACATGTCTTGACAAGTTGAGCTACAGTGTCATTGACACTTTCATTCTTGCTGTCTTCACACAATCTCTAATTTGAGCACACCTGTAAATGGTGTGAACTTGGGCTAATCTAAAGGCCTGGTGTTACAAAACTATATTCAGTTAACAGGCTTATTCAGTTAACTGACAGAGTGCTGGTAGCCCATATTTGGGCTTTATTCTGAAGTGTCGGTACCACAACTTAAAGGCTTCATATTCAGTGGATGTTCTCCATACCACCTTTGAAGTGAAATTATTTAGTCTGTGAGGATTTTGTCTTGTTACATTTTATGGGAGAGTGCCTATTGGCACTCTCCCATAAATTGTAGCAAGGCAAAGATATGTGAACAAATTTTGATGACTAAAAATAATTCAGCACTCTACCAGTTAAGGGATATCCAATTTAGTGGGTTGCCTGTATTATTTAATCATATTAAAATACTTGATTCATGCAACAAAACAATATCCTGTATGCCTGTGGGAACCCCAGGAGCTAAAAATAGAAACATTTTCATGCACATTCCCCAAACTGCACACAGCAGAGGTTTGTTATTGTGAAGCATTCTTAGGACCAGTAGAATTGACTTTGCCATCAGTTCTGTTCATAGTGTTCTGTAGGAGGGGAATAAAAACAATGCTGTGTCAGCACAGTTGAAATAAATTTTGCAAAAATCTTCTCATCCAAATTTTAGTTTCTTGCAATATGAGGAATAATCTTTAAAAATCTTCAGACCCACTAGCCAGAATCTTTCGATATTTGGTACTCTCAGGTGCCGAATAAACGTGTGGGCATGTTTATTAATTTGTGAACAAAAATGCAAACCGGCACGGATATTGTGACCCATTACCTTTATTTTTTTCCCCAAGTGAGGCCAATAAAAAATAACTTTTTAGGGTAGGCGCTTGGCTCCTTAGAAATCCCATTGTTCTTCCACTGGATCCCACCCACTAACTTGATTTATTTATTGGTGTTTATGGTCACATACTTCTGCATAATGGCTAATCGTGACCACAGCATGGAGGTGAAGTCAAGGTCAGTTAATCGTTTATGCCCCATGTTGCCTATTTTAGAGCATTAGTGACTGCGTTCTATTTTACCAGTAAAACGGTACGTTTACCACAGTAAACCACAGTAAACAAGCACTGCCTAACACCTATCTTCCCGGGGTTCTTGTGGGGGCACTAACTTGATTTTCAGTGTTTGTCTTGTCTATTGACAAATAAATTTGAAATATTTAATTAAATTCTCTTCTCAGTATTTATTAAGTGGTGTTTAAGGTCACATATTTTTGCACAATGGCTAATCATGACCACAACATGACTATCAACTCAAGACCAGGGGTGAGCATTAATAAGCAATTTTGCCCATTTTAGAAAGGATTTGCACCTCCCAAGCATTGGTGACTGGGTCCTATTTTACCAGAAAACAGAGCCTGTGTACAACACTGAACAGGCACTGCTTCACTTCCCGGGGTTGAATCTCTTCTCAGTATTTCTTTCTTTAGAAATTTTACTTCTCTCTGCCAAAATCCTGTGGGGCTATGCTTGTGAAGAGTGTAGAAAATGGGGGTAAGTGGGTGGGGGAGGGGGTAGGACAGGAGGCACTGTACGTGTACTGATGGCAGGGGAAATAAAAAGAAAATCTGATTGGGGGGGGGGGGGGGGTAAGGTGGAGGCTGGAAATCTCATGGCTCCTCTTTGGGGGGGGGGGGGGGGGGGGTAAGGTGGAGGCTGGAAATCTCATGGCTCCTCTACTGGATCCCACAAACTTGATTTTCAGAGTTTGAAAGGTCTGTTGAATTTTGAAATATTAAATTCTCTTCTCTGAATTTTTTTCTTTAGAAATTTCACTTCTCCCAAAAGAGCTCTTGCTTTTCCCTCTTTTTCTGTGAGGGAGAAGTCACATCTACCTAAAATTCTCTCATTGGGGGTCCCTGGTAGAAATAAATATATTTGACATTGTAAATCTGGAGCAAGTGTCAAGTTCCAGTTCTGAAACTGTGTTTGATAAAGTGATTAATATTTTACAATGCTTCACCCTTGGTGTTGAGAAAGAAAGTCAACCATTGAGGCTGTTGTTTTTTTTCATTAAATTTTCCAATAAAAAGACAGCAAAAGTTATTTTATATCAATTTCTACTGCAGTTAGCAATTAAGTGTATAATACAGATTTTTATCAATGGTCATGGAACGGCTATCGAACCGACTGAAATTGTGTTTGGCAATTTCTTGGCAAGTCAGTAGCAGTATAGGGGAGCGACATATTTTGGTACTCATGTGAAATTAGTTAAGTTTGCGAGCCAGCACATTTATTGTGCACCAGCACTATTATTCTTTTCAGTGTAAATTGTTACCCAGCACTTTTATTCGGCAAACACTTTTATTCGGCACTTGAGAGTATACATCATCCTTTGAGAGGTAAGATTTAAGTTTGTTCAAACCAAGTTCCTGTGTCAGTATTTGGGCTTACTGTTGGAGCCAAAATTTTAACTTACTCGAATAATAATGGCAATATGAGGAATCATCTTTAAAAACCTTTGTCTCCAGAGCCTTTAGTCGAAATCTTTTGATATAGCATACTGAATTTTTACAGGGGTCAGATTGATGTGTGTTCAAATAAAGTCTATCAGTTATTAATTGGACTTTCTATAGGAGCCTAAATTTTAATGTTGTGCAATCTGCAGAACAATCTTCAAAAACTTTTTTCAGTTTTCAGATCCCCCAGGCTAAGTCCATGCCTTAATATTTTGACTCCCTGTTGGAGTCTAAATTTTAACTTAGTCTTATATGAGGAATAATCTTTAAGACTCTTTTTTAGCTCACCTGACTGTAAGTCAACGGGAGATCCTGTTACCTGTGAAATACACATGTTCTCTATATTAGTTTAAGCTTAACCCTTTACGGTTACCAAAGCAGATGATATAAAAACTTTTGATTTTTTTTTTCTAGTGTTTTCAGAATTTTCTAAATATTTCAACAAACCATATCATGTGACCCCTCATTGGAACGAGCTCGATGAGCTCGTTCCAATATGAGAGGTCACATGATATAGTTTTGTTGGAATTTTCTGAAAATTAATATTTCTTCATCTGCTTAATTTGCATATTGTGCAGGCGGATGAGGCTGATTCATTAGGTAAAGGGTTAATAGAGTGAAAAGGGAGTGCGGTGGTGTACTTTTGGACTTCTAGAGGTCCCGAGTTCGCTCCCCGTCTGGGACGACCCCCATTGTGTCCTTGGGCAAGGCACTTTATCCCGGTTGCCTACATGGGGGCACGATGACGCTGTGCATTAAGGCGTACTGCCCCGTCAATGGTGCACATGTCTTCAGCTGCTGTAACCTTGCTTGAACGGAGGTTGAACACAGTTAGAATGTTGAGGAGCTGACAGTTGCTCTTCGATGCTCATACAGTTAAACCTAGAAGTCCTGTAATGAAATGCGCACAAATAGCACGTTGATCTGCGCGTTAATATACGCGTTATGACCATAGAAAGGCTATCAAATTCTGTACATATGGCTTGTGCACAAGCACTGTTACAACCAATGGACCTCAGGGTAACCTGGAGGTCTATTGGCAGAAACATTGCCTTTCCTTGCTATGAGTAACCAGGAGAACCTGCCATGCTTTGGATTCCATTCGATATGGCAATTGCGTGCAGTTCCTACGCGTAATTAAGCCTAGATAAGCACACAGTTTGTGACAGGACTTCTAGTTTTACTGTATGTTTTTTTCTGGTTTCTTGGAAAAATTTTTTTTCCGTTTCCTGCGTGAATGTCATTAATTTAACCCTCTCAAGACTTCAATGTGGGTTTTTATTTCATGAAATACTGCTAATGAAAACTTTTTTCTGATTTCTTTAAAAATAGTTTATCCCCCAAAATAAGCCTCCAAAAATTCTCTTTCTGCTTTGTTTATTTTTGATGCTTTAACCATTTTCACACAGACATGAATTTACAGGGGCAATAAATTTTGTTTCTCCAGTTTGAAAGTTTTTATTCTTTAAACCCATTGGGCCAAATTCATTCATTTATGGCACCTACCATCCTCGGAGTAAACCATTTCTCCTTTATTCAAATGAAGCTGCTGCCATCTTCAGGGTGGAGGAATTTACTCGTCTGATCCCCCCCCCCCCCCCAAAAAAAAAAAAATAAATAAATTACTATATCCCTTGGGGTGTGGTCAATGCTCCATAAGCCTAAAATGCTTTTAAAATCCTCTTTTTATAAGCCACTTGCAATAATGCTTAGATTTCTTGTTTGGAACTTACTTTAGAGATGCAGATTCACTTTTTTTCAAAGAAACTCAGTATGTCAAAATTTGGGCTGCACTCAAAATTTATATTTTCAGATCCAATGGACAGATGTAAATCAAATTTGTCATGTGGTACATAACTGGGTCATAAGTATTTCATTTATGCAGACTTTTTAGCTCAACTTTGGCGAAGCCAAATTTGAGGTATTGTCATGGCCCGTCGTCCATCTGTCCGCCTGTCGCGGCATCAACACGGCTCGGGCTAGAGGCTGTATTTATGAACCGATCTTTACGAAACTTCTTGGGTACTTTTGTTATCACCGTGGGAGGAGAACAAGTGTTTGTGGGTCCGGTCCGAAATTCAAGACGGCCACTGGCAGCCATTTTGTACAAAATTTGTTGGTTGAAATGGGTGTCAGGTGACTACCGCAATTTATTTGACTAGTCACATAGTTAAATGTCATTATTCTAGGGTGGAGTTTAGAGTTTGGGTGGTGTGGGGTTAGGGTCTGTAAAGGGTAAGGTTAGGGTTTGCTACCACCCCAAACATTTTTCACCCAAAAAGTTGTTTTAATACAATGAACATGCATTTTAATTACAATGGACTAGGAATATATTGAATTTTCATTAGTCTAGGGTGGGGGTTTAGAACTGGGGGTGGGGGGAGTAGGGTTAGGATCAATAAAGGGTAGGGTCAGGGTTTGCTACCACCCCAAAAATATTCCCCAAAATAACTCGAAAACGCTTCGAGCAATTTTTGTGATTTTTTTGTCAACAGTATATGTTGATGGAAGGAAGTTCCCTTTCGATTTGTGCCGCTGTCCGATTTGTCATTCCAGAGTTATGGGACTTTATTCGCCTAAATATAAGCAATTTTCCACATGTCGAACAATAATTTGAAAATGCTTTGAGCAATTTTCATGATTTTTTGGTTGCAAGTATATGTTGATGGAAGGAATTCCCCTTTCGATTTGTGTCGCTGTCCGATATGTCATTCCAGAGTTATGGGACTTTATTCATCAAAATTTTAGCAATTTTCCACATGTCGAACAATGACTTGAAAATGCTAAGTACACATGTATGCTCATATTGCGTGCTTCCCTCTTGTAATTAATAACGGGCGTATCATGCGCTCATTGCACAGCTGTTTATTTGTACAGAACTTCTGTATGAAAGTTCTGATTTGAATAAATTTTTGTATGAAAGTTTAGTAGACTAGGAATATATTGAATTTTCATTAGTCTAGGGTGGGGGTTTAGAATTGGGGGTGGGGGAGTAGGGTTAGGATCAGTAAAGGGTAGGGTCAGGGTTTGCTACCACCCCAAAAATATCCCCCAAAATCACTTGTTTTAATATAATGGACATGCATTTTATTGTAGTCCCATAAAAATAGCCACATAACTACCAATTTGTTAGGATGTCCGTCTGTCTGTCCATCCATCCACACGTCGTACGATAACTCGAAAACGCTTCAAGCAATTTTTGTGATTTTTTTGTCAAAAGAATATGTTGATGGAAGGAAGCTCCCTTTCGATTTGTGTCGCTGTCTGGTATGTCATTCCAGAGTTATGGGACTTTATTCATCAAAATAGAAGCAATTTTCCACATGTTGAACAATAACTTGAAAATGCTTAGTACACATGTATGCTCATATTGCGTGCTTCCCTCTTGTAATTAATAACGGGCGTATCATGCACTCATTGCACAGCTGTTTATTTGTACAGAACTTCTGTATGAAAGTGCTGATTTGAATAATTTTTTGTATGAATGTTTAGTAACACAGAATACATCACATATAATACAGGTTTTTTTCTAGTGCAGAAATTATGCAAATTAGATGAACTTTGATTTATTCATTGCTACTTATACGCAGTACATGTAAGTGCACATGTCATTACAGCTCGGGCTAGAGTCTGTATTTATGAAACGATCTTCACAAAACTGCTTGGGTACCTTTGTTATCACCTTGGGACGGGAACGAGTGTTTTGGGGTGCCTTTGTTATCACTGTGGTATGAGAACAAATATTTTTGGGTTCAGTCAGACCCACTCTGGGACTCAAAAGATTTCTTTTCTAGTTTAGCATCTAACTGTCACCCCTACCTTTATAATACTTTACCTATATATTTGTTACAGGCTACGGTCAGCATTTATGTACAGACCATTACAATACTTTACATGTAACTTTGTTATCAGGTCATTGCTGTGTCACATACTATACATGTGCATGTCTTAAACAAGTTGAGCTACAGTGTCATTGACACTTTCAAGATGGCTGTCAATGGCCATTTTGTACCGAAATTAGATCCAATCAGTTTTTTGTACAAACTTCTATACGGCTTAGGCTAGAGACCGTATTTATGAATATGAACCGATCTTTACAAAACTTCTTGGGTACCTTTGTTATCATCGTGGGATGAGAACGAGTGTTTTGGGGTGCGGTCCAAAATTCAAGATGTGCACGAGCAGCCATTTTGTACCAAAATTAGTGCAATCAGTTCTTTTGTACAGAACTTCTGTATGAAAGTTCTGATTTGAATCAATTTTTGTAGGAATGTTTAGTAACATGGAATACATCACATATAATACCGGTTTTTTTCTCGTGCAGAAATTTATGCAAATTAAATTAACTTTGATTTGTTCAGTGCTCCTTATACACAGTAAATGCACATGTCATTACGGCTCAGGCTAGAGTCTGTATTTATGAACCGATCTTCATGAAACTTCTTGGGGTACCTTTGTTATCACCTTGTGACAGGACCGAGTGTTTTGTGGTGCCTTTGTTATCACTGTGCTGTGAGAACAAATATTTTTGAGTTCAGACAGACCCACTCTGGGACTCCAAGATTTCTTTTCTAGTTTAGCATCTAACTGTCACCCCCACCTTTACAATACTTTACCTATATATTTGGTACAGGCTACGGTCAGCATTTATGAACAGACCATTACAATACTTTACATGTAACTTTGTTATCAGGTCATTACCTAGATGTTTATCATTGCTGTGTCACAAACTATACATGTACATGTCTTAAACAAGTTGAGCTACAGTGTCATTGACACGTTCATTTTTTTGGTGGGGTGGAGGGGGAGGGGTAGATAGAACCACAGTAGTTGAAAACAAAAGAAAAAATTTTGTTGGGTTGTTTTTTAATACTTCACAAAACAGAGCTTGCTCAGAAGCTTTCCTAGGACCAGCAAAAATCAATGGCGAAAAAAGGTGCCTTTGGTTGTGTCAAAGCAAATCAAACCATTGCTCTTGCTGCTGATCACTTAATGATACATATACACTTATCCTTTTTGGCAACTTGAGCCAGGTGAGCGTTTTAGGCTCACTTGAGCCTCTGGTACTTCGGAACTGCTAGTCTAGTCTGAATGATTTGAAAATGTGGATCTTACAGAGGTCGAATTCACATTTACGCTGCTGCGACTATCAATTTTAGAAATCGACTAATCGCTGGCCTTAATCGATCATTAGTCGATTAATAGTCATTTCCCATGAATTCAACTAGCACCGAGTGCATGTAGCAGCACTATTCTTTAAAGATCTTCTTCAGACCCACCAGGCAGGAGCTGAATCTTTTGATATTTGGTATTTCTATGACTCATGGATAAAAATTTGTACAAAGTGTTAGGCTTGATGGTTTTGGTAGGTATCAGGGGAGTTTGGAATTTAACACAGAATCCAATAAAAATTTACTGTTTGTTTAAATGCATGGTGGTAACTTTCATTTAGATGTAAATGTGACATTAATGTTAAGGTTTGCTTAAATTGGAACCATCAGGCCACTTGAGGACTCAAGTACACAACACAATTTTGTTATTTTGAGCAATTTTTGTTTTTGCTTGAAAAGAGGATTTTTTGTTATTTTATTAGATTTTATGAAAGAGGATTTTTTGTTATTTTATCAGATCTTATGAAAAAAATGAACTTCCGCCCTTGGGAGTGTGTGTGTGGGGGGGGGGGGGGGGGGGGGGTAGTTGAAAGGAGTCCACTAAGGGATTTCTTTTCTCTTTGTTTCAAAATGTTTTTTTGAAGAGGCTAAAAATCTCCCACCCTTCCCCCCCCCCCACCCCACACTCATATCTAAATTAGATTAAGTATATTAAGATATAGATGGGAGCACAGTAGCTCAGTAGGTTTACCATTGGATTTCAAACTGAAAGGTCCATGATTTGATCCCTGCTAGGGATAACTGTGTTGTGTCCTTGGATAAAGGCTCTTAATGCCTATTGCCCAAGTGGGGAATGGTGGCGCTTTGTACAAAGGCGTACTGCATGTCAATGGTGCGCTTGTCTTCTACAAATGCTAACACTGCTTGTATGGAGTTAGTATGATGGGGGTATGTCAGATGCTCACCACTGTTCACTGGTTCTTTCCAGTACTCTGGCTTCCACCACCCATAAACTGTCCGACGTGGGGTGACCATGGTTTTCAAAAGTGTTGTAAAACCCATTAAATAAAAATAAATAAATATTAACATGCAGATGATGAACGTGACTTTAAATTCTTCTCTAAACAAATTTATTAGGCAAGCATTTAAGGGGGGGGGGGGGGGGGGCTCTTTTAAATATTCTTGTACATGTTTTGTAATATTAAACTCATTGGGAGCGCGGTGGCTCTGTGGTAGACTGTTGGACTTCTTTGCTAGAGGTTCCGAGTCCATCCCCGTCCGGGACGACCCGCGTTGTGTCCTTGGGCAAGGCACTTTATCCCGGTTGCCTACATGGGGGCACGATGACGCTGTGGACTAAGGCGTACTGGTCGTCGATGGTGCACATGTCTTCAACCGCTGTAACCCTGCTTGAGCGGAGCTTGACCAGAGTTAGAATGTTGGGGAGCTGACAGTTGTTTGTCGATGCTTGGTAGTTCTCTCCGGGTACTCCGGCTTCCTCCACCCGTAAAACTGTCATGGACACGGTTAGCAATTGTGCTTAAGTATGCGACATTAAACACCAATAAATGAATAAATTAAACGCATCTGTATACATTTAATATGAGTTAAGTTTAATTTAGGTTAAATTTAAGATGCAGCAGATTTTGCTTTGTGAAAAATTCAGTGCCGCAACAAAAATCACTCTCCTTGTAGCTACTCAGATATGCCAATTGCTCTCCAGGACTATTTTTTTCTTCACAAACATCCAAATGCCCAGTAAATGGTGTGTGTTCTTCTTGGAATGAATTAAAGTCAATCTTAGTTAATCACGGAGTGGCTGGCACATACATACAAGTATACAATATACCGGTGTGTCAACCAATAGAATCAGGAATTCACATTTGTTCACATCTAGTCCCCTTACTAGTAGGAGTCCAAGCGGAGCTTGACCAGAGTTAGAATGTTGGGGAGCTGACAGTTGTTTGTCGATGCTTGGTAGTTCTCTCCGGGTACTCCGGCTTCCTCCACCCGTAAAACTGTCATGGACACGATTAGCAATTGTGCTTAAGTATGCAACATTAAACACCAATAAATGAATAAATTAAACACATCTGTATACATTTAATATGAGTTAAGTTTAATTTAGGTTAAATTTAAGATGCAGCAGATTTTGCTTTGTGAAAAATTCAGTGCCGCAACAAAAATCACTCTCCTTGTAGCTACTCAGATATGCCAATTGCTCTCCAGAACTATTTGTTTCTTCACAAACATCCAAATGCCCAGTAAATGGTGTGTGTTCTTCTTGGAATGAATTAAAGTCAATCTTAGTTAATCACGGAGTGGCTGGCACATACATACATGTATACAATATACCGGTGTGTCAACCACTAGAATCAGGAATTCACATTTGTTCACATCTAGTACCCTTACCAGTAGGAGTCCAAGTTTAACTTGGTGCAATATGAGAAACTTGTATAAAATTCTTCGCTAGAAATGTGATATACAACATCCTTAGAGAGGTCAGATTCGGGTTTGTTCAAACTGAGTTGCCTGATTCAAGTTTGTTCAAATTGAGTTGCTGTGTTGCTGTTTGGGCTCCCTATGAGAGCCTGAATTTTAACTATGCGGAATAATCTTTCAAAATCTTTTTCCTATTCATATCTGAAATTTTTTTGTATATTTTGTTCAAATCAAGCCTCCAGGTTTATATTTGGCTCAATACAGGAGTCTGAGGTTTAACTTATGGAATATTCTTTAAAGATCTCCTTCTCCAGAAACACCAGTCAGAATGTTTTGGTTTTTTGTATACATCATCATTAAATTGTGGTGGGGGCAGATTCATGCTTGTTCAGATCAAGCCCCCATGCAGGTTTATATTTTGGGCTCTGTGTGGGCGCCTGAATTTTTATTTCATCCATATTGGGAATATTCTTTAAAAATTTTCTCTTCTAGAACCACCTATCAGAATCTTTTGATATTAATTTTGACATACAACATTCATATGTGGGTCAGATTCAAGTTTGTTCCAGTCAAGTCCCTGTATTAACTCCTGCAATATTAGGAATATTCTTCAAAATTTGACTTCACCAGAACCACCTGTAGAATCATTTGGTACTTTGTATGCAACATTCTTGTGTGGTTTGATTTTGTCTTTGTGTATGTTGGTGGTGGAAGTGGGGGAGGGGGAGTGCAGATTCAACTTCAAATCATGTGTCTGGAGTTGATATGTATTCTCCCTGTGGGAATTTTAACTTCAAGCTATATATGGGATAATTTTGCTTTTTGTCCGTCGACGTCGTCCGTCGTCATCCACTTCACATTATCGACTTCTCACAAACTACTTGATCAAATTTAACCAAATCTGATGTGCATGTACCCTGTCAAATGTCAATTCAAGTTTGTTCAAATCAAGTTACCCTGCCCCTCGGTAGGGCCACGCCCAAATAGTGTGCCTAAATCTTTAAAAATCTTCTCACAAACCAGCAGTAGCCGAGTCTTGATATTTGGTTGTGCAGCTTCCCTTTGAGGTGTACTCTCAGATTTGTTAAGTGAAGTTCGAGGGGCTGTATTTGCCCCACCCAAAATCTCTATTTTCCAAACTGAGGGGCTGATTTGAACCAAATTTGATATTTGGGCTCATTGGGTCATAAGTAATTAATTTATGCAAAAAAAATATTTCCCATCGCCCGGATGGGAACTGCGGGAGCTAAAAATAGAAAAAAATTAAAATGCCCATATCTCCAAAACCAGACAGCACTGAGAATTTTTATTTGGTGTGAACCTTCCTTAGGACCAACAGAATGGAATGGTCAAAAAAAATTGCTATCGGTTTTACCATGGGGTACTTTTTCGGGACTTTGAGAAAGTGCTGATTCGGCATTTTTTAACACTCTGGATAATAGGGAAAACCTTAAAGAATCGTCTTCTCCCAAACCACTGCCCCAAAAGCTTTCATATTTCACATATAACATCTTTGGAAGATTGATTCACACATTTGTTGAAATCAACTTCCTGGGTCCATATTTGGGCTCTCTATGGGAGCTCAAATTTTCAAAGTAGTGCAATATGAGAAATATTCATTAAAAATTTTCTTCTTCAGATCAACCAATCAAACTCTTTTGATATTTTTAACCTTAAGGGGGGTGAGATTCAAGTTTGTTCAAGCCAAGTCCCTGGGTTCATATTTGGCCTCACAGTGGGAGCCCAAATTGTAACTTAGTTTAAAATGAGGAATTTTCTTATAAAATCTCCTTCAAATCCAGCAGTCGGAATGTTTTGATATTTGTTATGCAGCATCCTTAGGGGGCTGAGATTTAAGTTTGTTCAAGCCAAGTCCCCGGGTTCATATTTAGGCTCCCTATGGGAGCCCAAATTATAACTTAGTTCAATATGAGGAATATTCTTCAAAAATATTATTCTTCACATCCACCAGTCAGAATCTTTTGATATTTGGGATACAGCATCCTTAGGGAGGTGAGATATATAAGTTTGTCAAAGCCATGTCCCTGGGTTTACATTTGGACTTCCTGTGGGAGCCCAAATTATACCAAAATTTCTTTATTGAAATCAGATCCCTGGGTGCATATTTGAGCTCTCTATGGAAGCCCAAATGTTCAGATTAGTGCAATATGAGGAATGTTCTTTAAAATTCTTCTTCCGATCCACCAATCAGAATCTTTTGATATTTGGTATGCATCATCTATGGGAGGGGGTGGGGATTCAAGTTTCAAATTCAAATTTGGGCTTTCTATGGGTGGGGTGAGGGGGTGACAGGAGGGTGTATGCTAGGTTCAGGTTTGTTCAAATCGTGGATCGCATTCCTCAGTGTTTTTCCATAAAATTTACCTTTCATGATTTTATTCCTTTGTAATGCTGATTAACCAGGTCTAACTCAATGTGACCCCAAATACTTCTTTGAACCATTTTGGCAGGTGAGCGATTAAGGCCACTTGCAATTGGGGCCTCTTGTTAAAAAAATTAAATCAAACTTTTCTTCATCTCCACCTGTCAATGTCTTGTATATGTTTTGCAGGATCCTTTGTGAGGTCAGATTCAATTTGTTTCAGTGAAGTCCCTGGGTTCATTATTGGGATCTGTATGGGATCCTGAGTTTTAACTCAGTGCAATATCAGGAATAATTTTGAGAAATCTTCTCCTCTAGAACCAACAATCAGACTCATAGTCATAAGTACTTGACTTGTGCAAAAAAAAAAAAAATTCCTGCATCCCCATGGAAACCCCAGGAGCTAAAAATAGGAATATTTTTAAATGCCCATATTTCCCAAACCACACGGAACAGAGAGCTGTTATTTGGTATGAAGCATCCTTAGGACCAGTAGAATTGAATGGTAAAAAAACACGATTGCAATTGTTTATGTTAGGGTGTTCTGTAGTGGGCATCGAAAAAATGCAGAGTCAGCATATTTGCAAAAATTTAAAAAAATTTTTTCCAGAAGCAGTGGTCAGAATCTTTTGAAATGTGGTATACAGCATTCATAGGGGGAGGGGGGGGGGGGGGGTCAGATACAAGGTTATTAAACTAAAGCCCTTTGGGTCATATTTGGGCTCAATATAGGAGCCCAAATTTTTAACTTAGGGCAATATGGGGAATATTCTTTAAAAGTCTTCTTTTTTAGAATCACCAGTCAGAATCTTTTAATGTTTGGTATACATCATTGTTATGGGGGTCAGATTCCAGATTGTTCAAACCAAGTACCTAGGTTAATATTCGGGTCCAATTTTAACATAGTTCAATATGGGTGGTAATTTTTAAAAATCTTCTTCATATTTACTAGTCAAAATGCTTTCATATTTGGTATACAACATCTCTAATGGGGTCAGATTCAAGTTTGTTCAAATCAGGTTCCTGGATATATATTTGGGCTCTCTATGGTAGCCCAAGTTTTAACTTAGTGGTGTATGAGGATATTTCTTTAAAAATCTTCTTCTTCAGATCCACTAGTCGGAATGCTTTCATATTTGGTATACAACATCTCTGGGGGGTGGGGGCAGATTCACGTTTGTTTAATTCAAGTGCCTGGGTTAATATTTGGAGTCCATATGGGAACCTGAAATTTAACTTGGTACAATATGAGGGAATTTCATCAAAATATTCTTCAGATTCACCTGCCAGAATCCTTTCATATTTGGTTTACAACATCTCAAGAGGAGTCAGATTCAAGTCTGTTCTAATTGGTTCCCTGGGTTAATATTTAGACTTCCTATGGCAACCTGAATTTCAACTCAATTAGTACAATATGGGGAAATTTCTTTAAAAGTCTTCTTCAGATCCACCAGTCAAAATGCTTTCATATTTGGTATACAACATCTCTAGGGAGGTCAGATTCAACTTTGTTCAAATCGAGTGCCAGGTTAATATTTGGGCTCCCTATGGGAGACGGAGTTGGACATGTAGATAAAGAATTAGAACGTTTGTATTCAGTACCCTCCGGAGGTGTGTAACTAAGATTAGTCCACATAGGTTGTATCAAGAGGCTTCATAGGGGAGCTCCACATTTTACATTAAGATCAACTGTTGAAAAGGCATGATGTTCGCACTATTTTTTGTCCCTCCTGAGGGGCTCAAGGATTGACAATGTATCTTATGGAGATAATGTAGACTCATTGTTGGACTCTTGTTTATATCGTGTTCTGTTCAAGGTGAGTGCTGTTGGGCCTCTTGCTAATGTGTATACCTGCTTCCTCCACCCTGTAAAACTGTCTGATATAAGATGACCTTGGCTGTTGAAAATGGTGTTAAACCCCAATAAAAAATATAATTGTAGAATGAAGCTGTTTCATAATTTTTAGGCATGATTAGCTCTTCCGGAGGCATGGTGGCTCAGTAGGTAGAGGTTCAGGCTGCAAGCTGAGATGTCCTTGGTTTGAATTCCACCTGCGGCAACCACATTGTGTCCTTTGGCAAGACACTTCATCACCATGCCCACTTGTTTGTGTGGAAATGGAATGTCGGGGAGCCTGACAGTTGCTCACCATTGCTCGGTGGTTTTCTCCAGCTTCCTCTACCCATAAAACTCTGACACGAGATGACCATGACAAAGTGTCAATAAATCCCAATAAATAGATAAATATTAGCTCTTCTAGCTGTAAGTCTGGGTGAGCTATAGTGATCACTCATTGTCTGTCATCAGTGAAAAAAAGATTTTCACGACTTCTCCGAAGCGCTGAACCGATTTCCGTTAAATTTAAGGTGATATGTAACTCAGCTGAGCAATGCTCAAGGAGAATTTTAGTTATCACTTTCTGTCAGTCCAGCGTTAACTTTTGATTATCGACTTCTCCTCCAAAACAACTGGCCTGGATTGAACCAATATTGATATGCATGTTCCTTATCATATGTCAATTCCAGTTTTGCGCAAAAGATTGCCATACTGACAGGGGGCACCACAAGGGGTATAATTCTGTAAGGACCCACAAAAGTTTCTAACAAAATTTAAAAAATCTTCTCCAGAACTACCAGCCAGAATCTTGGGTCAATTCTAATAAAAGTTTGTATTAGTGATGGTCCCGAAGGGTCATTGCATTTTTGTTCAACTCAATGTGCCCATCCCTATCGGGAGGTGTTAGGGAAAATGCTGCAACTTTTTTTTAAAATCTTCTCATGAACCAGTAGTTCACTGACTTGATATATGGTAATGAGCTTCCTTTCGAGGTGTAAAATCAAGTTTGTTCAAACAAAGTTTCTGGGCAATATTTGGCCTTTGTAATTGTGTGTGTGTGTGGGGGGGGGGGGGGGGGAGGGAGCTCCACATTTTACATTAAGATCAACTGTTGAAAAAGCATGATTTTGGGCAGGGCCAAAAATCCCCCCCCCCCACAAGGCAGGGGGGATTTTTGGCCCTGTCCAAAATTTCTATTTTTTTGAACTGATGGTCCGATTTGAATTAAATTTCGTCTGTGATATTATTGGCTCATGAATACTGGAATCATGCTGTAAACATTTGTCTTGTGCCCCTGTTGTTGGAACCCGGGAGCTAAAAATAAAAATATTTTCAAACTCCAATATTTCCCAAACCACATGGAACAGAAAACTGTTATATTGCGTGAAACATCCTTTGGACCAGTAGAATTGAATGGTAAATAAATTGCCATCGCTTGAGTCGGGGGGTTGGGGGGGGGGGGGGATTACATCGAAAAAATTCTGAGTCAGCATATTTGCAAAAATAAAAAATAAAAATTTCGCAAGTACCACTGATCGGAATCTTTTGATATTTAGTATACAGCATCCATAGGTAGAGAGGGAGGGGTCAGTTATAAGTTTGTTAAAATGAAGCCCCTTGGTTCAAATTTTGGCTGAATACTGGGTCCCCAATTTTTACCTTAAGGCAATATGGGGAATAATCTTTAAAAATCACCATCTTCAGATCCACCAATAAGAATGCTTTCGTATTTGGGATATAACCTCTCTAGGGCATCAGATTGAAGTTTGTTCGAATCAGGTCCCTGGGATCATATTTGGGCTTTCTATTTGTAGCCCAAAAATTTTACTTCATGAAATATGAGAAAATTTTAAAAATCTTCTGGAGATCCGCTGGTCAGAATCTTTTCATATTTGGTATACACCATCTGTAGGTGGTTAAGATTCAAAATGGTTTAAGTCGAGTTTCTGAGTTGATATTTAGGACCCCTGCGGGAGTCATATTTTAACTTAGTGCAATCCTTGAGATGATCTTTAAAAATCTTATTCAGATCCACCAGTATGAATCCTTTCATATTTGGTATACAACATCTCTAAGATTCTCAAGTTTATTGAAATCGGGTTCCTGGTTTAGTATTTGGGCTGGCTATTGGAGTGTTGATGTTTTGTACTCTCTATTGGAGCCCAAAGTTTAACTTAGTGCAATATGATGAATTTCATAAAAAATCTTCTTTTTATGATCCACCAGACGGAATCCTTTCATATTTGATATACATCTCTAGTTCACTACTGAGAACTCTTGTCCGATTTTAACAATATTTTATATGCAGCATAAGTGATAAAAATATATTTCATTTATTTGAAAAAAAAAACAACCATAGCTTTCGTAAAAGTCACTGCGTGTTAAAAATAGAAACATAATTCCAAGTTAATTTTATAAGGAGCCATGTATCTGAAGAATTAGAAATCTTTTATTAAGTACACTCTATAGGTCTGTGTGTAACTAAGATAATCCCGATTGTATATCAAGGAGCTCCACTTTTTTAATAGTTTTTAAGGTCACATACTTATGCTCAATGGCTAATCACGACCGTGACAATTTTACGGGTATAGGAAGCCGGAGTACCCAGAAAGAAGAATTGATGAGCAACTATCAGCTCCTCAACATTCTAACTCTATTCAAGCTCAACTCAAGCAGGGTTACAGCGGTTGAAGACAGGTGCACCATCGACGTGCAGTACGGCTGGTCCACACCGCCATCGTGCCACAGTTGGGCAACTGGGATAATGTGCCTTGCTCAAGGATAGAACACGGGTCATCCCAGACAGGAATCGAATTCAGAACCTCTAGGATAGAAGTCCAGCAGTCTGCCACTGAGCCACGTCACTACCTCAAGGGGCTCCATAGGAGAGCTCCACTTTTTACATCATGATTAACTGAAGAAAAGACATGATGCTTGAACTATTTCAGCTACTCATGAGGAGCTCATGAATTGACATTGGATCCTATGGAGATTGATTGCTTAATATAGATTCATTCTTGGTCTCCGTTTATATCGTTTACATCAGGTTCTGTTCAAGGTGAGCACTTCAGCCCCTGTGGTACCTCTTGCTTTTTTTTCTCTCTTCTTCAAAGTTTGTCACCTATAGCTAAATAAGATTAACCATATTTTAGTTGCATGTAGATGCTGAATGTGACCATGAAGCCTTCTTGAAGCAATTTTATCAGGTGAGAAATTAAGGCCCCCCCTATTGTCCCCAAATGTGGGCTTAGTCATTCATCTGTCCATTTGTCCATCTAGGTGACCGTTCGTCCATCTAGGCGCACATCCATCGTCAACATTTTGTTTATCCTGGTCATAACATCTCAACCAACAGTGTGTCACAAATTATAATATGGTATATGTCTGTCAAGGTTACAGGCCCTATGTTAAGGTCACAATTTGAAAAAAAAAACTTTGACATTCACTCTCACTTCTGTCCGGTTCCATAACTTGGCGTGATTGACCGATCTTATTCAGACTTGATACAATTATTGCTTGTGACTCAAAGGTGTGTCGTGACTTTGATCCAAGGCCATGTCATCAATGTCAAGATCACAGGCAGCAAAGTTTGGATATTGTTATACAGCCCTTGTCTGGTACACATAACTTGGTATGATTGACCAATCTTATTCAAACTTGGTGCAATTATTGCTTGTGACTCAAAGGTGTGTCGAGTTTGATCCAAGGTCAAATTATCAAGGTTACAGATAGTGAAACTTTGATATTGTTACACAGATTTTGTCTAATCTGTACATATATAATTGAATCTATGTGACAGTAAAGACACATGCGCCACTAACAACCCACAACATCTCCTCCTTTACCACGGTCTGACACTTCAAAATTCTACAGCTAATGGGGGTCGAAAGGGGCTTGCTCCCCAAATCGTCCCTGCGCGCCTTCGGCGTGCGAAACCATTTGATTCGATATCGATCTTGTTCATCCTTCACACAATTGTTACCCGTAACATAACGTTGTGTCATGAATCTGACCCAATTTATCATTAAGGTTAAGATCACAACAGTTAAACTTGGATTCTTGTCTGGTATTTAGCTTCCCCCAAAAGCTGTGACCATGGGTGGAGCTGAGACGCCTCTTGTTTTTGTTCAAATCAAGTCTGTCTTCCATATAGGGAGGGGTGGGGAAAATTTACCCAAATTTTTAAAAAATCGTTTCATGAACTGATCGTTACAGTTACTTGATATTTGGTTCTCACCTTCCTTTTGAGGTGCAGAATTAATTTGTTCAAAGTTTGTAGGCAATATTTGCCTTTGTAAATGCCAGGACAAGATTTTTGGCCTTGCACAAAATTTCTCTTTCTTTTATTTTTTGAACTGATAAGACAATTAGAATCAAATTTGGTGTGTGGTATTATTGAGTCACAAATACCTAATTTATGTAATCCCCCCTTCTCCCCCTCCCCAAATTGTTGCTTATGAATGGGATCCCCAGGATCTAAGAGCCGAAATATTTTAACCCTTTACCCAACACAAATGACAGATAACACTTGCAAACATAATTCTTGAATAACTAATTTGTTTTCATTTTTTTCTTCAAAAACATAGCTTATGGCCCCCTCATTGGAATGAGCTCACTGAGTGTTCAAGGTGTTTGAGTCAAGTCCATGGGTTGATATTTGGACTCCTTAGTTTTACAATATTGAAAATTTGACCATGTTTTGTGTGTTAGCATCTCCCACTCAGAAAAACGTTACCTTCCTTGGACAACAAACAGAGTTATGAAGTGTTACATGACTTTATTCCTCTGTAGTACCCAAGTCGCCTTTTGCTGTAGTTTGTAAGCTTAATTTTGGATATATGCAAGGAGTGGCAGTGGGAAAACAGATATCCCTTTTAACTTACTTTTAACTAAGAGCTGTATGAGAGAATTTCTTGAAAAGTTATCTTCTTCAGATTCAGCATCCAGAATCCTGTCATTGGGATACAACCTCTCTAGGTAGGTCAGATTCAAGATTGTTTAAATCTTGTCCCAATGTTAATATTTGGAATCTCTGTTGAAGTCCAAAGTTTCACTTCATGCAATGTGAGGACATTTCTTTAAAAATTATCTTCTTCAGACCCACCATTCAGAATTCTTTCATTTTTGGCTTATAACATCTCCAGGGGGATCAGGTTCAACTTCCTTCAGTTTGAATCCCTGGCTTAATATTTGGGCTCTCTGTGGGGAGGGGCGACAGGAGCACGTTAGGTTCAGGTTTGTTCAAATCCATTCCTAAGTGTTTTTAAATAAAATCTGCCTTTCAAACTGCAGTGACATAACAACCCTTGGAAGCTTGGCAGTGCATGTCTTTGAAAACTCGCGAATATGGGCCGCAGGAACTGGCGATGGTTTTTTTTTGTTTTTGTTTTTTTTTTCGTCCCGTGATTTGCCCTCTCGTACATTGGTAGCATTTCTCTCACAAACCGTTTACTATCCACCATAATATTATTCCAAAAGAGGTTCTATCACTAAACCAATGATAGAAACTATAGCCCTTACAGTATAGCCCTTACCGTATAGCCCTTACCGAATTGTTGCTTAGTGTATTACTTATTGTTGCTTAGTGTATTACCTATTGTATTAATTATCGTACTAAACAAAAAAGTCGTATCCTTTGTCTACATCCTTGTAGAGTGATGAGGGAGGACGCTACAGAGGTATCAGTGGTAAATTCTCCACCCGACAGGTTTCTAATAACTGGCGAATATAGGCCACGGGAACTGGCGATGGGTTTTCGGTCGTGGGGGTTGGTCATATCCAACGGTTCGCGGACCGACGGCTCATCGGCGCTTTTTGTATTCTATGTTCGAGGGGTTGATATGCCCACACGTACATTGGTAGCGTTTCTCTCACAAACTGTTTACTATACTCCATAGTATCTTTCCAAGAAGAGGTTCCATCACTAAACCTAATGAGCCATCAACACAAATCTTGCTGTCAAGAATATACTTTTCGTCAAAAGGGAATGGCAGGAAGACAGCCTCTCAGGCTATGCCATTTCCTTGCAGCGCGTTCAACTATAACCTGTTTTATTGTTATCTTGTATACTCTTATGCTGCAAAATAAATAAATCAATCAATCAATCCAGCTGATAGAATTGGATGCAGTCAGGAAGACCTGTGATAATAATCATCTGACATGGACACTAGAGTTATGAATAATAATTTCATGACTTCATTCCGCTGTGATGTTGATGAACCATGACTAACCGAATGTGACTAAAAATACTTTAAACCACTTTGTGAGGTGAGCGAATAGGGTTCATTGGGGCCTCTTGTTTGATTTGCCATGACGCAACCAAAGGCAATTTTTGGCCATTCATTTCTGCTGGTCTAGGGAAGCTTCCAAGGCAAAAACAAAGCTCTTCTGTGAAGTCTCAAAAAGTGTTAGTCAGAATTGTTTTTAATCTATGTGGCTTTCTCCATCCCAACCCAAAAAGATTTTTTTTGCTCAGAAATCAAGTTCTTATGATCTAGTTTTACGACATCAAAAATTCGGTTCAAATCAGCCCATTGGTTCTGGAAATAGAAATTTAGAGTGGGTCCAAAATGAGCATCCTTTCACGAAGAGCCCAAGTTTTGACCTACTCAGTTTCTTTGAAAAAAACTTGAATATGCATCATTAAAGTAAGTTCCATACCAGAAATCTAACCACTGTGAGAGGCTTATGATTTTTAAAGCATTTTTGTCCATTAACCCCAAACCAAGGGGATTAGTAACTTTTTGAGAAAACATTAGAAGAGTAAACTCCACCAAGATGCATTGTGCCAAATTAGTTTAAACTTGGCCCAACGGTTCTAAAGAAGAATGCTTACTTAGTTGATGGAGCACAAAACAGATAATGACTCAGCATTTTCCCATTGCCAGCCGTGTTAAAATGGGTTTCCCCATATGTCACCCTATGACAAAATCGATAGCAGCTTTTTGGTTCCACCTGATTCCATTGGTCCCGAGGAAGCTTAATACTGAAAAAAACAATATTCTGGTCCATGTAGTTTTCGAAATCTGGGCATTTGGATTTTTTATTTTTTTAGCTCATTGGCTTCCAATGGAGCAGCGATAAAAATGCGTGCAAACATCCAGTAGCTAAGAACCACCTATAGGTATCGCAGAACTAAATATTGAAATTGGAGTGAAACATTCTATTGACATCTTGCATTATTCTTGAATATTCCTGATAAAAAAGAGGGTGATTTGATGACTTTTGGACCTAAAAAATACAATTTACTTTTTGTGTGTTTTGTAGGCAATTCCCTGAAAAATATGTGCACGTGACCGGTACTTCCCGTTGTGTCAGTTTTCCTCTCTTATTTGTTGCATGACCCCCTGTTTTCAGATCAGAAAAAGTTGTCTGAAGGGCTATTCTTGACAGAGATATTTGAATGCCAAAATTAAAGTGATGCGATCATATTTTTTCCGCCTGAACGTTATAATGGTCGCCTATGGGAAAATATTTAGTTCTGTGATACCAATACTACTTATTACTACATGCCACATTTGGTTCAAATCAGCCCCCTCGGTTCATGAAATAGAACTTTTAATGGGCATGCTGCCACAGAGCCAAAACATTGACCTTGAACAAAATCCAGTCTTCGCCACCAAAGGCCATTTCGTACCAAAATGTCAAATCATTCTCTGTGGTAGTTCATGAAAAGAACATTTTAAAACTTGTTTAGGCGTTTGTCTTTTGGGGCATTAAGCCCAAGGTGAGTAGCACTGTTTTGAAAAAAGAGTGTTATCCACCAAGATGTTTTGGACCAAATTAGTTCAGATTCGACCCAGAGGTTCTGAAGAAGAACACTTAATTGATAGAACACGAGATAGATATAGATGATGACTCAGAATTTTCCCATTGCTAACAGTGTTAAAATGGGTCTCCCCATACAGAATCCCATGACAAAACCGATAGAAATTTTTAGCTCATCTTGACAAAGTCAAGCTGAGCTAATTTTATCGCTCTCCGTCCGTCGTCCGTCAACACTATGTTTTGGTCTTCTCCTCCAAAGCTACGGGGCCAATTCAAGTGAAAGTTTGTGTGAGTGATGGTCCCAAAGGGGCATTGCATTTTTCTTCAACTCAACATGCACAGCCCCCATAGGGAGGGATTGGGGGAAAACGCTCCAAAATATTTTTTAAATCTTCTTCTCATGAACCAGTGTGGACAATGACTTGTTATTTGCAATGGAGCTTCCTTTTGAGGTGTAGAATCAAGTTCATTCAAACGAAGTTCGTGAATCAATTTTTGGCTTTGTAATGGGAGGGGTAAGATTTTTGGCCCCGCCCAAAATTTCTATTTTCTGAACTGATCGTCCGGTTTGAACCAAATTTGATATGTGGTATTATTGGGTCATAAGTACTTGACCAAGGTAAACAAAAAAATTTCTTCATCCCCCATGGAAACCCTGGAAGCTAAAAATAGAAATATTTTCAAACGCCCATATTTCCCAAACCACACCGAACAGAGAGCTGTTCTTTGGTATGAAGTATCCTTGGGACCAGTAGAATTGAATGGTAAAAAAATTGCTATCTGTTTTGTTAGGGTGTTCTGTAATGGGCATCGAAAAAAATGCTGAGTCAGCATATTTGCAAAAAAATTTTAAAAATCTTTTCTCCAGAACCAATTATGTGAATCTTTTGATGTTTGGTATACAGCATTAATAGAGGGGGGGGGGGGGGGGGGGGGCAGATTCAAGTTTGTTAAAATAAAGCCCATTGGTTCATATTTGGGCTCAATACAGGAGCCCATATTTTGTACATGGTGTAATATGGGGAATATTCTTTAAAAATCTTCTTCAGAACCACCAGTCAGAATCTTTTAATGTTTGTTGTACATCATTGTTATGAGGATCAGATTCAAGATTGTTCAAACCAAGCCCCTAGGTTAATATTTTAACTTTGTTCAATATGGGGGATAATTTTAAAAAATCTTCTTCAGATCCACCTGTCAGAATGCTTTCATATTTGGTATGCAACATCTCTGGGGGGGGGGGGGGGGGGGAGTAGCCCAAATGTTTACTTCGTGCGATATTAGGAAATTTCTTTAAAAATCTTCTTCTTCGGATCCACCAGGGGGAGGGGGGGGGGGGGCAGATTCCAGTTTGTTCAATACGAGTACCTGGGTTAATATTTGGGTCCCATATGGAAACCTGAAATTTAACTTAGTACAATATGAGGGAATTTCTTTAAAAATCTTCTTCAGACCCACTATTCAGAATGCTTTCATATTTGGTATACAACATCTCTGGGGAGGGGGGGGGGGGGCGGGGGTTCAGATTCAAGTTTGTTCAAATCGGATCCACAGGTTAATATGTGGGCTTCCTATGGAAGCCGGAATTAGTCATTTTGCTGAAAAATTAAAAAAAAATTGTATTCAGAACCCTCTGGAGGTGTGTAATAAATAATCCACATAGGTTGTATCAAGGGGCTTCATAGGGGAGCTCTACATTTTACATTATGCACAGCTGAAAAAAAGCATGTTGTTCGGACTATTTTTGTCACTCCTGAGGGGCTCAAGGATTGACAATGTGTCCTATGGATATGGATTGCTTAATATAGACTCATTCTTGGACTCTGTTCATATCGTGTTCTGTTCAAGATGGGCGTTTCAGGGTCAGTGGGGCCTCTTTTTGAAATATGTCTTTTTTATTTTTTTTTTCTATTTTTAGCTTCTGGGTTCCCACGGAGCTGTGCAATTTTTTTTTTGGCATCAATAAAGTATGTTTACCCTATTATACTACATGCCAAATTTAGTTCAAATCAGAAAATCGGTTTTTGAAATACAAATTTTGGTTGCAGCCCAAAATGAGCATGCTCTCACAGAGAACCAAAATACTGATCAACCAACTTGCCTTGAACAACCTTTAATCTTCACCATCAAAGGAACTTCCATACCAAATATCAAAGCATTCTCAGTGGTGGTTCATGAATGATGAGAAGATTTTTAAAAAGATGTTTAGGCTTTTTGAACATTAAACCCAGCCCGAAGATGGAAACAGTTTAATTTGAACAAAGTAGAAAGGTTATACTCCCAAGATAGTCTGGGCCATGTATGAATGAATTCAGCCCAGTGGTTGTAAAGAAGGCAAGTTTCAAATCAGCTGATGGGAATATACAAGATGACTCAGCATTTTCCCGTTGTCATTGTTAAAATTTGCATCCCGACTCTTCCCCCCCCCCCCCCCCCCCCCGACAACGCCGATAGGATGGTTTTCCGCTGGATCTAAGGCTGCAGCATACCAAGCAAAAAACAATATTCTTGTCTACGTAGTTTTTAGCTCCAGGATGAGCGATAGTTACCACTCATCGTCCGTCATCTGTCGCCGACATCCGTGAACATGGTGTTTGCGCCTGCCCCTCATAAACCGCTGGACCAATTTGAGTTATATTTGAGGTGATTGCTTATTGTGACAGCGCATTTTGGGTTTCTTTTTTCATTTCAACTTGCCCATCCTAATAGGGAGAGGGTGGGGAAAAATCCACCTAAGTTCTTTAAAAATCTACCAGTGGGTACAATGACTTCATATTTGGCATACAGCTTCCTTTTAAGGTGTAGAATCAAGTTTGTTTAAACGAAATTTCAGGATCAGGATTTGCCTTCGTAATGGGAGGGGCAAGATTTTTGGCCGTACCCAAAATTTCTGTTTTCTGAACCGATGGTCCGATTTGAACCAAATTTGATATGTGGTATCATTGAGTCATAAGTACTTGATTCATGCAAAAAACCTATTTTCCCGTGTCCCCGTGGGAAAGCTAGAAGCTAAAATGGGATTTTTTTCAAATTCTCATTTTTCCCAAACCACGCGGTGCAGAGAGCTTTTATTTGGTGTGAAGCAATCTTAGGACCAGTCGAATTGAATGATGAAAACAAATTACCACCGCTTGTGTCAGTGTGTTCTGTAGTGTGTGTGTATGTGTGTATGTGTGTGTGTGGGGGGGGGGGGGGGAGCAGCGAAAAAATGCGAGTCAACATATTTGCTAAAATATTAAAAGAAATGTTTTGTTCTGTAGTATGTGTGTGTGTGGGTGGGGGGGGGGGGGGGGGGGCAGCGAAAAAATGTGAGTCAACATATTTGCAAAAATATTAAAAGAAATTTCTCCACAGCAACTGCTCAGAATCGTTTGATATATTGGTATACAGCATACATAGGGAGGTCAGGCACAAGTGTGTTAAAACGAAGCCTCTTGGTTCATGTTTGGGTTCAAAACAGAAGCCCGAATTATTAAATTAGTGCAATAAGAGCGCATTTCTTTGAAATCGTCTTTAGATCCACCATTCAGAATGCTTTCATATTTGGTATACAACACCTCTGGGGGTGGGTGGGGGGTCACAATTTATCTTGTTGAAATCGATTCCCTGGGTTCATACGTGGGCTTCCTATGTTAGCCCAAACTTTAACTTGGTGCAATATGAGGAAGTTTCTTTAAAAATGTTCTTCATATTCACCAGTTAGAATCCTGTCATATTTAATATACAACATCTCTTTGGGGGCAGATTCATGTTTGTTCAAATCGAGTCCCTTTAATATTTGGGCTTTTTATGGGAGCCTGAATTTTAACTTAGTGCAATATGAGGAAATTTCATTAAAAAATTATCTTCTCCAGATCCACCAGTCAGAATGCTTTTGTATTTAGTATACGACAGCTTCATGGGGTGTGAGATTCAAGCTTGCTCAAATCGGGTCTCTGGGTTAATATTTGGGCCGCCTATGGTAGTCCGAATTTCAGCTTAGTGCAATGTGGAGAAATTTCTTTAAAAACCTTCTTCAGATCCCTCAGTCAGAAGCTTTCACATCTGTTATTTAGCACCCCGGTGGTGGTAGGGTAGGATTCAAACTCAAGTTTGTTCAAGTTTAAACCCTAGGTTGATATTGGACTCTCATGTTTTGCATCACTGGAAATCGGGGCATTATTTCTGTGGTAGCATGCCAGTACTAGAAAAAAATCATCTGGCATGGACAAGAGAGTTATAAATAATTAAATGACTTCCTTCCTCTGTACTGTTACGTGTAACTGGTTATAGACGCTGATTAATTCCTTCTTTAAACAACTGTTCTCAGGTGAGCGCCACAGGCCCCTTGGGGGCCTCATGTTTTTTAAACATTGGCGTTTGATTGTTTCTTTTTTAGCTCCTGGGTTTTCCCATCGGGCTGTGAAGAATTTTTTTGGGCAGCAACGAAGTAGTTATGACTCATTATGCTGCATGTCAGATTTGGGTTAAATCTTCCATTGGTTCTTGAAATACAAATGTGGGGTGGAGGCCAACTCTTCGCCACCATGCCAAATATCAAGACATCCTCTCTGGTGGATCATGAAGAAGATTTTTGGAGATATTGAGGCTTCTTGGGGCATTATCAACAACCCGAAGATGACGTCTGTTTCCATTGAACGAAAAAAGAAAAGGTATACTCCAAAGATGGTCTTTTCAACATATGTTTGTACATATGTTAGAATTTGGTCCAGTGGTTTTGAAAAAGAAGACAAGTTTCAAAAGTTTATGGACGCTGAACTCCAAATGACAGCAATAGCTCCCACTGAGTTTCAGTCAGGTTAGCTAATAAAAGCGAGAAAGTTGACAGCTGCGTTGTGTGTAAGCATTGCAACATGTGAATCTCTGGGGGATAGCCTCTACGAATACTCACAATGCCTATGGCATGTTAATATATAGGAATGGTCTACTTGCTACGGAAATCGAGTTTCGTCCAGCATTCGAGGAGGCAGCAACTTTTACACATTCATTTTATTTAAAAATTTCATGTTGGACCGAATATGCACTCTCTGATGTGGATGGAGGGGGCGTCATTTTTGCAGGACCGGAAGTATAACCCCGGGACCCGAAACTTTGGAGTGTGGCTCGGGTTTGCCCCCCCCCCCCCCCCCAAGTCCATACATGGGCTGAAGACTATTTTCATTTTTCGGTAGCTTTGCACTTGACCAGCGGTTGTAATGTTGGACTGTAGTGCATGATTTTTTGAAGTTATAAATTCATAAAATCAACTTGACGTTGCCGTTTCAAGAATTGTGCATTCAAAAGCTATAAGGGAGGGGCACTGGATACTCGCTGATGAACTTGCATATTTGAAACTTGCTACTAAAAACGTCATTTGACAGCCAAAATAACGTCATTGTTTATCCAAAAAGCCGCCAGAAGTCTCCTTTTAATATTTGATTTCAAACTTTTCCTGGTGGACACCCCCAGACTGATGCTTAATGGGATGCGCGGGAGACTACCGGCATCGTGCCTTCGGCATCTGCATCAGTAACTGAACACTTTTGAAAAGGGACCCCATCGCAAAATCAACACCGGACCTCTGACTGTCAGTAAGGCTCTCAAGATAGGTGTTTTATTGACACCGTGGGTAAAAGTGGGCTTTGTTATTAGCCACCACTGTGAAGTCCGGATATGTTACTAGTACACCAGCGTCCGGTCCGGCCTAGTTTTTAGTTGAAAGGAGACGCAATGGTCATAAAGCGAATCATTAGTTACTCTGAGACCACTCCTGTCTCCCAGATATTAGATTTTATAGAAATCCGGGTCCAAGGCGGATTTTTCTTATTTGTCATACACACGAGAACCCCGTGTGGGATCCTGCAGGTTCCGACCTGTAGGGAATTTCATCCGAATTTTGAGGCGGGGGAGGTGGGGGGGGGGTGATATTTTTAGGGCTGCCAGGTCGATATATGCCACAGACACCTCCGAAGGCTTGGGGTAGTGGTAAGTTTGGACCTCCCACCTGGGGGAGGCTACTCCCACACCACCCCCCGCCAAATGGAGGGCCATACCCACCCACCTGTGGCCTACGTAACGTTATCCCTTCCCATTGGTAGGGTTCAGGAGGGGGCTCTTTGAGTTAATTTTGAAAATCCAATACCCTCAGAGTGAATATGAGACCATCTGGTGCTTTATTTTTGTCCATTTTGGGGGAAGGCACTAAATTTTACAACTAAATTTTACAAATGAAACATCGAAAATTGATCATTCTTGCATAAGATCTGATTTAATGTTAGAAGAGTATGAACTGCTCAAAGTTCTCAGCTTGAGCTTTTGTTTTGCACATATTCAATTCCCAGAAGAATACCAAATAATAATAATCTGATAATTCTTTCTAACATAAATGTGTGGGCATTTCAGTTACTAGAATCAATTTTATGCCCCCTTTCTAATTTTTTCTCTGTAGTGAATTTCAATCTAGGTGGAGGGACCTGGAGGGGGCACCACTCTCCCGGTCCCTCCCCTAGTTGGAAATTCACTACCCTACCCCCCCCCCCACCCCCGCCCGAATCGAAAGCCTCTAGCTACATCCCTGCTCTTTAGGTATCCGAGGAGATGGAGGAGGACAGACCACCATACGACGTTCAGAACATGTCCTGGAATGAATTTACCAACCTTGCAGACGGCTGCTTGAGAACGGAATACGGCACAGTAAAATTCATCTCCATCGGCACAATGAAACAGTATCAAGACAACTTAAGATCACCTGTGCCAGAAACCAGTACATAATACTGAACTGTTTCATTTACAAAGAAGATACCATAAAAAAACGAAACCAGGATTTCAACCTCTGATCGTCCTCAAAATTCTTCACACTTGTCCCTTATTTTCCACGTCCATGAACGACAAACTAATACACCTGTGGGGGGGGGGGGGAGGTCGGGGGGGGGGGGGTCTTACGGGGCTTTCCCTACTCTGGCCCTGCGCACCTTCAGCGCACAAAAGTCATTTGATCATATCGACCCCTGAATTCCAAAGTGTTCTGTGTGTGAGTAGGCCCATAAGTACTAAAAGGGGTTCGGAAGGCCATATGTTTTCCAAACAGTGGGATTCCCTGGATATGCCTGTTAAATACCGAGATGAGTCTAAGAGGGATAGTAAATGAGACCTCATTGAGGGTTTTTTTCCTAGCCCTCAGATGAAAATAAGGCTGAGAGGGATAGTAAATGAGGCCTCATTGAGGGGTTTTCTCATGGCCCCTAACGACTAAAAAGGGGTTCGGAAGGCCATATGTTTTCCGAAAAAATGGTATTCCATGATCTAGATGAATGAAACAATAAAAGTACTCGGAATAGGGTCAGAACTGACAAGAACAGACCAGAAATTGCTAAATATAGTAACAATAGGCAAAGCTGTTCTACTCTATTGAAGTATAATACGATTCAATCGAACTCACCCCGGGGGCCCCCTCGGTACTATAACACTACGTGCTAAGCCGATAAAATGGGGAATCCTTAGTAAATAAAGTAGTTGTTGGTGATTTGGAGAGATTGTCGGGTTGTTTGTGGTAATTCTACGAATCGGGAAATTACTCCTGTACAAAAGAACATACCCTCCGAACATACCCCTGTTCTATTATAAGGTTTTGGATCACACAGCACCACGTGCTACCATAGAAACCAAGATGGCGGCCTCCAGTATACAAAATGGACGACGGAAACACGTATCACCCTAACACAAGCTGCGCGTGCGCACTCACATCACGTATTACTATGGGGGTGACGTCACCAAATGGCCGCTCACGCGGGTTACCAAAACAACCAAACCTGACGCCACTGGGTCACGTGACATGACGTCACTTCCTAAGCCGGGGGTAGGTCCGGCTGAATAGGACCCTTCGGGTACATGCTATACTACTCACATAGAACACATTGGAAGTCAGGGGACGATGTGTCGAGTTTAGAATGCGAAGCAATTTTGGAGACTTCGTGAGCTTAACTCAATAGGCACAGCTTGCATTTTTCGTTCCAACATAACACTGTTGCGTGACTGCAGTTCGCAATTCCCCGGATACTGCTTTTCTTTTGATAATTCGGATATTAAGTTTGTCACACGCACACACAAACAAAAACAAATCTTTATTGACAGTTTAAATTTGAATAGCTGGAATCCACTTCGATTTTACCGATATTCGGGAATATTACAATTTTACGAAAATATTACGAGAATATCATTCCCTGTCCAGAAAGAAGTCTTTGACGTGAGCTGAACTCTGTTTGCATATATCGCGATCAACGATATTTGGCTGCTTTCACCGATGCGTGTATCGTCAAGCGAAGTATCGTGATGTCCGACGCAGCAGTGTTTCCCTACATCTCTAGCCATTGCCTGAAATGCCATATTTTAATTTTTCGTTTGGTATCCGTCCTTAAAAGGTTTTATTGAAGTCTGGGCATCAAAGAGGTCCTTTCTTATTTTAAATCCCATACACTCCGCATGTGTACATCCAGAGTCTGGCCTGGAACGTTCTTCTTCCAAATGGGTCTCAATCTGAAAAACTCAAGTCAGTAAGGCTTTCAAGAGCGCCACAGGCTCTCAATATATGAGTTTTATTGAAATATGATCAAACGGAGGGCTTTTCTTTTTTGACATTCTCATCCCCTGTGATTCCGACCCAACATGCTTTTCATCGAAGAAATCCTCAATCATGAAAATGCATGTCACTTATTATTTTTAAGAAAATCCCAGACTCTCGATATGGGGTTTGATAGAATCCGGCCAGAAAGCGGAATTTCCTCTTCATCATTCCCTTGTGAATTCTAGATGTGTTGAACCAGTGTCAGACCCGGCCTGGTTATCACGTATACCAGCCGAAATTATAATTTTCTGAATGGTTTGTAACCTTCCAGACCACTCCAGACACACACGATATGGGTGTAAAAAAATCTGAGCCTAAAAAGCAGACTTTCTGATGTGCTTTGCCCCTGCAAAATCGAGATGTGTTTTACCAGAGCTGACCCGAACTGTTTTTTCACCCAAGCGAGCGAATCATAATTTCGCAGATACTTATTTACTTTTGAGATCACTCTCAGGTCTCCAAGATACTGGTTTTATTGAAATCCTGAGTGAAAAGCGCACATTTTTCATTTGCCCCGCCTTCCCCCCCCCCCCCCCTTATTGAACTCGCAGCCTAGAGTCACACCTTTTTTTGCCCCATTATCCTGTGAACTACGGATGTGCTCAAGCATCTAAATGTGCCCAACCCAAGATAACATAAGTCCCTAGTGGACTCTGAGAGCACCCGGAATCTCAAGATGTGGGCTTTTTGAAATCCGCGCCTAAAAAGTAGAATTTTCGAATTTACCACCCCATGTGACCTTACTAATTGTTCAATCCATGTCCGACTCGACCTGCTATTCATATTAACTAGTCCAAATTATGGATACACGAGCCATAATTGCCCTTGAAACCACAACAAGCTGCCATGTAAGCGGGTCTAATTGCAATCTAGGCCCAAAAGCTGACTATTCTTATTTGCCACCCTCCGTGAACTTTTAATGTGCTCAACCGTGGGCGGGGCCGAAAAGCGGGCTTCTCTTATTTGTCATCCCATGTGAACTCCGGATGTGTCTAACTAGGATCCGCCCGTCCTGCCTTTCCCGCGAACTAACGTAAACCATAAGAGCATATATCGTTAGCAACCTTTGATTCCAATCTAGGCTACCAAGATTTGGTTTTTCATTGAAATCTAGGCCTGAGACCGGGCTAATATTATTGGACATCAACTTGTGAACCCCAGATGTTCGAATCATGATAAAACGGGTCATTAGTTACTTTTTCGTGGTTCTGCGATGGTTTGAGGAAGTTAAAGAGTGGGCCTCGTCGTGAAATACATGTCCCCTTTTCCAGATAGAAGGCTCACCTGCACTTTCCTAACCATTGCAGTCGAGGCATCTCACCAAAAGAGTAGCTGGATTTACTCGGATAAGAACCCACACCCGTCCCCCGTCCATCGCAAAAATATGGACAGTGCATTTCGAGCACGGGCCCTCTCGGTTGGAAGCGCACAGAAGATTGCAGAACGAGGACTTCCATTACAAGACGAGGATAACGTAGTGGTAACTAGGTCCCCATCTGACCAAAGACGGACGGTTCACTGAACGCAAATACCCCCCCCTCCCCCCCCCCCCCCCACACACACACACAAAACGAACAACGCATTACGAGAGAGGGTCCTCTCGTCAAAAGCCGATCGGCACGATTTAGACGTGACTCCCATTCGACAGATAGTGGAAAGTCCGACGGTGCCATTGAAGAGCGGGGCTCCGTTTGGAAAAAGCTCACAACTCATTGTAAAACTGTATTCTAAAATCAGTAGAGATAAAAATTAACCCTAATCAACAGGGTTGAGAGAATATGACCCAATTGTGTCGTAATCCCTCTTTCCGCCTTCTTGCTGTAACGTGAACTCTGCTCAATAACTACCATGTAACCGACCAGGCTTCTTCATTCATAATAAATTTATTGTAAAATATAAAGCTTCGTCTAATATAAACTACACAATAAGTTCTTCGCTTAATCTCAAGGTCAACAAGGAAAAAAAATGTTGTGTGTTTGAGTGATTGCGTATGTGCCTGGGTCGAGTGGTTATCTATCGGTTCACAAACCTATACTGACTGTAGGTGAATATTGAAGGGGACGCTCTCTTCACTGACTGGAAGATCCTGGTGCAGTATGGGGCACGTTGGCCAGATGGAATCTACTAGACCAGCCTGCCAACTTAATCACAAATCTGAGTGTGGTCAGGTTCTCCAGCAGGTACTTCCACAGATGACTACTTACCAGCTATATTGTGGGAAAATGTTTCGAACATCACCCATTTTAGGCATATTTTTCATGATACCACTTCCAGTTGGAATTGCTGAAGGGAAGTTAGCTTTAGCTTACGTTTGCTAAAATGCATAAAACTTATTTCCAATTTTTATTTGCCCTTTCACATTGGCCTACCACCACATCCCATCTATTTTTGCTCTAGAGGATCGTAAGTTCATATTGATTTTTGAAACTTTGCCTCTTATACACACATGCAAGCGTGACTTTGTTTTGCCGGTGAACGAAGCCGGAGAAAACCACCGATCTTCGGCGAGTAACTATTAGACTCTAACTTTTGAACCCAGTAGAAACGGTGTTGATAGTGTCAGAAGACAAGTATTCTACCGCGTGCTGTGTTCAGTAGTACACAGTGACACCAAGAGCCTTGTCTAAAGACATATTGTAGACGATAAATGGGGATTATCATCAAAACGTCGCCGTGATCCTTCAGTTTGATCAAACTCGACTCTGATGTTCTATCCATTGTTGTGAGCTGAAAATCAGGTGATTGATACACCTATATTGTAATTAATCCCTGTGACTCAATCAGAGAGCGTCATTGTATTATTAAGCAGAGCAGCCGATTAGCCAGTAAATCGCGTATTGTTGTTCTCAGTTAGTAAATGATTATGGCGCTTTGAATAAATATTTATTTATTTATTTATTGGTGTTTAATGTCACATACTTATGCACATTGGCTAATCATGATCGTGACAGCTTTACGGATGGAGGAAGCCGGAGTACCCGGAGAGAACCACCCAGCAACGACGAGCAACTGCCAGCTCCCCAACATCGTAACGCCGCACTGCAGCACATGCAGGGTTAGATTGGTTGAAGACATGCGCACCATCGACGTGGAGTACGCCTTAGTACACGGCGTTTTCATGCCCCCATGTGGACAATCGGGGTTACGCGCCTTGCCCAAGGACACATCGCGGGAATCCAAGTCGATCGTTCAGACCGTCACCCATCCGAGTAACCGGACTCGACGTTGCTTCACTTCGGTGATCTGACGAGAACCGGTTAGCGCAACGCCACCCCCCCCCCCCCCTTTTTTTAAATAAATAATCTGTGCCTGTTAATTGAGCTTTCTCATTTGCCATGATGTTGAGTTTGATTTGTTTACCGTTGTTTGGGCGACACTGGAGGATATAAATGTTTCTTCTTTAACTGGGGCAGATACTCCAGTCATGTAGAATAAATCATTTATATCGTTCATTCGTCTTTACCTCAGGTCTACCATAAGTCCATGGAAAGTGTTCCTGTCATGCTGTGCTCGAGTTACAATAAAGGCCGTGTAAGCGAGTTGTAATTCCCAGCCAAACCTCAATCATAACACTGTAACGGTTATTCAAGATCCTGATGCACTTCGCATTGTGCAAAAAGAAGTTGTTGTTCAGGGGCGGCGGGACGGGGGGGGGGGGGGGGGGGTTGGGTGGCTGAGGCCAGGCCATGCATACATTTTAACAGAACCAATGACTGGTGAAACAAGGGACGGATCCAGAGCCTCCCCATATTTTCGCCAGCCATGTTTCTCTCGTACTGGTGTAAGGTTAGCGTGTTTGATGTTTGTCACAAACTGTGACTATCATACAGCTGGTTAGGCAGTGGCGTAGGTATGAAAATCTTGACAATTTTTTAACGGCTCTGAAAGTGTGAAATCTTTCAAATACGTGTCCTGAAAAATCTCAAAATATCCGCTCAGATGCATGGAGATGGGGGTTTTGGGACCCTGGAATTTAAAATTTTCGTATCGCGGGCTGAACCACGTATCGGCCAATCATACCGACAACCATCGATCGCCCTATCCAGCCCCCCCCCCCCTCCCCCACACACACACACACACTTTGAAAATCGTTACGACGCCCGTTCTTAAAATCTCTTACATTAATATTGATAAATGCAAAACGTTTATGAATAACTTTTATGGAAAAGCGACACATATATATTACGTTGCCTAAATGACTCCCATAATAATAGTAAAAGTCGAAGAAGTTATTGAAATTAACACCTTTTCAGGCAAATCACAAAATGAAACGCAGTACAGTATGCAGACGATATAACCACCACAGTTGGGCTTGAGAATAATGCAGAGACTCAAGATATGGATTGGAAAGCAAATGTAACTTCTAAGGCCGACTTGGCTATAATTTGCCAACCCCTTGTGAACTTCAAATACGCCTGATCTGCCATGTTTTCTTGTGAAGAGCCGTCCAAATTATGAGTACACGAGCTATAAGTTGCATTTGATACCTCCTCACACCCAGTTACGTGGGTTTGTTTAATGATCCTGGGACCGAAATCGGACTATTCATTACGGGCACTCCAGTGTCTCAAGATAAAGATTTTTTTGAAGTATGATCCTAAAATCGGATTTTTTTTATATTTAACATGCCTATGTTAACCCCTAACCCAGCGTAACGCCAAAAACTAGCCAGCAATATTCACCATTCAATTTTCATTATTTTTACATTATTTGTTTTAAAAACATAACTTACGACTCTTCTTTGGAACGAGCTCATTAAGCTTATTCATTCAGATAATGGGCCATAAGCTATGTTTTTCATGCAAAAAATAAAAAAAAAACAATTCAATTATTTTGCTTGCATGTGATGTCTGCTTTTGGTGTCAGGTAAAGGTTTAACTCCGGATATGTTCAACTGAGATCCTACCATAGCAGGCGAAGGGACCGCGTCAAGAATGAGGAAGCAACAAAACATGAAGAGTAATTATTGGAGTGTCGTTCGAGAAGTGCCCCCCCCCCCCCCCCCCCCACCACCACCACCAAGCTGGACTTGAGAGCATGGAGGATTAGAGCCTCGCCGATTTTGATCGCGAACTGTGCATTTCAGGCGAGGGCCTTTTCATCGGTGCATGAACTGTACTTTGAAGACGAGGGCTTCCTCTTACGAAAGTGGAAGATAAAGTAGATAGATAGCTCACTATGTGCGGACAAGCCACGCTAGTAACTAGCACTCTCTTCAGAAGATGATTTTCTTGAAATCAGAAAGTGCAGTTGGATGAGTTTTTGAGTGTGGACAGTGCCCCCAGCCCTCGATAAAATGCGGAGTGTTTTGTACGCGAGCATCGCCCTCTTTGTCGAAAATTTCAGCCGCCACCCTAAGACCGATAGCGGCTTCTCCCACCCATATACTCCCCCCCCCCCCACACACACACATACGCGCATATATACTCGGCAAGAGCGATTGTGTCTTTGAAGGTAATGTTAATGCACCCACCCCCATTCGATAAGAAAAGTTGCAGTGAATAGCAAGATGCACCCCTCCCTCCCCTCCCTCCCCTCCTTGTTATAACACGATGTTTTGCAGACGAGAGCCCCCTCCCCCCCCCACCCCCATCAAAAACGGACGGCGTGGTTGATGTTAATGTTATCGGGAGAGTGACCGGCAATTTGAGCCCTCTCACTGGTAAAAGCGGGTGTGCATCTCATGACGAGGCCCACTGAATAAAACCTTCCAAACCATTGCGGGTGAGGCGTCTCGTCGAAAAAGGTCGAAAGTAGCCGGCCTAACTCTGATAAGACCCCCCCCCCCGCCCCCCCCCCCCCCCCCCCGCCGAAAAATTGGACAAATGGACACTTTATTTCGGGCATGGGACCTCACGGTAAAAAGCGTGCAGTGGTCCCCATCCGATAAAGGGTGGACAGTTGAATGTATGCACCCCCCTACCCCCTTACGCTCATAAAAACGAACCAAGCATCACAGGTGAGAGCCCTCCCGTCAAAAGCGAATTGGAACAGTTCAGACGTGGCTCCCGCTCGTCAAGTAGCGGACTGTCCGACGGTGTCTTATTCGACGAGGTTCTGTTAAGTAAAAAGCTCAGGGCCCATTGCAAAATTACACTCTAAATTCATTTGGGTAAAAAATTAACCCCAAATCAGGGTTGAGTGAATTCGACTCGTTTCTGTACGACCCCACCTCTCCTAGATGTAACGTGGACAGTGCTAAATAACCGACCTGTAAACGACCAGACTTTTTCATTTATAGTAAATTTATCTATTTGTTAACGTAAAATGTATATATATTCGCCCAGAATCATTATAACTGCAATAAGTGAGGTATGTGTATGCGTTGGTAGAGGGGTTATCTGTCAGTTTATACGCCTATACTGGCTGTAGGTGCAGATGGGAAGACACGCTCTCGTCACTGTGTGGGGTATCCTCGACACGCTATGCGGTATGTTGGCCAGATGGAATCTACTCGCCGACCAGTCTGCCAACTTAATCCCAAATCTGTGTGCGGTCAGGTTCTCCAGCAGGTACTTCAACAGACGACTTACCAGCTATATTGTTGGACAATTTTGCGAACTTCACCCGTTTTTAGGCATATTTTTTTATGATACCACCCCCAATTGGAATTTCTGAAGTGAAATTAGCTTTCGTTTGCTAAAATGCATAAAACATATTTCCATTTTTAATTTACCATTTTACATTGACCCAGCTCCACATCCCATCTATTTTTGCTCTAGTGGATCGTAAGTTCATACTGATTTTTGAAACTTTGTCACTCACCCACACATGTAAACGCGACTTTGTTTTGCCGCTGAACGAAGCTGGAGAAAACCACCGAGCTGCGGCGAGTAACTATTAGACTCTAACTTTTGAACCCATTAGAAACGGAGTTGATAGTGTCAGAAGACAAGTATTCTATCGCGTGCTGTACTGTTGTGCTGTGTTCAGTAGTACACAATGACACCAAAAGCCTTGTCTAAGGACACATTGCAGACGATGAAATGGGGATTATCACCGTCTCGGCCTATACTTTTCACCAGAACGAGCCAAAATCATAATAATAATCATCATAAATTCACCATCCCCAACACAGTCCACACTCTCGCCACCCCCCCCCCCCCCCCCTCCCGGACAGAAAGCAGGAAGGAGGTCGAAGACGAGATGGAAGTCAACCGACCTGAACATGGATCACCTACCGGACCGGTTCTTATCAATCCAGCCACCCATCCATCAAATCCACTTTTTAGGTACCCGAGGAGATGGAGGAGGACAGACCACCATCCGACCTTCAGAACATGTCCTGGGATGAATTTACCAATCTTGCAGACAACAGCTTGAGAACGGAAAGCGGCACAGTAAAAATCAATTCCATCGGCACAATGAAACAATATCAAGACAGCTTAAGATCACATATGCCAGAAACCAGTACATGACCCTGAACTGTTTCACTAACAATTAAGATACCCTAAAAAACGAAACCAGGATTTCAACCGCTGATCGTCATCCAAATTCTTCATACTTTTCCCTCCTTCTCCACGCCCAGGTACCACAAAATTAGGCAGCTGTGGAGGGTCGCAAGGAGCTTGCCCCACATTGTCCCCACGTGCCTTCGGCGCACAAAAATCATTTGATCATTCCGTCCCCTGAATTCCAAAGTGTTCTTTGTGTCAATTGGCACAGATAACACATTGGGACACAGGGGGACGATATATCGAATTTAGAATGTGAAGCTCTATTACATGGAGACTTCGTGAGCTCAATTCAACAGACCCAACTTGCTTTTTTCGTTGTTACATAACACTGTTGCGTGACTGCAGTTCGCAATTACCAGGATACTGATTTTCTATTGATAATTCAGATATTAAGTTTGTCACACCCACATACAAACAAATCTTTATTTACATCTGAATAGCTGCAATTCACTTCGATTTTACGGGAATACGGGAATATTGTAGTTTTACGAAAATATTTCGAGAATCTGATTCCCTGTCCAAAAAGAAGTCTGAGACGTTAGCTGAACTCGGTTTGCATGTATCGCGATCAACGATATTTGACTGCTTTGACCGATACGTGTATCGTCAGGCGAAGTATCATGATCTACCTGTGCATCAGTGTTTCCTTACACCTCTTGCCCCTTGTCCAAACATGGCCTGAAATGCCATATTTTATTTTTTTGATTTGGTTCGTCCTTAAAAGTTTTTATTGAAATCTGGGCATCAAAGAAGTCCTTTCTTATTTCAAATCCCCTGAAGTCTGGGTGTGAACGGCCAGAGTCTGGCCCGGCATGTTTTTATTCCAAAGGGCCCCCAATCGGGACAACACAAGCCAGTAAGGCTTTCAAAAGCACCACAGGCTCTCAACATATGGGTTTTATTGAAATATGGCCAAACAGAGGGCTTTTATTATTTGACATTCTCACCCCCTGTGAACACAGGATGATTCCGACCCAACATGCTTTTCATCGAAGCAATCCTCAATCATGAAAATAAATGTCACTTATAACTTTTAAGAAAACCCCAGACTTTCGATATGGGTTTTGATAGAATCCTGACAAAAGGCGGATTTTTCCTCTTTATCATTCCCATGTGAACTCTAGATATGTTAAACTAGGGTCCGACCCGGCCTGGTTATCATGCATACCAGCTGAAATTATAATTTCCTGAATGGTTTGTTACCTTTCAGACCACTCCAATACTCCGGATGTGTCTAACTAGTATCCACACGCCCTGGATTTCCTGCGAACTAACTCAAATCATAAAAGGATATGTCGTTAGGAACCTTTGGTACCGGTCTAGGATACCAAGATTAGGTTTTTAATTGAAATCCAGGCCTGAGACCGGAATAATATTATCGGACAACAACTTGTGAACTCCAAATGTGTTAATCCATGGTCTGACATGGCCTGGTGTTTCGGCAATCGAGGTCGAATCGTTACACGGGTAACTAGTTAAAGGACCATTCCCGGTTCTCGTAATACTGCGATGGTTGGGAATGTTTCTATTGAGTGGGCCCCGTCGTGAGATACACTTCACAATGTTTCCAGTTAGAAGGCTTATCTGCACCTCCCAAACCTTCGCAGACGAGGCCTCTCAACAAAAGAGTTGCTGGCTTTGCTCAGATAAGCACCCCCCCCCCCCTCACCCCGCCTTCCCTCGCAAATATATGGGCAATGTATTTCAGGCATAGGCCCTATCGGTTGAAAGCGCACAGAATATTGCAGAACGAGACCTCCATTGCAAGACGAGGACGACGTAGCGGTAACTAGGTCCCCATCCGAGCAAAGGTGGACAGTTCAATGCACCCCCCCCCCCCCCCTCCATCTATAAAAAACAATCACTCATTATATAAGCTGATCGGCACAGTTAGTTTAAACATATTTTATTTGCCATTAAACATGCAAACGAGGATTGGCGGACAAGTGCTTTCCACTTACATAACCCTCCGCTCCTCGAACAGATATACAAACATACAGAAAAAGGCAACAAAATTTGAAGAACAAATACATACATATTCTATCAATCACGTTATATAGAAGTAAGAAATGAAGATGCGTTGTCGAGTTTGAGTGAAGAACAGATGATTTAGTGAGGTTGAACTTATAACAACAAAGATACAAAAAAGGGGGAGAACTCGGCGATTTCCTGCTCAACATCATCACACATCTGTACAGTGAGGCATCACCCTCGCCGCGTTAAACCGCTTCATTGAAAAACCGCGTGCGCATGTTCTACTTTCAGAATCGGATGGTTCAGGATTTGGACATGGCCAAGTTTATGACTAATCACAGAGTGACACTCAGGGACTGAGCACACCGTCGTCCATGAGCCAGCCAGTTGGCCCAGTACCGAGTGAATTCTATTATGGAGTGCACCCTCTTACAGGAGGCTCCAAATCGGCGGCATTACTATAGCTTAAGGGGGAGATGGGATTCTTTATATGCATGAGTACAAGAAGTATTTACATATTTTCAATGTACTTAGCTTTCGTTAAACCTCTTGGTATTCTTTATAAACCTTTGTACAGCAGTGCACATAACAATATTATCACTATCGGATCGTCGGTAGTCTCCATACAGAAGTGAATCAACCGACATCTCATTACTGTCAGTGAGTCCCAGTGACGAGATCAGATCGTGTCGGGGCGCCACATAGAGTAGACAGTGTTTAAAAAAGTGTTCAACATCTTCTTTTTGATTTCCACATCTACATTGTGGTGAGCTACTAACATAATTGTTGAACAAGTCGCTATTCAGACCGCTACAACCAGCTCTAAGCCGGCTCATTAAAACGTTATAGTTTCTTTTTCCTATATCAAAGTAGGTCGGTGGCTTGGGGGTCTGTTGGGAGATTGCTTTTTTGAATTCATTAAGGGGAAGATTTTTGATTTGGTCACTTAATGAGTTCCAGATGTTGGTACAGGATGGGAAGAATGAATTTTTATAAAGATCGGTACGAGCTTGGGGGAAAACAAAATGCGAAGAGTTACGGAGTGGGTATGACGACATTTCTGATACGTACCTTGGAAGAAGTTCAACTAGGAAGTCTGGTGCGTTTTTGTTTACTATTTTGTGGAATGTACTCATTTTACTTACATACCGACGTTCTTCTGGTGTTTTCCAGCCAATTTCTATCAGAAGTCGGCCACGCGATACAGATCGTGTTAAGCCTGTAACAATTCGAGCAGCATCGCAGTGTATATCCTCGAGTCTCTTAAGCAAGTACTGGGGCGCTCCTGACCAAACGGGGGATGCGTATTCTAAGATCGGTAAAATGAATGATGTATACATTCTTCCTAAGCTTTTTCTACTCAGCACATATTTTAGCTTTCTCAGCTGAGAAAGTCTAGAGCACGCTCTCTTACAAATATTGTCAATGTGTACATCCCAAGAGAGGTTGGACTGCAGGTCTATTCCTAGATGTTTGTGGTGTTCATTGATTTCTAATATTTCATCATTGAAAACAATTTTCGGGTTGTCGGTATTTCGTAGAAGAGAAAATACAACTAATTTAGTTTTCTTAGCATTGAAGGTCACAAGCCAATCAATTGCCCATCTATTTAATTTTAGAAGTTCAGTATTGACCTTATTTGTTATACTTTCAGGTTTATTCCCGCTTTCCGTGAGGCACGTGTCATCCGCAAATAGGCGCACAATTGACTCTATTGTCTCTGCAATATCATTTATATAGACCAGAAAAAGAAAGGGACCCAAGACTGATCCCTGGGGAACCCCAGCGTCAATCAAGCAATACTTTGAGTAACTGTCATTTATTCTGACACGTTGCTTTCTATCTTTTAAGTAACTTTTAAACCATTTGAGAAGTTGGCCGGATATGCCATACATTTTTAATTTGAAAATAATCCCATCATGCCAGACCCTATCAAAAGCTTTGGAGATATCACAAAATATCCCACAGGTTAGCATCCTGTTATCTACTGCTAAACAAAGGTTGTGATAGATTTCTATAAGTTGGAAAACGGTACTGTTTTGGGGGAGAAATCCTGACTGGAGTTTGTAGAAAAGGTTGTTTGATATGAAAAACTCATACACAGATTTAAAAACCACTCGTTCCATTATCTTCCCAATGCAACACAGAAGAGATATTGGACGATAATTTTTACAATCGAACTTATCGCCTTTTTGAAAATCGGAATTACATCAGCCTTTTTCCATTCACTTGGAAATGTGCATATCTGCAGGGATTTGTCAAATACCAGAAAAAGCGGTCTGCAAATTGTGAATTTCGTTTCCTTAAGTACTCTATGACTTATTCCATCGTGGCCATTCGCTTTGTTTGTTGGTAGAGACTTAATAATTTTTATAATATCTTCTTGGGTAAAAAATATAGAAGACATTGATTTCGAGCACTTTCATTTGAATGATGGGAAACTCTAATTCTTTGTTTCTGACTTACTGTTTTGTAGAAAGACTTCATTAAGCATACTCGCTTTATCTAGATCGTTTTCTGCAACAATTATTTCACCATTACAGTCTTTTTGAAGAGGGGGAATATTGGAATCATCACTAAAATTATTCTGAAATAGTCTAACAACATGCCAGAATTGCTTTGGGTCGGTTTTCTCGTTCAGGGTCTCATCAACAGTCGTTAAGAATTTTTCCTTCGCAAATTTTTTCATATTTTTAACACTATTTCTTATATTTTTATATTTGGCACATAGCTGAGGGGAGTTTCGTTTTATGGCTATTTTTCTGGCTCGTTCTCTTTTGCGAATTTGACTCCGCAACCGACTGTCGAACCATGGTTTATCATTGATTCTAATGGTCGCTACAACGGTTGGTACACACTCCTCAATAATAACATTGAGAGTCGTTTCAAAGTTGTTGACGGATTCATTTATATCTAGTGGTTTGCAGATAAGTGTTTCCCAGTCCGTTTCGGAAATCAGTAGGTTCATCTTACGGAAATCGGCTTTTTTGTAATTTTTCACGTGTCTAACAAAATTTTGAGAGTGTGACTCAACGGGTGCGATGTAAGCATACGCAGCCAAGTGGTCAGAGCAGCTGAGATCAGCTGTCCCTGAGTGTGTTACTCTAAGGGTATCACTAATGATAATGGGGTCCAGTAACGAGACACTATTCTTAGTAATACGAGTTGGGTCTTCTATTGAGTTTTTAAAATTGAATCTCATAATAACGGAATGAAGTTTTCCCCGACTTTGAAGTAAATCACTGTTGAAGTCTCCCGTAAGGACAACAGAGGGGTTTATACTTAATGCAGTTTCGACCGATTCTTCAAACTGAGTCCAATACAGCGGACAACATTCTCTTTCAGATCTATAGGTAACGCAGAGAAGAAATTTTGTCTTATGGCCAATCTCCAGCCACAGTGTATCATCAACAAACATAAGAGAACTTAGTTCACGGTAGTATATTTTATCCGAAATATACACCGCAATGCCACCACCGTACTGATCTCTGTTATGGCGAACTGGTTGGTGATAGCCAGGGAGAAGTATATTGCTACTATCGAAATTTTCCTCAAGATGCGTTTCGGTAAAACAAATAATCTCGAAGTCGTCTATATTATCCTGAAGATCTGAGAGCTTGTTGCGTATGCTGCGGATATTATAATTAATTAGTGAAATGGCACCCACGTTGTTGGATTCACTCATTGGCCCAGGATTCATTTCAACATCTCCACATTTTGCAAGCAAAATGACTAAACTCAGTATTACCATAAGCCCGAGTTCTGAAGCAGTATACACATATTTATAAAGGTTCAGTTTTAATTTGCATCTTGTTGTGAAAGGTGCCTATGGACTGGCGGTAGTGATCAATTTCAATCGCCATTGATTTTCACAATGAATACACCCGGAAACAACCACCATCCACACACACCTTCCACCCCACGACAGCCAATTTTCCCTGTCAACATGAGAAAGTCTAGAAGCAGGATTCGCTGATTTGAAAAGAAAGTAGAATGGATTAACGGTAGAAAACAAAAAGAGCTAAACACAAGGGAAAAACTTGAGTTTATTGGCATCTCAAGCCAAAGTTATACTCATTTGGAAAATTTGTGGATTTCGTCAAAACTGTTTTTTTTTTTTAACTTATGTTACGTGAGATAGGTCATTTAACACTAGCGGTAGTAGTAGTAGTAGTAGTAGAAGCAATAATAATAATAATAATAATAATAATAATAATAATAATAATAATAATAATAATAATAATAATAATAATGACAACAATAATAACAGAAATGATGATAACAACAGCAATAGTAACAACTATAATAATAGTAATTGTTGTCATTACCATCACCACCATCACCACTGTCACCACCACCACTATTATCAATAATAAAGATACTCAGCACTAATGTCGGTTTATGACTTGAGTACTTGGGATATCTTTTATCGTTGATTTTGGTTTGACGCAATACAATTCTGTATAATAGCTGTTACTAATTAGGGGGCTGGAATTCAGTATGGGCGAATGTGAGCGTTAGTTTATGGTAGCTGGCCACACGGTTGGTTCATTTCGATTATGACACCAGGTGAAACACAACAAAAATGTCAGAGTAATTAGTGATCTTATAGATCTGAGAAAACAGGGTGAAAAAGAAAAACAAAACTGAACTTATAAGGCAAATTAGGAACGAATGATAACAAAGCTGTTCAACGAACTGATGTCTGAGAAACAAAGTTATACTCTAAAGGCAAAATAAAAAAGAAATAATAACTAGACTATATACAATAAAATACAACACAGGCCGATGCAGAGAACAGGGCTCAGAAAGGACTCGTCAGCAATTTACACGGTGGTAACTTTTTACCCTTAGCGCCCTCCCCACCTCTCCCCCAACTCAGGACGCCAACATTGTGTGACTATAATTCCCGTATTAAGTAGCAAGGAAGAGATATCGATTAGTAAACTCTGCATGTAAAAACGTCAACAGACATCATAGAACTAAAATCTGAGAAATCCCACCAGAAATTTACAGTGCAGTAATTTCCTCGCAACACCTTTCAGAACCCAGTCCAAACAGAGTGCATTTTTGGTAATGGGAAACATTCCGAGTCAATGGATTTATCTGTACACCTAATAATCTTCCAATAGCGACAAGTAATGCAGAGGTGTGCATGTATTGCTTGCGGAGGGCATTAACAATGGTTGCGTTTCCCAGAATCAGCTTTAGGAATGCCCCGATGTGAAAAGGGGGAAAGGCGAAAGACAGCAGGGCATCAGAGATCGTAGAGCCGGCGACCTGCGGAGATACTAACCCACCCATGCCACCCCACCCACCCCCATCCTACCCCCCACACATGGAGCATTTGGATGATGAGTGTGCTTGCCACGTAAATTAGGATTACCCTGCTCCGAAAAATGACGAAAGATGTTGAGCAGAGCAACCCAACAGGGCATCACAGATCGCGGTCAAGCCCCAACACATGGAACATTTGGACGATGTGTGCTTGCCCCGTAAATTAGGATTTCCCTGCTCCGAAAAATGACGAAAGTTGTTGAGCAGAGCAACCCAACAGGGCATCACAGATCGCGGCCAAGCCAGCTAATGTCCCCCGCGCCCAACGCGTGGAGAGGTGCGCCCTATAGTGGGATTTCACCCAGATGAGTTGGAACTTTTGCTTAGGAGCTTTATACTATCGGAGACAAGACAGGGTCTTACTGGTCATTTGTGAGTGCGGCTTGCGTCAAGAAGATGATTCAGTGCTTCCTTAGAGGACCACCAATGTAGTCATGCAACAAGTAGAGTTTAGATTTGTCTGAAGCTACAAGTTTTTGCACTTTTTTATTTACTTATGTTTTTATTTTTTATTTCTCCAAATGATAACTCATGTGACAGGTCTCAATGAGAACTGTCACACGAGATATCATTTGTTGAATTTTTACATAATTTATGTGGTAAGTCTTGAAAAAAAATGACATCTGTGAGTTTCAGGGTTTGGATATTGATGTCAGGGCAAAAAGGACCCTCATTAAATATAAACCATTATAAAGCCAGCGGCTAGTACACCCCGCAGCTCTGGTTCATGAGGTTATCAGAATTGTCCTTCACATCCAATCGATGTTTCACTTTTCAATTGGTCATGATCCAACTCCATAAAATTCCTGATTTAAAGAAGAATAAATCCTGAATTCAGGAAAAAACGTGAAAACTTACATTTCTGTTGTTCGGTTGACACAGACTAAAGTATCTTCGAGATTTTACCACGCCTAGGAAATTGAGTTAATGGGCTGCCACAGAATAAAATATCTTCTAGATTTAAGAGGGTGGGGGGGGGGGGGGGGGAGTCACCTGATTGCTGGAACCATTTAAGTTAGTAAATTCTGGATTTCATTCTTATATATTTATTTATTTATTTTTTTTTTTTATGATTCTCAAAGTCACGGTAGAATGTACTCATTCTGCATCGCTGACGACTAGCCCTTAAGGGCGGCTAGCAATGGTACAGACAACCTGCCGTTGGTCTTTATAATTTTGTGACCGGTGATAGAACAAATAAAATGCCGGAGGTTGGGATTTTTAGAAAAACCTTTATTTAGGATACGCACCTGTTTGTGGTGACACGGCAGCGGTTCCACATCACAGCCGGCAGCCCCACCTAGACTACCAGGAGTGGTGTAGAAGCGCTGCCATGATGATTTATACCTGCAATAACTGGAATATAATTTTGAGAGAGTTCATGACTTGTGGTAATGTTGTGGGGGGGGGGGGGGGGGGTCATTAATGACTTCCATCATGTCTCAATTGACACAGTTATGGCAGCGAGGCAGCGGTTCTACGTCACAGCCGGCGGTCCCACCCAGGCCGACAACGGTGATGCAGAAGCACTGCGACGGTAGATTCCGTATTTGGGTATCTATGTTTTTCGCATTCACAAAATTATGGGACATAGCGGCGATACTGGGTCATTCGTGTATTCAGCAGAGATTTTTTTTTTTTTTTTTTTATAAAAATTCACAGAGATAGGGTAGAATGACGTCCGCTCTGTATCAGCGATACGAAGATTGCCTCAGTTAATTCATCATCGATGATTTTTCGCATATGTACACAAAGTTGAGAATTCTCAGGTGTGCGGTGGTATGGCAGCAATTCCGCAACACAGCCGACAAACGCATTCATTTAGACAGCCAGGATGTAGAACCCCTGCCATTCTGCTTAGTGGTTTGGTGACTACTGTTGAAAAATAACATAATTTTGGATAAGCCAAGTTGGAGTCACTCGTAGGGATTTAGTGGGAGAGGTTCTGTATCACAGCCGACAGGCCCACTCGACCTGTAGATGGTGATACAGAGACGCTTCCACTTTGACTTAAACCTTTAACTATCGAACATTTTGAGAAAGTAGCGCTTGCTGAAAAAAAAAAAAAAAAAAAAAAAATTAGGAGGATGGAGCGGTGGGGCTCGATGGAATATCATCAATTTTACGAACCAACACCTTTCCTGACGATTTTGATTTTTTCATAAAAATTTTTCCATCCTGTGGAAATTTTCATTCTTATATATTTATTTATTTTTTTTTTAATGATTCTCAAAGTCACGGTAGAATGTACTCATTCTGCATCGCTGACGACTAGCCCTTTAGGGCGGATAGAAATGGTACAGACAACCTGCCGTTGGTCTTCATAATTTTGTGACTGGTGATAGAACAAATAAAATGCCGGAGGTTGGGATTTTTTGAAAAATCTTGATTTAGGATACGTACCTGTTTGTGGTGACACGGCAGCGGTTCCACATCACAGCCGGCAGCCCACCTAGACAACCAGGAGTGGTGTAGAAGCGCTGCCATGATGATTTATACCTGCAATAACTGGAATATAATGTTGAGAGTTCATGACTTGTGGTAATGTTGGGGGGGGGGGGGGGGGTCGGGGGGGTATTATTCCATTATGTTTCCATTAACTGAAATTAACTGAAATATAATTTTGAGAATTAATGACTTGTGATAATGTTGGGAGGGGGGGGGGGGTCATTAATGACTTCCATTACGTCTCAATTGACATTGTTATGGCAGCGAGGCAGCGGTTCTACGTCACAGCCGGCGGGCCCACCCAGGCCGACAACGGTGATGCAGAAACACTGCGACGGTAGATTCCGTATTTGGGTATCTATGTTTTTGCGCATTCACAAAATTATGGGGACATAGCGGCGATACTGGGTCATTCCTGTATTCAGCAGAGATTTTTTTTTTTTTTTTTTTTTGTATAAAAATTCACAGAGATAGGGTAGAATGACATCCGCTCTGTATCAGCGATACGAAGATTGCCTCAGTTAATTCATCATCGATGAATTTTCGCATATGTACACAAAGTTGAGAATTCTCAGATGTGCGGTGGTATGGCTGCAGTTCCGCAACACAGCCAACAAACGCATTCATTTAGACAGCCAGGATGTAGAAACCCTGCCATTCTGCTTAGTGGTTTGGTGACTACTGTTGAAAAATAACATAATTTTGGATAAGCAAAGTTGGAGTCACTCGTAGGGATTTAGTGGAAGAGGTTCTGTATCACAGCCGACAGGCCCACTCGACCTGTAGATGGTGATACAGAGACGCTACCACTTTGACTTAAACCTTTAACTATCGAACATTTTGAGAAAGTAGCGCTTGTTGAAAAAAAAAATTAGGAGGATGGAGCGGTGGGGCTCGATGGAATATCATCAATTTTACGAACCAACACCTTTCCTGACGATTCTGATTTTTTCATAAAAATTTTTCCATCCTGTGTCCAAAATGTGGCTATCAGCCCATTACGTTTGGATTCAGACAGTTTCTTTACTATTCCATATCGATGGGCGGTAAGACTTTCAGTTATAAAGACTTTGTCACGGTTTCCTTTCAGACGTTTCTTAGAGGAAAATATCTCGTTCCGATCACGATAGCTAATAAATCTGGCTATTATATTTACTGACATTCGGGGTGGTGATGAAGAAGGTCCGGGTGTTGGGCGTGGACTGCTAATAGGATGACTTCTACTGATTTTATCACTTGTAATAGAAAGACCAAGCTTATCATTACAGATTTCCACCACCAACTTGTCAGTGTCAATGTTGTGGTCCACGGAATTTGGAATGGACACGTTTCTGAAAACCAGGCAATTTCTCCTGCTGTACTGCTCGGCTTCTTCCTGGGCTATTTGGCAATCTTGCAGAGCATTTTTCAGTGTGGTAACCTCTGCTTCAGCGCTGAGTTGGCTGATTTCACTGTTGAGAGCTCATCCTTCAGGGGCCTTATCATCTCAGAAACAGCCGCCCTCATTTCACTGACAATCATTTTTTGAGGTTTCAGACTTAGTTTCATTAATAACTTTTTTAAGCTCATCCCTCAGAAAATTTTCCAGATCCGCTTCAATTCCTTTCATCATTGAAGACACCACCTCAGTGGCGTGTTGACTTATAACAGTCTTTAGAATATCAGGGTTAATATTTGTGATAGATGGGGGGGGTGGGGGGGGGGGGGTCACCAACCGAATTTCGTCTGCGAGAGGTCCTAACGAGAACAGGGGACACGTCCTCTGGTTTGTCTCTTTTCGTGCCAGTAACACCTGTAGCACTCTGTACATTATCATCCCTAGTTTTTATTTTAACCTCTTTATTCGATCCCTTATCAGACATCTTCGACGTGGAAAAAATGAAGAAACACCACTGAGGCTTAAAGAATACAATACCACTTTCTGTTTCTGTTACTGTTAAAATTAACACATAGACAAATGACAGTTCACAGCACACACAGCACACACAGCTGGGTTTCTCCAAATGCAAAAGTACAACACCTGTCGTGAAATAACAACATATTTGTCACTTGCCATCGATTCCAATGACTTTGTAGTGCTGTAGAAGCTGTAAATGGTCTTTGTATTTGTTGATATACGTCTTGTTCAGTTGAAATCTTCAGGTAAGTGCGCCGTGTGACGTCAGTGCTTGGAGGGATATGAAGCTGACAAGTTGAGTTCTCTCAAAGGATCTGATGACTTTCCGGATGGCTTGTAAGCCAGTAGGTGATTCCGTTGAAGATAAATGTTAAAAACAGGCTACATATTAGTCCTTTACCACACTCCTCCCCATTTTGTGGAACTGAAATATAATCTGAATTTTAACGAGGAAATCATAGTTCAAATCCTTGAGATTGTATTGGGGCAGATAAATTGAAGCATAGAAGTGATACTGATATTTTCCATTTATGTGAAATAGAAATAATAGAAATGTACACACACATAAATTGTCTTTCCAAAAGACAATGACTAAATCCTGGGTTACCAGAACAGTTGCCTGTAAGGCTCATACAATAGACAGTGAGCGGAAGCAATAACCTCCTGATCCCTATCTATATTTCATTGCAGGCAATAAATGACCTGAAATCATGTGGGATATATGGTTAACGGAAGCAATAACCTCCTGAACCCCATAATTGTTATTTACATAAATTACATAGATTAGATGTATGTACAAAAATAAACTGATTGTAAAGAGCCTTACTTCGGAATACCATACAATATACGTGCATTTCTGTTTGCAAAAGCAAATAGAGAAGAAATTGGTACATTTTGAAGTTTAGAAATCTTTCCTGCAACAGTGCCAATCATCCACGGAGTGTTAATAAAAAATTGACGAGATGGAGGCAGATAGGGAGAGTCAGTTTCTAATAGAATCTTGTTTAAATCAAGTTTATGGACTGCTTCTACTGTACCACAGTCATCATAGAAGTTACATGTGAAGCCAAAAAAAACAATTTGGGAGAGTGTTTTGCCAATCTTTCATTTCTTGAGGTGTTCCTATAAAACAGTGACGGTGTATTGGCAAGTCTGTCAACATTTTTTGTGCAGCTTCACCTGTATTAAAATCCCTGCAATGGATGATTAGTACCTTGTGATGTTTTTTTTGGCCAGAGGAAGAATGTGATAGAGAAATTTCTCTTGAGCTGCAAGCTTTGTCTGAAAACAAGCTTTACTGCTTTTGCATTTAGGGTTGCAGCGACAAGAGGTTGTCAAATCTATTCCAACCTCTCCCATTGCAACACATTGAGGAAGTTGAAGAAGATTGTCCAATGTCTCACAGTGAGAGTTCACATTCTTTTCCAGAACCACATGTGGATGTACGCCAAAAGAAGTGAACAATCTTGTATTTGTACCAATTTGGGTATCCCATTTTGACCAATGATTTGGGAAGACATAATTTACTATGCCCGCTGACAACAAAAAAGAACCCTCCACTTGGATCGCAGATTCCAAATCAGCAAATGACTTTAAATTAGATCTTTTTAGCACTTGATCCAAGTGGAAATGACTATCTATAAATTCAGTAAGACCTAAAAGTTCACAAGAGGAAGTGTCAATTTCAACAGGTAATCCTGAAAAAAACGTTGGCGCCTCATATGACTTCAGGCGTAATTGAGCGGAAGGTTCCAAGGTTGATACCAAAAAATACAGAATTCTCCAATGAATTAATGAAACTACTGAATTTGGGGGAGATATTGCAATTTCAGTTTCATTAGGTAGATTATTGTATTTTAAATAATTGGTGATAATTGACATTTCCTCTGCTGTGAAGGGTTTAGTGTTAACATTCATTGGATAATGCTTGTTACTGATAACATGGTCTAATAGCTGAGACAGTGTATCTAGTTCAAAACGAGCTCGAAAATAATGCAGTAATCCATTCATTAGATGGATCCAAAGGACTAAGTTATTCTGATTGAACTCAGCCCCATCAGGATGAGTAGTATTGATTTTATGTTTTGCTTGAAGAAAGCATTGTGATCCTTCCTGTATTTTGCATTTCCAACATGCTGTATGTGCAGCTGCATACCAAGGCAAATGTAAAGTATTGACATGTCTTTTGAGATAATTTGCTTTATTTCCACAAAATGGGCAACTTCTGTGCATGAATGCCAATGGTTCTGGTATTGAGGCTGTTACATTTGAGTTTGGAGCAGCTGTGGTCGTCTGAACAATTCGAGAATCTTCATCTGATTTGTTAGAACCAGTATCCAGATCATCAATGACTATAAAAGTATCTGACTCTTCTAAAGAATTGTTTCTGCTGTTTGCAGGAGAAATGCATGAACTTTTTGAATCAATACTGTTAGGTACTTCGCTCTCTAAACCTGTTTCATCGTAGTCAGGAATAAATAAAGATTCAACAAACTCAAACTCATCCATCTGAAATATATACAGATATAGATGGATGAATACCTTTCCAAAATGACTGTTGAAGGTATCCCAATTCCCTGAGTGTTAGCTGTGCTGCATGCAGTGGATAAAAACAAAGAAATTTGTACAAATAATCATAATTTCTTTTCATTTTCAGTCAAGAAGGAAATCATGAAATCTTCTTGGTGATTTGACTTTCCGACCAACACAAGAAGTAGTGCTTTCATGAAAAAGCCGTGGCAGATCACCTTCCTCCAGACAAAAATCATTCTTTTCTGTTCTCTCTTCAGCATCCAAATCAGCAACTACAGTTCCAGGAGACTTGCGGCAAGTACCAGGATCAGCAATAGCCGACTCCCAGTCCTGCTGAGCATCATTGTCCCTGCAGGAGACTTCAGGAGATTTGCTGCAAGCATCAGGATCAGCAATAACCGACTCCTGATTCTGCTGAGCTACATTTTCCCCAAATTCTGATTCAATTGATGGCTGTTCTTGAGGAATTTTTGCCTGGTCATCTGATATATTTTCCTTTGCACTTGGTGTGTTTCTTTCATCACTTTCACTCACCTGTGTGTCTTAATTGTTGAGAAAGCTGTTTCGCAATCTTTTGAGCCAGATTGGAATAAATCCATTGGTACTCAGTTTCAAGTTGTCATGATGAATGACATAGTTCCATTTTCTGTCTCTTATGGTGTACAATGGTGAGTGACTATGTACCACAAGATAAGGACCAGTCCAGGGTGATTTTAATTTCTTAAATTGACCAACTTTGATGGAGAAGTCTCTCTTGTAAACCAGGTCCCCAGGCTGATAAGCATTTTCAACAACACGGAGATCATAATCTTTCTTTTGTCTAATTTGTGATGTTCTCAAATTCTTTCTCGCAAAACTATGGATCCTTGGCAATACTTGGCTCAATCTTTCCACCCAATCTTCTGGTTCTGATTCAACATTTTGATATGACACTAATCCAAAAAGTAAATCAACTGGTTGTATGACCTCTCTCCCAAGCATTAAAAGATTTGGGGTGAATCCTGTTTGTCGATTCTCCATAGAATGAAGTGCCATGGCAAGAAGAGGGAGGTCGCGGTCCCATTCTTTACTTTTACCATCTATAAAACATCGAATCATTTGGAGTACAATCCTATTATACCTTTCTATCTGACCATTTGAAGAAGGGTGATAAGGCGTTGTTCTGGTTCTTGCTATCTGTAATAGTTCACACAGTGATTTGAATAACTGACTTTGGAAATTTGAGCCTTGGTCAGTGTGAATTTTGAGAGGACAGACAAACGTGACAATAAACTGTATAAGGAATTTTTTGGCTACTGTGATAGCTTTCTGGTCAGGAATTGCTGTTAACTCCATCCACTTGGAAAATTGGTCTATCATCATCAGCACACAATTGTTTCCTTGATTACTTGTTACAAAAGGCCCAAGGATATCCAAATGCACCCGTTCCATTGGGTAACCAGCATGAAAAGATTGTAATCAAGCTTTCTGCCGTACATTCAAATGTTTATTCTTATTACATATGTGGCAAGACTGAACATATATTTTACAATCCAATGACATGTTATGCCATAAAAAATGATCTTTTGAGGCGAAGTAAGGTCTTTGCTTGTCCAAGAGGGCCAGCAGATTTTGTGTCATGACAATAAGATAAACATTCTTTTTTGAGTGAGTCTGGAATGAGTAAAACAACATTTTGATCTAATCGATTTTCCCATTTGTAAAGCAATACATTGTTTTGGATAAATAATTGTTGTCTACATAGCCAGAGAGCTTTAACTGCAGGACTACATAATTTGATGACATGCATAGGTGGTGATGTTTGTTGCTCCAACCATCCAATAATTTGGGAAAGATCTTCATCATGTCTTTGAAGATTACTCATTTCTTTATCAGAGAAAGATTATAACCAATTTTGAGCCAGCTTGACAGCAATTGCAATTTTCTAAAGTATCTGGTATTTGAGATAGGCTATCAGCATTCAGGTGTTTTTTTTTCTTCTCGATGGATGATCTTCATATCATATTGTGATAATTCTTCCATCCATCTTGCGAGCTGTCCCTCGATGTGCTTGAAGCGCATTAACCATACTAAGCTGTTGTGATCAGTTCACACCACAAAACTGCGTCCCAATAAATAATGCCTGAACTGTCGACAAAATTTAATAACCGCTAACAATTCTTTTCTTTTCGTACAGTATTTTCGTTGTGCAGGTGGCAGCACATGGCTTGCGTAACAAATTACTTTTTCAGTACCATCTTGAATTTGGGGCAGTTCAGCAGCAATGGTTTTATCTGATGCATCTGTATCAAGCAGAAAAAGTCCACCAGGAGATGGGTATGCAAGCAATGGTGGTGAAGTCAATACTGCTTTCAATTTGTCAAAACATGTTTGATGAGTAATTGTCCAATCAAATTCTTTACTGTGGGCTAAATCATATAGACTGGTAGTCAATTCTGCAAAGCCTTTAATGTGGTCCCTGTGGTAATTTACAAACCCTAAAAATGACATCAGCTGGGTTTGATTTTGTGGGATCGGCCAGTTGATTACTGTTTCAATCTTGCTGGGAGCCACTCTTACTCCTTGGGAATCAACTAATTTGCCCAAAAATTCAACTTGTTTCTGAAGCATGATACACTTTTTAGGTTTTAATTTCAAGTTGTATCACCGGAACTGCTGAAATACTTCACTCAGGTTCAGAAGTGAGCTAGAAAAATCTTTTCCCAGAACAATGATGTCATCCAAGTAGACCAGCACTTCACTCCATGTTAAGCCTCGTAAAACCAATTCCATGGCCCTCTGAAAAGTTGCCGGCGCATTACAGAGACCAAAACCCATCCTCGTGTGCTCAAAAAGGCCATAACGAGTGATGGAGGCCGTTTTCTTTTTATCATTCTCGTCTACCAAAATTTGATAATACCCTGAAGCCATGTCAAGGGTTGAAAAATATTCTGTGCCATGGAGTGTGTCCAAACAGTCTTCAATTATAGGTAAAGGGAAGCAATCTTTTACAGTTCTTTCATTTAATGCTCTAAAATCCACACACCATCTTACAGTGCCATCTTTTTTCCGAACTAAAACAGGTGCTGATGCCCAGTCAGAAGTAGATGGTTCAATCACTCCAGCATCCAACATCTTTTGAAGATGGCCCAACTCCTGATCCTGAAAGCCTAAAGGTGTTCTTCGAATCTTTTGTTTGACTGTTGGAGACTGACCAGTTTCAATTTTATGTTTTATTTCGGAGAAACAACCTAGGTCAAGGTCATGAGCTGCAAATACATCTTGGAATTCCAGTAGTAGATTTCCCAACTCAATTATTTGATTGTGATTCAGGTCTGCAATGGAATTCCTAAACATTTCCTTCAAATGTGATGGTAAGGCATTCTCCATTTCTTCAACACTTGTGGTTTCTGTTATTTGAGAGGTCAATTCTGTGATTGCTTCTTCCTGAAAGGCTGTAAGTAGCACGTCATTATTTAAACAGATTTCTTCTGCATTTCCTACATGGACATTCCTGCTTAGTTTAATATGGTGATTACTCATATTTATAACCTTCAATGTCGTTGTTTTTCCATTTCCCATGGCAGATGAAAATAATAAGTCACTTGGTTGTGGAACAATCTCAATAATGTAGTCGCCACACAAATTGTCTTCCAATTCAACATTTATAAAGGCTACGGAATTGGGAAGTACTTTTATGGTATTTTTAACAAACACTCTTGAAATAGGAATTCTGGAAGCTGGAAAAATTTGCTTGCATGTAGCATTAATGAGTTCCTTTCCAATTCTAATGGTGTTGTTTCTTAAATTTATAACACAATTTTCTGCTACCAGAAAATCTAGGCCCAGGATCATTTGATCTTTTAGTGGGGTTACACAAACATCTATTCCAAATGTTTTAGAACCAATTGTTACTGGAACATCAGTATATAACTGGCTCATAACTGGCTGTTCACCAATACCCTTTAATCTGACATACTTAATGGATATTGCATCTGGAAAAACACTTTTGAAGAACTGTTCATCCATTAGGGTAACCATGGCAGCAGTGGCAACTACTGCAGTTGCTGGGCAGCTACTAACTGCCACATGCAATTGCAAACTGAATCCATTAACCATGTTGATATCAACAGCTTCCACAATCTCAGTTTCATCTTCAAAATTGCTAAAATGTTCATAACTATTTACAGATTTTTCATTATTTACACTTTTACTGTGGCCTAGTTCTTGCCGGACTGAGTGTTGGCCTTTTCGCTCAGTTCCTGGAAGTTTACTGACTTCTCAGGTGTGGTCTGTCCGAACCGAGACTGATATTGTGGTTGAAAAGATGCAGAGTTTGATTTGGGTAGAGGCAAGCCCATCTTATTTGGACTGTTGCTGTTCCACCTCGGCTTATCTCTGTAATCATAATTTTGTCTTCGCTCATCTTGCTGTTGTTGGTTTTGTTGTCTATAGTTTGGTCTGTTAAACCTGACAGGCATCTGTTCACCTTGATGTTGCGAATTTCGATCAAATGTTTGATTACTGTTCTCAAAATTTGGTCTGTTAAAGTTGTCAGGCTTTGATTGTATGGGTGATGGAGGTGGCATTCTATTCTGCTGAAAACCTTCCATATTCTTCACCATACCCTTCAGTTCATAAACCTCTTTCTCCAGTTTGTTTTGCCCATCTGAATTCACAGTGTGCACTTCAAGATCAGTATCTGGGTCATGATAAGATTCTTGAAAGCTGGCTTGTCGCTGAAAGTAATTTTGAGGCTTCGCATAACCAAAGATAGCTTGCTGATTGGCTAATGAAGTTTTGACATACTTCAAAGCTTTGTGGATAGTAGTAGGTTTTTTTTTCCATAGCAGCTTTAACCGCTTCTTTTTCCCTACACCCTCTCAGAAAAGCTTCTGTATAAATCTGGCTAACAGTTTTCTTGTCAGAGTCTGGGTAGCCATCCAACGTTAAAAAATGTACTCTCTGAGAGAATTCCTCCAGGGATTCATTTTTTTTTTGTCAAATGAACTGGAGCTGTCTTCGAGCAGAAACTGGGGCATCCTTGGTGCTAAACCTCTGTCAAAGCTCATGTTTAAGAGTCTTAAATGATCGACCAACATCCAGAAGATTCACCTATTCCAATGCTGTTTCAGAAAGGCAGTCATAGAATTTGTCCAGTTTTTTTCGTTGACTCCATTTCCTTCTCTTAGCAATCCTTTCAAATTGATATATGAAAGGTTCCCATTTTGTCTGTCCAGAATAAATAGGCAACTTTGGTCTTTGTGGACTTTTACTTCGATGCTTTTTGTGTCGTCCAGATTTCTTTGATGTTCTTCATCTTGAGTCATCTGATGAGTACTCACTTGACTCACTACAAGAAGAGTCAGTGGATGATGGTGGTTTTTTGCCTCTACAAGATTTTCTACCTTTTGACCGAGAAGAGCTCCTAGATGATGATGATGAAGAGTCTGAGCTTCCAGTCCTCCTGCGATCTCGGTTATGTTGTGAATGGTGTTCATTTTTTGTTTGGTATCTATGGCGTGTAGTCTGATCTCTAGAGTGGTCATTATTTGAAGATCGATGACGCCAACTTCTGTGATGATGTGTCTCCATATTTCTTGAGTTTCTGTGTGTATCCTGTCTATTTGGAGCAGCATTGTTATAACCACAGCTCTTCTGTGGTGAGGAACGTCTATTACCAGAAACATAATGCTCTGAGCCATCCTTATTTTTGGATGAGTGTCTGTTTGTTTGTTGATATCTGGTATAAGATTTTGACTGCCTTTTTTGAGCCTCATGATGGCGATCATCATTAACACTCCCATTACTTCAAGTTTCATCAGAGCTATTTTGTTCAGGATAATTTTTATGGAATGTTTGTTGACGTGGTTTCACCATTATATTCTGTGGCTGTCTGTACCTTTGCTCAGACACCTTTGGGCTTGTAGTCCTTTTATCAGAATACTTGCTGAGCAGCTGTTGATCATAAGTATATGAACCATCACTTTCTGACCACTTGTGATATCCATGAATGTTGTTTTTTTGCTTAATTTCAGGTACTGGTACCTGGAGCTTTTCCTTGGGAACATATTTTCCATCTTTTGGAAACACAGCTGAAATTCTCTTCTGGTAAGAATCATCACGTTTTGGAGTTGACTGTATATTATGGTCTGCACTGAATGTCCAACTTGGTTGCGCATTTTCAAAAAATTGTTTGGATGCAGAAATTAGCTTCTCTTTCTCCTCCTGTTTCCTGGAAGTTGCCATTAACTTGTCGCATTCTGTACTAAATTCTGCTTTTAAACTTTCAACTTTTCCAAGTGATTCTTGCTTCAGTTCATCTAAAGTGAGCCTAGTGACTTTTAACTGTTTATCTTTCCTATCTTTTTCTGTTTTCAACTCTTGTAATTGATCTGTCTGTCCAAGACTTGCGTTCAAAATAATATTGTTTTTTAAAACTAGCCAATTCATTTTCCAACATATCCATTTTTCTCAGAAAAGCTGAATGATTCATTGTAGGTGGTGGTGACCGAACAGTTCTGTTTGCAAGATCTGGCAATGATCCTGTTCTATTTCCCATCAATGTTGGTGGCCTTTCAGCAGATTGTAAAACAGGTGATGAGAAGTTGCGTGTGTTTCAGATGCAGAGTACCTTGTTAAAGAGATCACTTTGTCATCTACCCACTCCTGCCATACAGCTGCAGTTATTCCCGTGATTCGGCAAAGATCACTGAATTCTAAATAGCCTTTTTGTTGGCGAAAGTCAAATAAATTTCTTGCTTTTACAGGGCCAATATGTTGTAGGCACTGAAACTCTTCCAAACTAGCATATTGCAAGTTTATACCAACGTGATCCATTGAGTGAAATGTATATTCAAAAATACCAAATCTGGTCAATACCGTTTTAATAATAATTCAATAGAATTCAAACTGAATTGTTTTTATAGAAATCAAATTAAATTTCAAATTTGAAATGCTGAAAAATTTGATTAATTATTCAAATTTCAAGAATACATGAAACCGGCACTTTCCAAATATTGCTATTTCTAATTATTTGTTAAATTATAACAATAACCCAAAAATAACCAACACCACTGAACAAGAAAATGCAAGATAAATTTTGGCTTATGAACCAAAGGAATTATTTCCCATTTATTACAATTGTATCAAAAAAAAAAAAAATAAGAAAAACATTTTTATGCTTATATAGCAGTACTATTTATATGTTAGATACAAAACAATCAATCCCGTTGTTTAATAATACGTTGTTTACACGCAGCAATTACCGCATTGTAATACTGGAAACAACACTTGTTGATTGTTATTTCGGTAATTCTACTTTTACCAAAGTTTTCTCCCCTAAATCAAGAAAATACATCTGTTTACGTTGCTTTGACAACGAACTGAATATGTTGATCTGATTGTTTGAAAAGTTTTAACAAACATTTCAGTAACAAAAAATTTTAACAATATCTATTTTCGAAATTTTGAATTTCAAAAGGTTTTCCTTTCGAAATCTGAATGAAATTTCACTGACAAAATCTCGAATAATAACAATAACAAAATGTCCGAGTCAGTGAGAGCAAAAAAAAAACAACTTTTCAACTCCAATGAATTAATGGAGAAACCCAGCGTTACCAGAGTACCTCGTCGCCATGTTGTCGTGAAATAACCAATTATTTGTCACTTACCATCGATTCCAATGACTTTGTAGTGCTGTCGAAGCTGTAAATGGTCTTTGTATTTGTTGATATACGTCTTGTTCAGTTGAAATCTTCAGGTAAGTGCGCCCTGTGACGTCAGTTCTTGGAGGGATATGAAGCTGACAAGTTGAGTTCTCCCAAAGGATCTGATGACTTCCCAGATGGCTTGTAAACCAGTAGGTGATTCCGTTGAAGATAAATGTTAAAAAACAGGCTACATATTAGTCCTTTACCACACATCGACTGATGTGAACTGATCACTACTCACTTCTCGTCATCGGACATTCGAAATATGGCTTAAACTGTTGAAATCGACCCCCGGAAAGCTTAAAACCTCCATCCACTATACTCAGAAGTACTCAGAAATACTTTACGAACAATATTGTCTCACTGTAACATTATTAAACATACAACAGATTCATAAAATCCACATAAATACGGAGCTCACTCAAACCATGTCCAGCTTGTTGCCACCATTGAATTAAATCTTTACTCAGGTAAGCACCCCCCCCCCCCCACCCCGCCGTCCCTCGCAAATATTTGGGCAGTGTATTTCAGGCATAGGCCCTATCGGTTGAAAACGCACAGAATATTGCAGAACGAGGACCTCCATTGCAAGACGAGGACGACGTAGCGGTAACTAGGTCCCCATTCGAGCAAAGATGGACAGTTCAATGCACCCCCCACACCCACAAAAACGAATCGCGCATTATAGGAGTGGGCCCTGTCGTCAAAAGCTGATCGGCACAGTTTAGACGTGGCTCCCCAAGACAAATAGTGGAAAGTCCGACATTGCCTTGTAGGACGGGGTTTCGTTAGGTAAAAAGCTCACAGCTCATTACAAAACCATATTCTAAATTCAGTTGAGTTATTTATTTATTGGTGTCTAAGGTCACATTCTTATGCACGATGGCTAATCGTGACCGTGACAGTTTTACAGATTTAGGAAGCTGGAGTAACCGGAGAGACCCACCGAGCATTGACGAGCAACTGCCAGCTTTTCAACATTCCAACTCTATTTAAGCTCCGCCCAGTCAAGGTTACAGCGGTTGAAAACATGTGCAGTGTGCCTTAGTACATGACGTTATCGTGCGCCCATGTGGGCAACCAGGATAAAGTGCCTTGCCCTAGGACACAACGCGGGTCGTCCCGGACGGCGATCGAACTTGGGACCTCTACCATGGAAGTCCAACAGTCTACCACTGAGCCAAACGTCGCCGTGATCCTTCAGTTTGATCAAACTCGACTCTGATGTTCTATCTGTTGTTGTAAGCTGAAAATCAGGTGATTGAAACGCGTATATTGTAATTAATCCCTTCGACTCAATCAGCGAGCGTCATTGTATTATTAAGCAGAGCAGACGATTAGCCAGTAAATCGCGTATTGTTCTCAGTTAGTAAATGATTATGGCGCTGCTTTGAATAAATAAATATTTATTTATTTATTGGTGTTTAAGGTCACATACTTATGTACGATGGCTAATCATGATCGTGACAGTTTTACGGGTGGAGGAAGCCGGAGTACCCGGAGAAAACCACCAAGCAACGACGAGCAGCTGCCAGCTCCCCGACATCGTAACTCTGCACTGCAGCACAGGCAGGGTTAGATTAATTGAACACATGCGCACTATGGACGTGCAGTACGCCTTTGTACACGGCGTCATCGTGTCCCATGTGGACCATCGGGGTTAAGTGCCTTGCCCAAGGACACAACGCGGGAGTCCGAATCGATTCCACTCCAGGAATAACTGCAAAGTCTACACTCCGGAAACGTTCTCTTCAACAGTAGGCACGCGTAAGAAATATTTTGCTTTACTTAACATTAATTGTAGAAGCTTGAATGCCAATTTTGAACAACTGCAGAGTCTGATTTCTGATCTTCAAACAAATGATAATATCTTTGACATCATAGGTATCACTGAAACTTTCAATGTGAAGGAAAGCATCTCTTACACCTTAGACGGCTACCATCCGCTTGTTCTACGTACTCGTCCCTCCGATGATGATGGTAGGGGTGGGGTTGGTGTTTTTGTTAAAGATTCTATACCATTCAAAACTACGAACGACTTAAGCATTTTCATTCCCCATGTGTTTGAATTACTATTTATTGAACTCACTGGAAATTACAAATCAATTGTAGGAATTATTTATCGCCCCAATACCTCACCAAAAGCCGATCTTGACTTGTTTTTATCTCAATATTCCAACTTACTCGACAAAATCACTTCTGAGAAGAAGACAACCTATCTGATGGGCGACTTCAATATAGATCTACTAAACTTTAACCAACACCAGAAAACTAACCAGTATTTAGAATCATTGTTCAGCACTGGATTCACACATATGATAACCAAACCTACAAGAGTAACAAATCATTCAGCGACTATAATTGACCATATTTTTGTAATAAACTCGAGTCTAATACCTCCGGAATAATTATTACAGATGTCAGCGATCATTTCGCAACATTTTACATCAAAAACCCCAATAGTACCAAATCCAACGACAATACATTCCAACCAAAGAGAATCTTCAACACAAGGAATATCAACTTATTTAAACACCTACTATCTCAATCTGATTTCAATAATGTATGCCAAGAGGCTCGTGCTAACGAAGCTTATGAAAAGCTCCTATCAATTCTTAATACGACGTTTAATCAAGCCTTCCCACCGACGATAAAGAAGACCCCGAAAAAATACGTCAAACGAGAACCATGGATGACTTACGGTCTTCTACAGTCCTCCCTGAACAAACATAAACTGCTTGAAAAAAAGCTGAGGGCCCCAACTAACGACAATATTACAAGATACAAAACCTACTGTCAAATTTTTAACCAACTCAGACGTAAACTTAAAAAAAATTATTATAGTCAATTAATTTTAGAAAATAAGGGAAATATTAAGAAAACTTGGGAAATTCTCCACAAAGCAATAAATAAGTCAAACCTTCCGCCTCCCCTACCATCATCGTTTATTGATGATAATGTAGAGTTCACCGACCCTATCCAAATTGCAGATAAATTTAACAAGTACTTTATTAACATTGGAAATCGAATTACCAACAACATGACAAGCTCCACACATCGATTCTCTGATTACCTCAATGACACCGTCCCCAGATCATTTTTCATATCACCCACATGCCCTGAAGAAGTAGTATCTTCTGTAAAAAGTCTCCCAACAAAAACTTCTGCTGGTAATGACAACATTTCTCCGAAACTACTAAAAAACATTATACAAGAAATTGTTGTTCCTTTAACCCATGTTATTAATACCTCATTCTCAACTGGAATTGTACCATCAAAAATGAAAACTGCAAAATTAATACAAATTTTTAAATCCGGAGATAAACAGTCATTCGACAATTATCGTCCAATAAGTATTCTTCCCTCATTTTCTAAAATCTTAGAGAAATTAATGCACAAAAGGTTAACAAACTTTTTAGATGCAAACAACATTATTTATAACTATCAGCTTGGCTTCAGAAAGGGACACTCAACATTTCAACCGATAATGCATCTTATCAACTACGCTTCCATAATGAATAACAATGCAACTAAAGATTGCACATTATCTATTTTTTAGATTTTTCCAAAGCATTCGACACTATTGACCATGAAATCCTCGTCAGGAAACTTGAACATTACGGAATTAGAGGTATAGCTAATTCTTGGTTTCAGAACTATCTCACTGAAAGATCCCAATTTGTGCAATTCGCGAGTGAATCCTCGAATCAACTCAATATCACTACGGGTATACCCCAGGGTTCTGTCCTCGTCCTCTTTTGTTTGTGCTCTTTATCAACAACATTTGTGAGTCGACCCACATGAGAATTTTATCCTTTGCGGATGACACAACATCCTACTCATCTGGTAATGACCTCAACCTCCTAGCGGAGAGGGCAAACAATGAATTGTCAAAAATCAATGACTGGTGTCTAGCTAATAAGTTATCATTAAATGCTAATAAAACTAAGGTCCTACTTCTTCATCCCCAAAATGACAATTACAATTTCAACAATGTACAAACCCAAATTTCACTAAATAACTCAAGCTTAATAATAGCAGGTAATAATCGCCAACACAAATTCATAAAATTCCTAGGAATTGACATGGACGAGAACCTTAGATTTAATCATCATGTATCCGTAGTCTGTAGGAAACTATCCAGGGCAATTTATATCCTGAATAGAGTCAAGAATGTTTTGCCGCTCGAGACACTACGTATACTCTATTTCACTTTATTTCAAAGCCATTTAATTTACGGGATACAAATTTGGGGCAATACACCAGCCACTAAACAAATTATGATTCTTCAAAAGAAGGCCGTGCGTATCATGGCGAACAAAAAGTTCAACTCACACACCGATCTTCTTTTCAAACGTTTGAAAATCCTGAAATTTAATGATCTGTACAAGTTACATTCACTTCTATTCATGTACGACTGGTCTATAAACAACCTCCCTGTCAGTTTTGATAATACATTCCAAGTGTACTCTAACCCATCTGGTATGAATACTAGGCAATGTGGAAACCTAATCACACACAAACCCCGCACTCAGTTCTCAGCCGCTATTCCATATTTTTATTTTCCCAAACTGTGGAATGACTTAGACACAACGATAAAAACCCTCACCTGAAAGGCATTTAACAAAACTTTATTCAATCAATTTTTAAACGCATATGAAGTCAATGTTAGGTGTTCCAACCCGAGATGCCCTGACTGCTTCGCCTAGTTCGAACTCTCGGGGTCGTTATTACCTCCATCTCTTCTCTTCCCACAAGCTGATGAAAAGGTTGTCCCTGGGTATTCCGGTTTTTACATAACTCCATTGGCCTACGATAATTGTACTGGCCTACTAAGGAATGCGTATAAAAATTGTTTTGTTTTTTTTTATTCGGAAACACTGTTGATTCGATTAGGTCTCGGAAACACAGTTGATTGACGGGTTAAAACAACCCGAAACAGAACTCTTGGGAGTTTGCTCCATGATGTGGAAACAATGCTTAATTCTAATGTAAAGGATGTTAATATAACATAACAACTACCTGCTGTCTGGATCGACTACATTTAACTTGAATTTAACACTTGCCATTTGCCATTCTATTTTATTTATTATTTTGATTGTCTAGGGGATGACAGGAAGACAGTCGCAAGGCTATGCCATTCCCCACAGTATACATTTATACATCATTCAATAATTTTGTAACTTTACTCTTTCTCTCGTTTGTATTTGTATGCTGTATGCTGTGAAATAAAGATTGAATTAAATTGAATTGAAAATTTGTTTACCGTTGTTTGGGCGACACTGGAGGATAAAAATGTTTTTTCTTTAACTGGGGCAGATACTCCAGTCATGTTGAATAAATCATTTATATCGTTCATTCGTCTTTACTTCAGGTCCACCATAAGTCCATGGAAAGTGTTCCTGTCATGCTGTGCTCGAGTTACATTAAAGGCCGTATAAGCGAGTTGTAATTCCAAGCCAAACCCCAATCACAACACTATAACAGTTATTCAAGATTCTGATCCACTTCGCATTGTGCAAAAAAGAAGTTCTTGTTCAGGTGCGGCGGGACGGGGGTGGGGCGGGGGTGCTCTGGGGCAGGGCCATATGCATATATTTTAATACAACCAATGACAGGTTAAACAAGGGGCGGGTCCAGAGCCTCCCCATATTTTCGCCAGCTATGTTTCTCTCGTACTGGTGTAAGGTTAGCGTGTTTGATGTATGTCACAAATTGTGACTATCATACAGCTGGTTAAGCAGTGACGTAGGTATGACAATCTCGACAATTCTTTAACGGCTCTGAAAGTATGAAATCTTTCAAAGAAATCAGAGAAATCTCAAAATATCCGCTCAAATGCATGGAAATGGGGTGGGGGGGGTGGGGGGGGGGGGGTTTGGGGGCTCTGGAATTTAAAATGTTCGTACCGAGGGCTGAACCGTGGTCGGTCCGTCGTACCGACGACCGTCCGTCGCCATATCCAGCCCCCCCCCCCCCCCCCCCATCCCGAACACACCTTGAAAATCGTTACAACGCCCCTGTTCTTTAAATCTTGTATATTAATTTTGATAAAATTCAAAACGTTTCTGAATAACCTTCATATGGAAAAGCGAACATATATATTACGTTGCCTAAGTGACTCCCATAGTAGTAGAAGAATTCGAAGAAGTTATTGAAATTAACATCTCTTGAGGCAGATCGCAGAATGAAACACAGTATAGACGATATATTATTCCCATGACAGTTGGCCTTGAGAACAATGCAGACACTCAAGATATGGATTGGAAAGCAAATGCAACGTCTAAGGCCGGCCTGGCTATACTTTTCCAACCCCTTGTGAACTTCAAATACGCCTGATCTGCCCTATTTTATTGTGAAGAACCGTCCAAATTATGAGTACACGAGCTAAAAGTTGCATTTGATACCCCCTCACACTCAGTTAAGTGGGGTTTTTTAATGACCCTGGGACCGAAATCTGACTATTCATTACGGAAACTTCAGGCTCTCAAAATATAGATTTTATTGAAGTATATGAACCTAAAATCGGATTTTCTTATGTAGCATCCCCATGTTAACCCCTGACCCAGCGTAACGCCAAAAAACTAGCCAGCAATATTCACCATTCAATTTTCATTATTTTTACATTTTTTGTTTTAAAAACATAACTTACGACTCCTCTTTGGAACGAGCTCATTAAGCTTATTCCTTCCAATGATGGTTCATAAGCTATGTTCTTCATGCAAAAAATGAAAAAAAAGAATTATTCAATAATTTTGCTTGCATGTGATGTCTGCTTTTGGTGTCAGGTAAATGGTTAACTCCGGATATGTTCAACTGAGATCCTACCCATTGTAGCAGGCGAGGGACCGCGTCAAGAATGAGATAGCAGCAAGACATGAAGAGTAATGATTGGAGTGTCGTTCGAGAAGTGCCCCCCACCTCCCCTACCAAGCTGAACTTGAGCGCATGGAGGATTAGAGCCTCGCCGATTTTGATCGCGAAATGTGGATTTCAGTTGAGGGTCTTTTCATCGGTGTACGGACTGTACTTTGAAGGCGATGGCTTCCTCTTACAAACGTGGAACATAAGGTCGAGAGGTAGCTCACTGCGTGCGGACAAGCCACGCTGGTAACTAGCAGATGATTTTCTTGAACTCAGAAAGCGCAGATGGATGAGTTTTTGAGGGTGGACAGTGACCCCAGCCCTCGATAAAATGTGGAGTACTATGTACGCGAGCATCGTCCTCTTTGTCGAAACTTTCAGCCGCCTCCCTAAGATCGATAACGGCTTTCACACCCATATAACCCCCCCCCCACACACACACACACACACACCACCACCACCACACACACACACACACACACACACACACACACACACACACACACACACACACACACACACACATACAACCATATATACTCGGTAAGAGCGATTGTGTCTTTGAAGGTAATTTAAATGCCCCCCCCCCCCCCCCCCCCATTCGATAAAAACAGTTTATGTGAATAGCAATATGCACTCCTCCCTCCCCTCGGTGTTGCCGAGGGTTCGAATCCCGGCGGGGGATCAGAAACCAACATTCAAAATTCCTCTAAAACATGATTGTGTCATTTGAAAAAACACACACAAGCCCGTGCCAGTCCTCGTCTGAGGCCATCCACAGCACTTTCGTCGTACTGTAGCCAGCGCGTTCCACACTTTCATGCTGCTGCCGAAAGGAAGATGAACCAAGTAATCATGGGGACTTCATCTAAAAAGCTAGATTCCAGCCATCGTTTTTGACGGTGTGCAATGGTCTAGTGGTTTAGACGCTGGACTCCTGATTGCCAGGCGGTGTTGCCGAGGGTTCGAATCCCGGCGGGGGATCAGAAACCAACATTCAAAATTCCTCTAAAACATGATTGTGTCATTTGAAAAAACACACACATGCCCGTGCCAGTCCTCGTCTGAGGCCATCCACAGCACTTTCGTCGTACTGTAGCCAGCGCGTTCCACACTTTCATGCTGCTGCCGAAAGGAAGATGAACCAAGTAATCATGAGGACTTCATCTAAAAAGCTAGATTCCATCCATCGTTTTTGACGGTGTGCAATGGTCTAGTGGTTTAGACGCTGGACTCCTGATTGCCAGGCGGTGTTGCCGAGGGTTCGAATCCCGGCGGGGGATCAGAAACCAACATTCAAAATTCCTCTAAAACATGATTGTGTCATTTCAAAAAACACACACAAGCCCGTGCCAGTCCTCGTCTGAGGCCATCCACAGCACTTTCGTCGTACTGTAGCCAGCGCGTTCCACACTTTCATGCTGCTGCCGAAAGGAAGATGAACCAAGTAATCATGAGGACTTCATCTAAAAAGCTAGATTCCAGCCATCGTTTTTGACGGTGTGCAATGGTCTAGTGGTTTAGACGCTGGACTCCTGATTGCCAGGCGGTGTTGCCGAGGGTTCGAATCTCGGCGGGGGATCAGAAACCAACATTCAAAATTCCTCTAAAACATGATTGTGTCATTTGAAAAAACACACACAAGCCCGTGCCAGTCCTCGTCTGAGGCCATCCACAGCACTTTCGTCGTACTGTAGCCAGCGCGTTCCACACTTTCATGCTGCTGCCGAAAGGAAGATGAACCAAGTAATCATGAGGACTTCATCTAAAAAGCTAGATTCCAGCCATCGTTTTTGACGGTGTGCAATGGTCTAGTGGTTTAGACGCTGGACTCCTGATTGCCAGGCGGTGTTGCCGAGGGTTCGAATCCCGGCGGGGGATCAGAAACCAACATTCAAAATTCCTCTAAAACATGATTGTGTCATTTGAAAAAACACACACAAGCCCGTGCCAGTCCTCGTCTGAGGCCATCCACAGCACTTTCGTCGTACTGTAGCCAGCGCGTTCCACACTTTCATGCTGCTGCCGAAAGGAAGATGAACCAAGTAATCATGAGGACTTCATCTAAAAAGCTAGATTCCAGCCATCGTTTTTGACGGTGTGCAATGGTCTAGTGGTTTAGACGCTGGACTCCTGATTGCCAGGCGGTGTTGCCGAGGGTTCGAATCCCGGCGGGGGATCAGAAACCAACATTCAAAATTCCTCTAAAACATGATTGTGTCATTTGAAAAAAACACACACAAGCCCGTGCCAGTCCTCGTCTGAGGCCATCCACAGCACTTTCGTCGTACTGTAGCCAGCGCGTTCCACACTTTCATGCTGCTGCCGAAAGGAAGATGAACCAAGTAATCATGAGGACTTCATCTAAAAAGCTAGATTCCAGCCATCGTTTTTGACGGTGTGCAATGGTCTAGTGGTTTAGACGCTGGACTCCTGATTGCCAGGCGGTGTTGCCGAGGGTTCGAATCCCGGCGGGGGATCAGAAACCAACATTAAAAATTCCTCTAAAACATGATTGTGTCATTTGAAAAAAACACACACAAGCCCGTGCCAGTCCTCGTCTGAGGCCATCCACAGCACTTTCGTCGTACTGTAGCCAGCGCGTTCCACACTTTCATGCTGCTGCCGAAAGAAAGGAAGATGAACCTAGTAATCATGAGGACTCCATCTAAAAAGCTAGATTCCAGCCATCGTTTTTGACGGTGTGCAATGGTCTAGTGGTTTAGACGCTGGACTCCTGATTGCCAGGCGGTGTTGCCGAGGGTTCGAATCCCGGCGGGGGATCAGAAACCAACATTCAAAATTCCTCTAAAACATGATTGTGTCATTTGAAAAAACACACACAAGCCCGTGCCAGTCCTCGTCTGAGGCCATCCACAGCACTTTCGTCGTACTGTAGCCAGCGCGTTCCACACTTTCATGCTGCTGCCGAAAGGAAGATGAACCAAGTAATCATGAGGACTTCATCTAAAAAGCTAGATTCCAGCCATCGTTTTTGACGGTGTGCAATGGTCTAGTGGTTTAGACGCTGGACTCCTGATTGCCAGGCGGTGTTGCCGAGGGTTCGAATCCCGGCGGGGGATCAGAAACCAACATTCAAAATTCCTCTAAAACATGATTGTGTCATTTGAAAAAAAGCACACAAGCCCGTGCCAGTCCTCGTCTGAGGCCATCCACAGCACTTTCGTCGTACTGTAGCCAGCGCGTTCCACACTTTCATGCTGCTGCCGAAAGGAAGATGAACCAAGTAATCATGAGGACTTCATCTAAAAAGCTAGATTCCAGCCATCGTTTTTGACGGTGTGCAATGGTCTAGTGGTTTAGACGCTGGACTCCTGATTGCCAGGCGGTGTTGCCGAGGGTTCGAATCCCGGCGGGGGATCAGAAACCAACATTCAAAATTCCTCTAAAACATGATTGTGTCATTTGAAAAAACACACACAAGCCCGTGCCAGTCCTCGTCTGAGGCCATCCACAGCACTTTCGTCGTACTGTAGCCAGCGCGTTCCACACTTTCATGCTGCTGCCGAAAGGAAGATGAACCAAGTAATCATGAGGACTTCATCTAAAAAGCTAGATTCCAGCCATCGTTTTTGACGGTGTGCAATGGTCTAGTGGTTTAGACGCTGGACTCCTGATTGCCAGGCGGTGTTGCCGAGGGTTCGAATCCCGGCGGGGGATCAGAAACCAACATTCAAAATTCCTCTAAAACATGATTGTGTCATTTGAAAAAACACACACAAGCCCGTGCCAGTCCTCGTCTGAGGCCATCCACAGCACTTTCGTCGTACTGTAGCCAGCGCGTTCCACACTTTCATGCTGCTGCCGAAAGGAAGATGAACCAAGTAATCATGAGGACTTCATCTAAAAAGCTAGATTCCAGCCATCGTTTTTGACGGTGTGCAATGGTCTAGTGGTTTAGACGCTGGACTCCTGATTGCCAGGCGGTGTTGCCGAGGGTTCGAATCCCGGCGGGGGATCAGAAACCAACATTCAAAATTCCTCTAAAACATGATTGTGTCATTTGAAAAAACACACACAAGCCCGTGCCAGTCCTCGTCTGAGGCCATCCACAGCACTTTCGTCGTACTGTAGCCAGCGCGTTCCACACTTTCATGCTGCTGCCGAAAGGAAGATGAACCAAGTAATCATGAGGACTTCATCTAAAAAGCTAGATTCCAGCCATCGTTTTTGACGGTGTGCAATGGTCTAGTGGTTTAGACGCTGGACTCCTGATTGCCAGGCGGTGTTGCCGAGGGTTCGAATCCCGGCGGGGGATCAGAAACCAACATTCAAAATTCCTCTAAAACATGATTGTGTCATTTGAAAAAACACACACAAGCCCGTGCCAGTCCTCGTCTGAGGCCATCCACAGCACTTTCGTCGTACTGTAGCCAGCGCGTTCCACACTTTCATGCTGCTGCCGAAAGGAAGATGAACCAAGTAATCATGAGGACTTCATCTAAAAAGCTAGATTCCATCCATCGTTTTTGACGGTGTGCAATGGTCTAGTGGTTTAGACGCTGGACTCCTGATTGCCAGGTGGTGTTGCCGAGGGTTCGAATCCCGGCGGGGGATCAGAAACCAACATTCAAAATTCCTCTAAAACATGATTGTGTCATTTGAAAAAACACACACAAGCCCGTGCCAGTCCTCGTCTGAGGCCATCCACAGCACTTTCGTCGTACTGTAGCCAGCGCGTTCCACACTTTCATGCTGCTGCCGAAAGGAAGATGAACCAAGTAATCATGAGGACTTCATCTAAAAAGCTAGATTCCAGCCATCGTTTTTGACGGTGTGCAATGGTCTAGTGGTTTAGACGCTGGACTCCTGATTGCCAGGTGGTGTTGCCGAGGGTTCGAATCCCGGCGGGGGATCAGAAACCAACATTCAAAATTCCTCTAAAACATGATTGTGTCATTTGAAAAAACACACACAAGCCCGTGCCAGTCCTCGTCTGAGGCCATCCACAGCACTTTCGTCGTACTGTAGCCAGCGCGTTCCACACTTTCATGCTGCTGCCGAAAGGAAGATGAACCAAGTAATCATGAGGACTTCATCTAAAAAGCTAGATTCCAGCCATCGTTTTTGACGGTGTGCAATGGTCTAGTGGTTTAGACGCTGGACTCCTGATTGCCAGGCGGTGTTGCCGAGGGTTCGAATCCCGGCGGGGGATCAGAAACCAACATTCAAAATTCCTCTAAAACATGATTGTGTCATTTGAAAAAACACACACAAGCCCGTGCCAGTCCTCGTCTGAGGCCATCCACAGCACTTTCGTCGTACTGTAGCCAGCGCGTTCCACACTTTCATGCTGCTGCCGAAAGGAAGATGAACCAAGTAATCATGAGGACTTCATCTAAAAAGCTAGATTCCAGCCATCGTTTTTGACGGTGTGCAATGGTCTAGTGGTTTAGACGCTGGACTCCTGATTGCCAGGCGGTGTTGCCGAGGGTTCGAATCCCGGCGGGGGATCAGAAACCAACATTCAAAATTCCTCTAAAACATGATTGTGTCATTTGAAAAAACACACACAAGCCCGTGCCAGTCCTCGTCTGAGGCCATCCACAGCACTTTCGTCGTACTGTAGCCAGCGCGTTCCACACTTTCATGCTGCTGCCGAAAGGAAGATGAACCAAGTAATCATGAGGACTTCATCTAAAAAGCTAGATTCCAGCCATCGTTTTTGACGGTGTGCAATGGTCTAGTGGTTTAGACGCTGAACTCCTGATTGCCAGGCGGTGTTGCCGAGGATTCGAATCCCGGCGGGGGATCAGAAACCAACATTCAAAATTCCTCTAAAACATGATTGTGTCATTTGAAAAAACACACACAAGCCCGTGCCAGTCCTCGTCTGAGGCCATCCACAGCACTTTCGTCGTACTGTAGCCTGCGCCTTCCACACTTTCATGCTGCTGCCGAAAGGAAGATGAACCAAGTAATCATGAGGACTTCATCTAAAAAGCTTGATTCCAGCCATCGTTTTTGACGGTGTGCAATGGTCTAGTGGTTTAGACGCTGGACTCCTGATTGCCAGGCGGTGTTGCCGAGGGTTCGAATCCCGGCGGGGGATCAGAAACCAACATTCAAAATTCCTCTAAAACATGATTGTGTCATTTGAAAAAACACACACAAGCCCGTGCCAGTCCTCGTCTGAGGCCATCCACAGCACTTTCGTCGTACTGTAGCCAGCGCGTTCCACACTTTCATGCTGCTGCCGAAAGGAAGATGAACCAAGTAATCATGAGGACTTCATCTAAAAAGCTAGATTCCAGCCATCGTTTTTGACGGTGTGCAATGGTCTAGTGGTTTAGACGCTGGGCTCCTGATTGCCAGGCGGTGTTGCCGAGGGTTCGAATCCCGGTGGGGGATCAGAAACCAACATTCAAAATTCCTCTAAAACATGATTGTGTCATTTGAAAACACACACACAAGCCCGTGCCAGTCCTCGTCTGAGGCCATCCACAGCACTTTCGTCGTACTGTAGCCAGCGCGTTCCACACTTTCATGCTGCTGCCGAAAGGAAGATGAACCAAGTAATCATGAGGACTTCATCTAAAAAGCTAGATTCCAGCCATCGTTTTTGACGGTGTGCAATGGTCTAGTGGTTTAGACGCTGGACTCCTGATTGCCAGGCGGTGTTGCCGAGGGTTCGAATCCCGGCGGGGGATCAGAAACCAACATTCAAAATTCCTCTAAAACATGATTGTGTCATTTGAAAAAACACACACAAGCCCGTGCCAGTCCTCGTCTGAGGCCATCCACAGCACTTTCGTCGTACTGTAGCCTGCGCCTTCCACACTTTCATGCTGCTGCCGAAAGGAAGATGAACCAAGTAATCATGAGGACTTCATCTAAAAAGCTTGATTCCAGCCATCGTTTTTGACGGTGTGCAATGGTCTAGTGGTTTAGACGCTGGACTCCTGATTGCCAGGCGGTGTTGCCGAGGGTTCGAATCCCGGCGGGGGATCAGAAACCAACATTCAAAATTCCTCTAAAACATGATTGTGTCATTTGAAAAAACACACACAAGCCCGTGCCAGTCCTCGTCTGAGGCCATCCACAGCACTTTCGTCGTACTGTAGCCAGCGCGTTCCACACTTTCATGCTGCTGCCGAAAGGAAGATGAACCAAGTAATCATGAGGACTTCATCTAAAAAGCTAGATTCCAGCCATCGTTTTTGACGGTGTGCAATGGTCTAGTGGTTTAGACGCTGGGCTCCTGATTGCCAGGCGGTGTTGCCGAGGGTTCGAATCCCGGTGGGGGATCAGAAACCAACATTCAAAATTCCTCTAAAACATGATTGTGTCATTTGAAAACACACACACAAGCCCGTGCCAGTCCTCGTCTGAGGCCATCCACAGCACTTTCGTCGTACTGTAGCCAGCGCGTTCCACACTTTCATGCTGCTGCCGAAAGGAAGATGAACCAAGTAATCATGAGGACTTCATCTAAAAAGCTAGATTCCAGCCATCGTTTTTGACGGTGTGCAATGGTCTAGTGGTTTAGACGCTGGACTCCTGATTGCCAGGCGGTGTTGCCGAGGGTTCGAATCCCGGCGGGGGATCAGAAACCAACATTCAAAATTCCTCTAAAACATGATTGTGTCATTTGAAAAAACACACACAAGCCCGTGCCAGTCCTCGTCTGAGGCCATCCACAGCACTTTCGTCGTACTGTAGCCAGCGCGTTCCACACTTTCATGCTGCTGCCGAAAGGAAGATGAACCAAGTAATCATGAGGACTTCATCTAAAAAGCTAGATTCCAGCCATCGTTTTTGACGGTGTGCAATGGTCTAGTGGTTTAGACGCTGGACTCCTGATTGCCAGGCGGTGTTGCCGAGGGTTCGAATCCCGGCGGGGGATCAGAAACCAACATTCAAAATTCCTCTAAAACATGATTGTGTCATTTGAAAAAACACACACAAGCCCGTGCCAGTCCTCGTCTGAGGCCATCCACAGCACTTTCGTCGTACTGTAGCCAGCGCGTTCCACACTTTCATGCTGCTGCCGAAAGGAAGATGAACCAAGTAATAATGAGGACTTCATCTAAAAAGCTAGATTCCAGCCATCGTTTTTGACGGTGTGCAATGGTCTAGTGGTTTAGACGCTGGACTCCTGATTGCCAGGCGGTGTTGCCGAGGGTTCGAATCCCGGCGGGGGATCAGAATCCAACATTCAAAATTCCTCTAAAACATGATTGTGTCATTTGAAAAAACACACACAAGCCCGTGCCAGTCCTCGTCTGAGGCCATCCACAGCACTTTCGTCGTACTGTAGCCAGCGCGTTCCACACTTTTATGCTGCTGCCGAAAGGAAGATGAACCAAGTAATCATGAGGACTTCATCTAAAAAGCTAGATTCCAGCCATCGTTTTTGACGGTGTGCAATGGTCTAGTGGTTTAGACGCTGGACTCCTGATTGCCAGGCGGTGTTGCCGAGGGTTCGAATCCCGGCGGGGGATCAGAATCCAACATTCAAAATTCCTCTAAAACATGATTGTGTCATTTGAAAAAACACACACAAGCCCGTGCCAGTCCTCGTCTGAGGCCATCCACAGCACTTTCGTCGTACTGTAGCCAGCGCGTTCCACACTTTCATGCTGCTGCCGAAAGGAAGATGAACCAAGTAATCATGAGGACTTCATCTAAAAAGCTAGATTCCAGCCATCGTTTTTGACGGTGTGCAATGGTCTAGTGGTTTAGACGCTGGACTCCTGATTGCCAGGCGGTGTTGCCGAGGGTTCGAATCCCGGCGGGGGATCAGAAACCAACATTCAAAATTCCTCTAAAACATGATTGTGTCATTTGAAAAAACACACACAAGCCCGTGCCAGTCCTCGTCTGAGGCCATCCACAGCACTTTCGTCGTACTGTAGCCAGCGCGTTCCACGCTTTCATGCTGCTGCCGAAAGGAAGATGAACCAAGTAATCATGAGGACTTCATCTAAAAAGCTAGATTCCAGCCATCGTTTTTGACGGTGTGCAATGGTCTAGTGGTTTAGACGCTGGACTCCTGATTGCCAGGCGGTGTTGCCGAGGGTTCGAATCCCGGCGGGGGATCAGAAACCAACATTCAAAATTCCTCTAAAACATGATTGTGTCATTTGAAAAAACACACACAAGCCCGTGCCAGTCCTCGTCTGAGGCCATCCGCGGCACTTTCGCCGTACTGTAGCCAGCGCGTTCCGCACTTTCATGCTGCTGCCCGAAAGGAAGATGAACCAAGTAATCATGAGGACTTCATCTAAAAAGCTAGATTCCAGCCATCGTTTTTGACGGTGTGCAATGGTCTAGTGGTTTAGACGCTGGACTCCTGATTGCCAGGCGGTGTTGCCGAGGGTTCGAATCCCGGCGGGGGATCAGAAACCAACATTCAAAATTCCTCTAAAACATGATTGTGTCATTTGAAAAAACACACACAAGCCCGTGCCAGTCCTCGTCTGAGGCCATCCACAGCACTTTCGTCGTACTGTAGCCAGCGCGTTCCACACTTTCATGCTGCTGCCGAAAGGAAGATGAACCAAGTAATCATGAGGACTTCATCTAAAAAGCTAGATTCCAGCCATCGTTTTTGACGGTGTGCAATGGTCTAGTGGTTTAGACGCTGGACTCCTGATTGCCAGGCGGTGTTGCCGAGGGTTCGAATCCCGGCGGGGGATCAGAAACCAACATTCAAAATTCCTCTAAAACATGATTGTGTCATTTGAAAAAACACACACAAGCCCGTGCCAGTCCTCGTCTGAGGCCATCCACAGCACTTTCGTCGTACTGTAGCCAGCGCGTTCCACACTTTCATGCTGCTGCCGAAAGGAAGATGAACCAAGTAATCATGAGGACTTCATATAAAAAGCTAGATTCCATCCATCGTTTTTGACGGTGTGCAATGGTCTAGTGGTTTAGACGCTGGACTCCTGATTGCCAGGCGGTGTTGCCGAGGGTTCGAATCCCGGCGGGGGATCAGAAACCAACATTCAAAATTCCTCTAAAACATGATTGTGTCATTTGAAAAAACACACACAAGCCCGCGCCAGTCCTCGTCTGAGGCCATCCACAGCACTTTCGTCGTACTGTAGCCAGCGCGTTCCACACTTTCATGCTGCTGCCGAAAGGAAGATGAACCAAGTAATCATGAGGACTTCATCTAAAAAGCTAGATTCCAGCCATCGTTTTTGACGGTGTGCAATGGTCTAGTGGTTTAGACGCTGGACTCCTGATTGCCAGGCGGTGTTGCCGAGGGTTCGAATCCCGGCGGGGGATCAGAAACCAACATTCAAAATTCCTCTAAAACATGATTGTGTCATTTGAAAAAACACACACAAGCCCGTGCCAGTCCTCGTCTGAGGCCATCCACAGCACTTTCGTCGTACTGTAGCCAGCGCGTTCCACACTTTCATGCTGCTGCCGAAAGGAAGATGAACCAAGTAATCATGAGGACTTCATCTAAAAAGCTAGATTCCAGCCATCGTTTTTGACGGTGTGCAATGGTCTAGTGGTTTAGACGCTGGACTCCTGATTGCCAGGCGGTGTTGCCGAGGGTTCGAATCCCGGCGGGGGATCAGAAACCAACATTCAAAATTCCTCTAAAACATGATTGTGTCATTTGAAAAAACACACACAAGCCCGTGCCAGTCCTCGTCTGAGGCCATCCACAGCACTTTCGTCGTACTGTAGCCAGCGCGTTCCACACTTTCATGCTGCTGCCGAAAGGAAGATGAACCAAGTAATCATGAGGACTTCATCTAAAAAGCTAGATTCCAGCCATCGTTTTTGACGGTGTGCAATGGTCTAGTGGTTTAGACGCTGGACTCCTGATTGCCAGGCGGTGTTGCCGAGGGTTCGAATCCCGGCGGGGGATCAGAAACCAACATTCAAAATTCCTCTAAAACATGATTGTGTCATTTGAAAAAACACACACAAGCCCGTGCCAGTCCTCGTCTGAGGCCATCCACAGCACTTTCGCCGTACTGTAGCCAGCGCGTTCCACACTTTCATGCTGCTGCCGAAAGGAAGATGAACCAAGTAATCATGAGGACTTCATCTAAAAAGCTAGATTCCAGCCATCGTTTTTGACGGTGTGCAATGGTCTAGTGGTTTAGACGCTGGACTCCTGATTGCCAGGCGGTGTTGCCGAGGGTTCGAATCCCGGCGGGGGATCAGAAACCAACATTCAAAATTCCTCTAAAACATGATTGTGTCATTTGAAAAAACACACACAAGCCCGTGCCAGTCCTCGTCTGAGGCCATCCACAGCACTTTCGTCGTACTGTAGCCAGCGCGTTCCACACTTTCATGCTGCTGCCGAAAGGAAGATGAACCAAGTAATCATGAGGACTTCATCTAAAAAGCTAGATTCCAGCCATCGTTTTTGACGGTGTGCAATGGTCTAGTGGTTTAGACGCTGGACTCCTGATTGCCAGGCGGTGTTGCCGAGGGTTCGAATCCCGGCGGGGGATCAGAATCCAACATTCAAAATTCCTCTAAAACATGATTGTGTCATTTGAAAAAACACACACAAGCCCGTGCCAGTCCTCGTCTGAGGCCATCCACAGCACTTTCGTCGTACTGTAGCCAGCGCGTTCCACACTTTCATGCTGCTGCCGAAAGGAAGATGAACCAAGTAATCATGAGGACTTCATCTAAAAAGCTAGATTCCAGCCATCGTTTTTGACGGTGTGCAATGGTCTAGTGGTTTAGACGCTGGACTCCTGATTGCCAGGCGGTGTTGCCGAGGGTTCGAATCCCGGCGGGGGATCAGAATCCAACATTCAAAATTCCTCTAAAACATGATTGTGTCATTTGAAAAAACACACACAAGCCCGTGCCAGTCCTCGTCTGAGGCCATCCACAGCACTTTCGTCGTACTGTAGCCAGCGCGTTCCACACTTTCATGCTGCTGCCGAAAGGAAGATGAACCAAGTAATCATGAGGACTTCATCTAAAAAGCTAGATTCCAGCCATCGTTTTTGACGGTGTGCAATGGTCTAGTGGTTTAGACGCTGGACTCCTGATTGCCAGGCGGTGTTGCCGAGGGTTCGAATCCCGGCGGGGGATCAGAAACCAACATTCAAAATTCCTCTAAAACATGATTGTGTCATTTGAAAAAACACACACAAGCCCGTGCCAGTCCTCGTCTGAGGCCATCCACAGCACTTTCGTCGTACTGTAGCCAGCGCGTTCCACACTTTCATGCTGCTGCCGAAAGGAAGATGAACCAAGTAATCATGAGGACTTCATCTAAAAAGCTAGATTCCAGCCATCGTTTTTGACGGTGTGCAATGGTCTAGTGGTTTAGACGCTGGACTCCTGATTGCCAGGCGGTGTTGCCGAGGGTTCGAATCCCGGCGGGGGATCAGAAACCAACATTCAAAATTCCTCTAAAACATGATTGTGTCATTTGAAAAAACACACACATGCCCGTGCCAGTCCTCGTCTGAGGCCATCCACAGCACTTTCGTCGTACTGTAGCCAGCGCGTTCCACACTTTCATGCTGCTGCCGAAAGGAAGATGAACCAAGTAATCATGAGGACTTCATCTAAAAAGCTAGATTCCATCCATCGTTTTTGACGGTGTGCAATGGTCTAGTGGTTTAGACGCTGGACTCCTGATTGCCAGGCGGTGTTGCCGAGGGTTCGAATCCCGGCGGGGGATCAGAAACCAACATTCAAAATTCCTCTAAAACATGATTGTGTCATTTGAAAAAACACACACAAGCCCGTGCCAGTCCTCGTCTGAGGCCATCCACAGCACTTTCGTCGTACTGTAGCCAGCGCGTTCCACACTTTCATGCTGCTGCCGAAAGGAAGATGAACCAAGTAATCATGAGGACTTCATCTAAAAAGCTAGATTCCAGCCATCGTTTTTGACGGTGTGCAATGGTCTAGTGGTTTAGACGCTGGACTCCTGATTGCCAGGCGGTGTTGCCGAGGGTTCGAATCTCGGCGGGGGATCAGAAACCAACATTCAAAATTCCTCTAAAACATGATTGTGTCATTTGAAAAAACACACACAAGCCCGTGCCAGTCCTCGTCTGAGGCCATCCACAGCACTTTCGTCGTACTGTAGCCAGCGCGTTCCACACTTTCATGCTGCTGCCGAAAGGAAGATGAACCAAGTAATCATGAGGACTTCATCTAAAAAGCTAGATTCCAGCCATCGTTTTTGACGGTGTGCAATGGTCTAGTGGTTTAGACGCTGGACTCCTGATTGCCAGGCGGTGTTGCCGAGGGTTCGAATCCCGGCGGGGTATCAGAAACCAACATTCAAAATTCCTCTAAAACATGATTGTGTCATTTGAAAAAACACACACAAGCCCGTGCCAGTCCTCGTCTGAGGCCATCCACAGCACTTTCGTCGTACTGTAGCCAGCGCGTTCCACACTTTCATGCTGCTGCCGAAAGGAAGATGAACCAAGTAATCATGAGGACTTCATCTAAAAAGCTAGATTCCAGCCATCGTTTTTGACGGTGTGCAATGGTCTAGTGGTTTAGACGCTGGACTCCTGATTGCCAGGCGGTGTTGCCGAGGGTTCGAATCCCGGCGGGGGATCAGAAACCAACATTCAAAATTCCTCTAAAACATGATTGTGTCATTTGAAAAAACACACACAAGCCCGTGCCAGTCCTCGTCTGAGGCCATCCACAGCACTTTCGTCGTACTGTAGCCAGCGCGTTCCACACTTTCATGCTGCTGCCGAAAGGAAGATGAACCAAGTAATCATGAGGACTTCATCTAAAAAGCTAGATTCCAGCCATCGTTTTTGACGGTGTGCAATGGTCTAGTGGTTTAGACGCTGGACTCCTGATTGCCAGGCGGTGTTGCCGAGGGTTCGAATCCCGGCGGGGGATCAGAAACCAACATTCAAAATTCCTCTAAAACATGATTGTGTCATTTGAAAAAAACACACACAAGCCCGTGCCAGTCCTCGTCTGAGGCCATCCACAGCACTTTCGTCGTACTGTAGCCAGCGCGTTCCACACTTTCATGCTGCTGCCGAAAGAAAGGAAGATGAACCTAGTAATCATGAGGACTCCATCTAAAAAGCTAGATTCCAGCCATCGTTTTTGACGGTGTGCAATGGTCTAGTGGTTTAGACGCTGGACTCCTGATTGCCAGGCGGTGTTGCCGAGGGTTCGAATCCCGGCGGGGGATCTGAAACCAACATTCAAAATTCCTCTAAAACATGATTGTGTCATTTGAAAAAACACACACAAGCCCGTGCCAGTCCTCGTCTGAGGCCATCCACAGCACTTTCGTCGTACTGTAGCCAGCGCGTTCCACACTTTCATGCTGCTGCCGAAAGGAAGATGAACCAAGTAATCATGAGGACTTCATCTAAAAAGCTAGATTCCAGCCATCGTTTTTGACGGTGTGCAATGGTCTAGTGGTTTAGACGCTGGACTCCTGATTGCCAGGCGGTGTTGCCGAGGGTTCGAATCCCGGCGGGGGATCAGAAACCAACATTCAAAATTCCTCTAAAACATGATTGTGTCATTTGAAAAAACGCACACAAGCCCGTGCCAGTCCTCGTCTGAGGCCATCCACAGCACTTTCGTCGTACTGTAGCCAGCGCGTTCCACACTTTCATGCTGCTGCCGAAAGGAAGATGAACCAAGTAATCATGAGGACTTCATCTAAAAAGCTAGATTCCAGCCATCTTTTTTGACGGTGTGCAATGGTCTAGTGGTTTAGACGCTGGACTCCTGATTGCCAGACGGTGTTGCCGAGGGTTCGAATCCCGGCGGGGGATCAGAAACCAACATTCAAAATTCCTCTAAAACATGATTGTGTCATTTGAAAAAACACACACAAGCCCGTGCCAGTCCTCGTCTGAGGCCATCCACAGCACTTTCGTCGTACTGTAGCCAGCGCGTTCCACACTTTCATGCTGCTGCCGAAAGGAAGATGAACCAAGTAATCATGAGGACTTCATCTAAAAAGCTAGATTCCAGCCATCGTTTTTGACGGTGTGCAATGGTCTAGTGGTTTAGACGCTGGACTCCTGATTGCCAGGCGGTGTTGCCGAGGGTTCGAATCCCGGCGGGGGATCAGAAACCAACATTCAAAATTCCTCTAAAACATGATTGTGTCATTTGAAAAAACACACACAAGCCCGTGCCAGTCCTCGTCTGAGGCCATCCACAGCACTTTCGTCGTACTGTAGCCAGCGCGTTCCACACTTTCATGCTGCTGCCGAAAGGAAGATGAACCAAGTAATCATGAGGACTTCATCTAAAAAGCTAGATTCCAGCCATCGTTTTTGACGGTGTGCAATGGTCTAGTGGTTTAGACGCTGGACTCCTGATTGCCAGGCGGTGTTGCCGAGGGTTCGAATCCCGGCGGGGGATCAGAAACCAACATTCAAAATTTCTTCTAAAACATGATTGTGTCATTTGAAAAAACACACACAAGCCCGTGCCAGTCCTCGTCTGAGGCCATCCACAGCACTTTCGTCGTACTGTAGCCAGCGCGTTCCACACTTTCATGCTGCTGCCGAAAGGAAGATGAACCAAGTAATCATGAGGACTTCATCTAAAAAGCTAGATTCCAGCCATCGTTTTTGACGGTGTGCAATGGTCTAGTGGTTTAGACGCTGGACTCCTGATTGCCAGGCGGTGTTGCCGAGGGTTCGAATCCCGGCGGGGGATCAGAATCCAACATTCAAAATTCCTCTAAAACATGATTGTGTCATTTGAAAAAACACACACAAGCCCGTGCCAGTCCTCGTCTGAGGCCATCCACAGCACTTTCGTCGTACTGTAGCCAGCGCGTTCCACACTTTCATGCTGCTGCCGAAAGGAAGATGAACCAAGTAATCATGAGGACTTCATCTAAAAAGCTAGATTCCATCCATCGTTTTTGACGGTGTGCAATGGTCTAGTGGTTTAGACGCTGGACTCCTGATTGCCAGGCGGTGTTGCCGAGGGTTCGAATCCCGGCGGGGGATCAGAAACCAACATTCAAAATTCCTCTAAAACATGATTGTGTCATTTGAAAAAACACACACAAGCCCGTGCCAGTCCTCGTCTGAGGCCATCCACAGCACTTTAGTCGTACTGTAGCCAGCGCGTTCCACACTTTCATGCTGCTGCCGAAAGGAAGATGAACCAAGTAATCATGAGGACTTCATCTAAAAAGCTAGATTCCAGCCATCGTTTTTGACGGTGTGCAATGGTCTAGTGGTTTAGACGCTGGACTCCTGATTGCCAGGCGGTGTTGCCGAGGGTTCGAATCTCGGCGGGGGATCAGAAACCAACATTCAAAATTCCTCTAAAACATGATTGTGTCATTTGAAAAAACACACACAAGCCCGTGCCAGTCCTCGTCTGAGGCCATCCACAGCACTTTCGTCGTACTGTAGCCAGCGCGTTCCACACTTTCATGCTGCTGCCGAAAGGAAGATGAACCAAGTAATCATGAGGACTTCATCTAAAAAGCTAGATTCCAGCCATCGTTTTTGACGGTGTGCAATGGTCTAGTGGTTTAGACGCTGGACTCCTGATTGCCAGGCGGTGTTGCCGAGGGTTCGAATCCCGGCGGGGTATCAGAAACCAACATTCAAAATTCCTCTAAAACATGATTGTGTCATTTGAAAAAACACACACAAGCCCGTGCCAGTCCTCGTCTGAGGCCATCCACAGCACTTTCGTCGTACTGTAGCCAGCGCGTTCCACACTTTCATGCTGCTGCCGAAAGGAAGATGAACCAAGTAATCATGAGGACTTCATCTAAAAAGCTAGATTCCAGCCATCGTTTTTGACGGTGTGCAATGGTCTAGTGGTTTAGACGCTGGACTCCTGATTGCCAGGCGGTGTTGCCGAGGGTTCGAATCCCGGCGGGGGATCAGAAACCAACATTCAAAATTCCTCTAAAACATGATTGTGTCATTTGAAAAAAACACACACAAGCCCGTGCCAGTCCTCGTCTGAGGCCATCCACAGCACTTTCGTCGTACTGTAGCCAGCGCGTTCCACACTTTCATGCTGCTGCCGAAAGGAAGATGAACCAAGTAATCATGAGGACTTCATCTAAAAAGCTAGATTCCAGCCATCGTTTTTGACGGTGTGCAATGGTCTAGTGGTTTAGACGCTGGACTCCTGATTGCCAGGCGGTGTTGCCGAGGGTTCGAATCCCGGCGGGGGATCAGAAACCAACATTCAAAATTCCTCTAAAACATGATTGTGTCATTTGAAAAAAACACACACAAGCCCGTGCCAGTCCTCGTCTGAGGCCATCCACAGCACTTTCGTCGTACTGTAGCCAGCGCGTTCCACACTTTCATGCTGCTGCCGAAAGAAAGGAAGATGAACCTAATTATCATGAGGACTCCATCTAAAAAGCTAGATTCCAGCCATCGTTTTTGACGGTGTGCAATGGTCTAGTGGTTTAGACGCTGGACTCCTGATTGCCAGGCGGTGTTGCCGAGGGTTCGAATCCCGGCGGGGGATCAGAAACCAACATTCAAAATTCCTCTAAAACATGATTGTGTCATTTGAAAAAACACACACAAGCCCGTGCCAGTCCTCGTCTGAGGCCATCCACAGCACTTTCGTCGTACTGTAGCCAGCGCGTTCCACACTTTCATGCTGCTGCCGAAAGGAAGATGAACCAAGTAATCATGAGGACTTCATCTAAAAAGCTAGATTCCAGCCATCGTTTTTGACGGTGTGCAATGGTCTAGTGGTTTAGACGCTGGACTCCTGATTGCCAGGCGGTGTTGCCGAGGGTTCGAATCCCGGCGGGGGATCAGAAACCAACATTCAAAATTCCTCTAAAACATGATTGTGTCATTTGAAAAAACACACACAAGCCCGTGCCAGTCCTCGTCTGAGGCCATCCACAGCACTTTCGTCGTACTGTAGCCAGCGCGTTCCACACTTTCATGCTGCTGCCGAAAGGAAGATGAACCAAGTAATCATGAGGACTTCATCTAAAAAGCTAGATTCCAGCCATCGTTTTTGACGGTGTGCAATGGTCTAGTGGTTTAGACGCTGGACTCCTGATTGCCAGGCGGTGTTGCCGAGGGTTCGAATCCCGGCGGGGGATCAGAAACCAACATTCAAAATTTCTTCTAAAACATGATTGTGTCATTTGAAAAAACACACACAAGCCCGTGCCAGTCCTCGTCTGAGGCCATCCACAGCACTTTCGTCGTACTGTAGCCAGCGCGTTCCACACTTTCATGCTGCTGCCGAAAGGAAGATGAACCAAGTAATCATGAGGACTTCATCTAAAAAGCTAGATTCCAGCCATCGTTTTTGACGGTGTGCAATGGTCTAGTGGTTTAGACGCTGGACTCCTGATTGCCAGGCGGTGTTGCCGAGGGTTCGAATCCCGGCGGGGGATCAGAATCCAACATTCAAAATTCCTCTAAAACATGATTGTGTCATTTGAAAAAACACACACAAGCCCGTGCCAGTCCTCGTCTGAGGCCATCCACAGCACTTTCGTCGTACTGTAGCCAGCGCGTTCCACACTTTCATGCTGCTGCCGAAAGGAAGATGAACCAAGTAATCATGAGGACTTCATCTAAAAAGCTAGATTCCATCCATCGTTTTTGACGGTGTGCAATGGTCTAGTGGTTTAGACGCTGGACTCCTGATTGCCAGGCGGTGTTGCCGAGGGTTCGAATCCCGGCGGGGGATCAGAAACCAACATTCAAAATTCCTCTAAAACATGATTGTGTCATTTGAAAAAACACACACAAGCCCGTGCCAGTCCTCGTCTGAGGCCATCCACAGCACTTTAGTCGTACTGTAGCCAGCGCGTTCCACACTTTCATGCTGCTGCCGAAAGGAAGATGAACCAAGTAATCATGAGGACTTCATCTAAAAAGCTAGATTCCAGCCATCGTTTTTGACGGTGTGCAATGGTCTAGTGGTTTAGACGCTGGACTCCTGATTGCCAGGCGGTGTTGCCGAGGGTTCGAATCTCGGCGGGGGATCAGAAACCAACATTCAAAATTCCTCTAAAACATGATTGTGTCATTTGAAAAAACACACACAAGCCCGTGCCAGTCCTCGTCTGAGGCCATCCACAGCACTTTCGTCGTACTGTAGCCAGCGCGTTCCACACTTTCATGCTGCTGCCGAAAGGAAGATGAACCAAGTAATCATGAGGACTTCATCTAAAAAGCTAGATTCCAGCCATCGTTTTTGACGGTGTGCAATGGTCTAGTGGTTTAGACGCTGGACTCCTGATTGCCAGGCGGTGTTGCCGAGGGTTCGAATCCCGGCGGGGTATCAGAAACCAACATTCAAAATTCCTCTAAAACATGATTGTGTCATTTGAAAAAACACACACAAGCCCGTGCCAGTCCTCGTCTGAGGCCATCCACAGCACTTTCGTCGTACTGTAGCCAGCGCGTTCCACACTTTCATGCTGCTGCCGAAAGGAAGATGAACCAAGTAATCATGAGGACTTCATCTAAAAAGCTAGATTCCAGCCATCGTTTTTGACGGTGTGCAATGGTCTAGTGGTTTAGACGCTGGACTCCTGATTGCCAGGCGGTGTTGCCGAGGGTTCGAATCCCGGCGGGGGATCAGAAACCAACATTCAAAATTCCTCTAAAACATGATTGTGTCATTTGAAAAAAACACACACAAGCCCGTGCCAGTCCTCGTCTGAGGCCATCCACAGCACTTTCGTCGTACTGTAGCCAGCGCGTTCCACACTTTCATGCTGCTGCCGAAAGGAAGATGAACCAAGTAATCATGAGGACTTCATCTAAAAAGCTAGATTCCAGCCATCGTTTTTGACGGTGTGCAATGGTCTAGTGGTTTAGACGCTGGACTCCTGATTGCCAGGCGGTGTTGCCGAGGGTTCGAATCCCGGCGGGGGATCAGAAACCAACATTCAAAATTCCTCTAAAACATGATTGTGTCATTTGAAAAAAACACACACAAGCCCGTGCCAGTCCTCGTCTGAGGCCATCCACAGCACTTTCGTCGTACTGTAGCCAGCGCGTTCCACACTTTCATGCTGCTGCCGAAAGAAAGGAAGATGAACCTAATTATCATGAGGACTCCATCTAAAAAGCTAGATTCCAGCCATCGTTTTTGACGGTGTGCAATGGTCTAGTGGTTTAGACGCTGGACTCCTGATTGCCAGGCGGCGTTGCCGAGGGTTCGAATCCCGGCGGGGGATCAGAAACCAACATTCAAAATTCCTCTAAAACATGATTGTGTCATTTGAAAAAACACACACAAGCCCGTGCCAGTCCTCGTCTGAGGCCATCCACAGCACTTTCGTCGTACTGTAGCCAGCGCGTTCCACACTTTCATGCTGCTGCCGAAAGGAAGATGAACCAAGTAATCATGAGGACTTCATCTAAAAAGCTAGATTCCAGCCATCGTTTTTGACGGTGTGCAATGGTCTAGTGGTTTAGACGCTGGACTCCTGATTGCCAGGCGGTGTTGCCGAGGGTTCGAATCCCGGCGGGGGATCAGAAACCAACATTCAAAATTCCTCTAAAACATGATTGTGTCATTTGAAAAAAACACACACAAGCCCGTGCCAGTCCTCGTCTGAGGCCATCCACAGCACTTTCGTCGTACTGTAGCCAGCGCGTTCCACACTTTCATGCTGCTGCCGAAAGGAAGATGAACCAAGTAATCATGAGGACTTCATCTAAAAAGCTAGATTCCAGCCATCGTTTTTGACGGTGTGCAATGGTCTAGTGGTTTAGACGCTGGACTCCTGATTGCCAGGCGGTGTTGCCGAGGGTTCGAATCCCGGCGGGGGATCAGAAACCAACATTCAAAATTCCTCTAAAACATGATTGTGTCATTTGAAAAAAACACACACAAGCCCGTGCCAGTCCTCGTCTGAGGCCATCCACAGCACTTTCGTCGTACTGTAGCCAGCGCGTTCCACACTTTCATGCTGCTGCCGAAAGAAAGGAAGATGAACCTAATTATCATGAGGACTCCATCTAAAAAGCTAGATTCCAGCCATCGTTTTTGACGGTGTGCAATGGTCTAGTGGTTTAGACGCTGGACTCCTGATTGCCAGGCGGTGTTGCCGAGGGTTCGAATCCCGGCGGGGGATCAGAAACCAACATTCAAAATTCCTCTAAAACATGATTGTGTCATTTGAAAAAACACACACAAGCCCGTGCCAGTCCTCGTCTGAGGCCATCCACAGCACTTTCGTCGTACTGTAGCCAGCGCGTTCCACACTTTCATGCTGCTGCCGAAAGGAAGATGAACCAAGTAATCATGAGGACTTCATCTAAAAAGCTAGATTCCAGCCATCGTTTTTGACGGTGTGCAATGGTCTAGTGGTTTAGACGCTGGACTCCTGATTGCCAGGCGGTGTTGCCGAGGGTTCGAATCCCGGCGGGGGATCAGAAACCAACATTCAAAATTCCTCTAAAACATGATTGTGTCATTTGAAAAAACACACACAAGCCCGTGCCAGTCCTCGTCTGAGGCCATCCACAGCACTTTCGTCGTACTGTAGCCAGCGCGTTCCACACTTTCATGCTGCTGCCGAAAGGAAGATGAACCAAGTAATCATGAGGACTTCATCTAAAAAGCTAGATTCCAGCCATCGTTTTTGACGGTGTGCAATGGTCTAGTGGTTTAGACGCTGGACTCCTGATTGCCAGGCGGTGTTGCCGAGGGTTCGAATCCCGGCGGGGGATCAGAAACCAACATTCAAAATTCCTCTAAAACATGATTGTGTCATTTGAAAAAACACACACAAGCCCGTGCCAGTCCTCGTCTGAGGCCATCCACAGCACTTTCGTCGTACTGTAGCCAGCGCGTTCCACACTTTCATGCTGCTGCCGAAAGGAAGATGAACCAAGTAATCATGAGGACTTCATCTAAAAAGCTAGATTCCAGCCATCGTTTTTGACGGTGTGCAATGGTCTAGTGGTTTAGACGCTGGACTCCTGATTGCCAGGCGGTGTTGCCGAGGGTTCGAATCCCGGCGGGGGATCAGAAACCAACATTCAAAATTCCTCTAAAACATGATTGTGTCATTTGAAAAAACACACACAAGCCCGTGCCAGTCCTCGTCTGAGGCCATCCACAGCACTTTCGTCGTACTGTAGCCAGCGCGTTCCACACTTTCATGCTGCTGCCGAAAGGAAGATGAACCAAGTAATCATGAGGACTTCATCTAAAAAGCTAGATTCCAGCCATCGTTTTTGACGGTGTGCAATGGTCTAGTGGTTTAGACGCTGGACTCCTGATTGCCAGGCGGTGTTGCCGAGGGTTCGAATCCCGGCGGGGTATCAGAAACCAACATTCAAAATTCCTCTAAAACATGATTGTGTCATTTGAAAAAACACACACAAGCCCGTGCCAGTCCTCGTCTGAGGCCATCCACAGCACTTTCGTCGTACTGTAGCCAGCGCGTTCCACACTTTCATGCTGCTGCCGAAAGGAAGATGAACCAAGTAATCATGAGGACTTCATCTAAAAAGCTAGATTCCAGCCATCGTTTTTGACGGTGTGCAATGGTCTAGTGGTTTAGACGCTGGACTCCTGATTGCCAGGCGGTGTTGCCGAGGGTTCGAATCCCGGCGGGGGATCAGAAACCAACATTCAAAATTCCTCTAAAACATGATTGTGTCATTTGAAAAAAACACACACAAGCCCGTGCCAGTCCTCGTCTGAGGCCATCCACAGCACTTTCGTCGTACTGTAGCCAGCGCGTTCCACACTTTCATGCTGCTGCCGAAAGGAAGATGAACCAAGTAATCATGAGGACTTCATCTAAAAAGCTAGATTCCAGCCATCGTTTTTGACGGTGTGCAATGGTCTAGTGGTTTAGACGCTGGACTCCTGATTGCCAGGCGGTGTTGCCGAGGGTTCGAATCCCGGCGGGGGATCAGAAACCAACATTCAAAATTCCTCTAAAACATGATTGTGTCATTTGAAAAAAACACACACAAGCCCGTGCCAGTCCTCGTCTGAGGCCATCCACAGCACTTTCGTCGTACTGTAGCCAGCGCGTTCCACACTTTCATGCTGCTGCCGAAAGAAAGGAAGATGAACCTAGTAATCATGAGGACTCCATCTAAAAAGCTAGATTCCAGCCATCGTTTTTGACGGTGTGCAATGGTCTAGTGGTTTAGACGCTGGACTCCTGATTGCCAGGCGGTGTTGCCGAGGGTTCGAATCCCGGCGGGGGATCTGAAACCAACATTCAAAATTCCTCTAAAACATGATTGTGTCATTTGAAAAAACACACACAAGCCCGTGCCAGTCCTCGTCTGAGGCCATCCACAGCACTTTCGTCGTACTGTAGCCAGCGCGTTCCACACTTTCATGCTGCTGCCGAAAGGAAGATGAACCAAGTAATCATGAGGACTTCATCTAAAAAGCTAGATTCCAGCCATCGTTTTTGACGGTGTGCAATGGTCTAGTGGTTTAGACGCTGGACTCCTGATTGCCAGGCGGTGTTGCCGAGGGTTCGAATCCCGGCGGGGGATCAGAAACCAACATTCAAAATTCCTCTAAAACATGATTGTGTCATTTGAAAAAACGCACACAAGCCCGTGCCAGTCCTCGTCTGAGGCCATCCACAGCACTTTCGTCGTACTGTAGCCAGCGCGTTCCACACTTTCATGCTGCTGCCGAAAGGAAGATGAACCAAGTAATCATGAGGACTTCATCTAAAAAGCTAGATTCCAGCCATCTTTTTTGACGGTGTGCAATGGTCTAGTGGTTTAGACGCTGGACTCCTGATTGCCAGACGGTGTTGCCGAGGGTTCGAATCCCGGCGGGGGATCAGAAACCAACATTCAAAATTCCTCTAAAACATGATTGTGTCATTTGAAAAAACACACACAAGCCCGTGCCAGTCCTCGTCTGAGGCCATCCACAGCACTTTCGTCGTACTGTAGCCAGCGCGTTCCACACTTTCATGCTGCTGCCGAAAGGAAGATGAACCAAGTAATCATGAGGACTTCATCTAAAAAGCTAGATTCCAGCCATCGTTTTTGACGGTGTGCAATGGTCTAGTGGTTTAGACGCTGGACTCCTGATTGCCAGGCGGTGTTGCCGAGGGTTCGAATCCCGGCGGGGGATCAGAAACCAACATTCAAAATTCCTCTAAAACATGATTGTGTCATTTGAAAAAACACACACAAGCCCGTGCCAGTCCTCGTCTGAGGCCATCCACAGCACTTTCGTCGTACTGTAGCCAGCGCGTTCCACACTTTCATGCTGCTGCCGAAAGGAAGATGAACCAAGTAATCATGAGGACTTCATCTAAAAAGCTAGATTCCAGCCATCGTTTTTGACGGTGTGCAATGGTCTAGTGGTTTAGACGCTGGACTCCTGATTGCCAGGCGGTGTTGCCGAGGGTTCGAATCCCGGCGGGGGATCAGAAACCAACATTCAAAATTTCTTCTAAAACATGATTGTGTCATTTGAAAAAACACACACAAGCCCGTGCCAGTCCTCGTCTGAGGCCATCCACAGCACTTTCGTCGTACTGTAGCCAGCGCGTTCCACACTTTCATGCTGCTGCCGAAAGGAAGATGAACCAAGTAATCATGAGGACTTCATCTAAAAAGCTAGATTCCAGCCATCGTTTTTGACGGTGTGCAATGGTCTAGTGGTTTAGACGCTGGACTCCTGATTGCCAGGCGGTGTTGCCGAGGGTTCGAATCCCGGCGGGGGATCAGAATCCAACATTCAAAATTCCTCTAAAACATGATTGTGTCATTTGAAAAAACACACACAAGCCCGTGCCAGTCCTCGTCTGAGTCCATCCACAGCACTTTCGTCGTACTGTAGCCAGCGCGTTCCACACTTTCATGCTGCTGCCGAAAGGAAGATGAACCAAGTAATCATGAGGACTTCATCTAAAAAGCTAGATTCCATCCATCGATTTTGACGGTGTGCAATGGTCTAGTGGTTTAGACGCTGGACTCCTGATTGCCAGGCGGTGTTGCCGAGGGTTCGAATCCCGGCGGGGGATCAGAAACCAACATTCAAAATTCCTCTAAAACATGATTGTGTCATTTGAAAAAACACACACAAGCCCGTGCCAGTCCTCGTCTGAGGCCATCCACAGCACTTTAGTCGTACTGTAGCCAGCGCGTTCCACACTTTCATGCTGCTGCCGAAAGGAAGATGAACCAAGTAATCATGAGGACTTCATCTAAAAAGCTAGATTCCAGCCATCGTTTTTGACGGTGTGCAATGGTCTAGTGGTTTAGACGCTGGACTCCTGATTGCCAGGCGGTGTTGCCGAGGGTTCGAATCTCGGCGGGGGATCAGAAACCAACATTCAAAATTCCTCTAAAACATGATTGTGTCATTTGAAAAAACACACACAAGCCCGTGCCAGTCCTCGTCTGAGGCCATCCACAGCACTTTCGTCGTACTGTAGCCAGCGCGTTCCACACTTTCATGCTGCTGCCGAAAGGAAGATGAACCAAGTAATCATGAGGACTTCATCTAAAAAGCTAGATTCCAGCCATCGTTTTTGACGGTGTGCAATGGTCTAGTGGTTTAGACGCTGGACTCCTGATTGCCAGGCGGTGTTGCCGAGGGTTCGAATCCCGGCGGGGTATCAGAAACCAACATTCAAAATTCCTCTAAAACATGATTGTGTCATTTGAAAAAACACACACAAGCCCGTGCCAGTCCTCGTCTGAGGCCATCCACAGCACTTTCGTCGTCCTGTAGCCAGCGCGTTCCACACTTTCATGCTGCTGCCGAAAGGAAGATGAACCAAGTAATCATGAGGACTTCATCTAAAAAGCTAGATTCCAGCCATCGTTTTTGACGGTGTGCAATGGTCTAGTGGTTTAGACGCTGGACTCCTGATTGCCAGGCGGTGTTGCCGAGGGTTCGAATCCCGGCGGGGGATCAGAAACCAACATTCAAAATTCCTCTAAAACATGATTGTGTCATTTGAAAAAAACACACACAAGCCCGTGCCAGTCCTCGTCTGAGGCCATCCACAGCACTTTCGTCGTACTGTAGCCAGCGCGTTCCACACTTTCATGCTGCTGCCGAAAGGAAGATGAACCAAGTAATCATGAGGACTTCATCTAAAAAGCTAGATTCCAGCCATCGTTTTTGACGGTGTGCAATGGTCTAGTGGTTTAGACGCTGGACTCCTGATTGCCAGGCGGTGTTGCCGAGGGTTCGAATCCCGGCGGGGGATCAGAAACCAACATTCAAAATTCCTCTAAAACATGATTGTGTCATTTGAAAAAAACACACACAAGCCCGTGCCAGTCCTCGTCTGAGGCCATCCACAGCACTTTCGTCGTACTGTAGCCAGCGCGTTCCACACTTTCATGCTGCTGCCGAAAGAAAGGAAGATGAACCTAATTATCATGAGGACTCCATCTAAAAAGCTAGATTCCAGCCATCGTTTTTGACGGTGTGCAATGGTCTAGTGGTTTAGACGCTGGACTCCTGATTGCCAGGCGGTGTTGCCGAGGGTTCGAATCCCGGCGGGGGATCAGAAACCAACATTCAAAATTCCTCTAAAACATGATTGTGTCATTTGAAAAAACACACACAAGCCCGTGCCAGTCCTCGTCTGAGGCCATCCACAGCACTTTCGTCGTACTGTAGCCAGCGCGTTCCACACTTTCATGCTGCTGCCGAAAGGAAGATGAACCAAGTAATCATGAGGACTTCATCTAAAAAGCTAGATTCCAGCCATCGTTTTTGACGGTGTGCAATGGTCTAGTGGTTTAGACGCTGGACTCCTGATTGCCAGGCGGTGTTGCCGAGGGTTCGAATCCCGGCGGGGGATCAGAAACCAACATTCAAAATTCCTCTAAAACATGATTGTGTCATTTGAAAAAACGCACACAAGCCCGTGCCAGTCCTCGTCTGAGGCCATCCACAGCACTTTCGTCGTACTGTAGCCAGCGCGTTCCACACTTTCATGCTGCTGCCGAAAGGAAGATGAACCAAGTAATCATGAGGACTTCATCTAAAAAGCTAGATTCCAGCCATCGTTTTTGACGGTGTGCAATGGTCTAGTGGTTTAGACGCTGGACTCCTGATTGCCAGACGGTGTTGCCGAGGGTTCGAATCCCGGCGGGGGATCAGAAACCAACATTCAAAATTCCTCTAAAACATGATTGTGTCATTTGAAAAAATACACACAAGCCCGTGCCAGTCCTCGTCTGAGGCCATCCACAGCACTTTCGTCGTACTGTAGCCAGCGCGTTCCACACTTTCATGCTGCTGCCGAAAGGAAGATGAACCAAGTAATCATGAGGACTTCATCTAAAAAGCTAGATTCCAGCCATCGTTTTTGACGGTGTGCAATGGTCTAGTGGTTTAGACGCTGGACTCCTGATTGCCAGGCGGTGTTGCCGAGGGTTCGAATCCCGGTGGGGGATCAGAAACCAACATTCAAAATTCCTCTAAAACATGATTGTGTCATTTGAAAAAACACACACAAGCCCGTGCCAGTCCTCGTCTGAGGCCATCCACAGCACTTTCGTCGTACTGTAGCCAGCGCGTTCCACACTTTCATGCTGCTGCCGAAAGGAAGATGAACCAAGTAATCATGAGGACTTCATCTAAAAAGCTAGATTCCAGCCATCGTTTTTGACGGTGTGCAATGGTCTAGTGGTTTAGACGCTGGACTCCTGATTGCCAGGCGGTGTTGCCGAGGGTTCGAATCCCGGCGGGGGATCAGAAACCAACATTCAAAATTCCTCTAAAACATGATTGTGTCATTTGAAAAAACACACACAAGCCCGTGCCAGTCCTCGTCTGAGGCCATCCACAGCACTTTCGTCGTACTGTAGCCAGCGCGTTCCACACTTTCATGCTGCTGCCGAAAGGAAGATGAACCAAGTAATCATGAGGACTTCATCTAAAAAGCTAGATTCCAGCCATCGTTTTTGACGGTGTGCAATGGTCTAGTGGTTTAGACGCTGGACTCCTGATTGCCAGGCGGTGTTGCCGAGGGTTCGAATCCCGGCGGGGGATCAGAAACCAACATTCAAAATTCCTCTAAAACATGATTGTGTCATTTGAAAAAACACACACAAGCCCGTGCCAGTCCTCGTCTGAGGCCATCCACAGCACTTTCGTCGTACTGTAGCCAGCGCGTTCCACACTTTCATGCTGCTGCCGAAAGGAAGATGAACCAAGTAATCATGAGGACTTCATCTAAAAAGCTAGATTCCAGCCATCGTTTTTGACGGTGTGCAATGGTCTAGTGGTTTAGACGCTGGACTCCTGATTGCCAGGCGGTGTTGCCGAGGGTTCGAATCCCGGCGGGATATCAGAAACCAACATTCAAAATTCCTCTAAAAGATGATTGTGTCATTTGAAAAAACACACACAAGCCCGTGCCATTCCTCGTCTGAGGCCATCCACAGCACTTTCGTCGTGCTGTAGCCAGCGCGTTCCACACTTTCATGCTGCTGCCGAAAGGAAGATGAACCAAGTAACATGAGGACTTCATCTAAAAAGCTAGATTCCATCCATCGTTTTTGACGGTGTGCAATGGTCTAGTGGTTTAGACGCTGGACTCCTGATTGCCAGGCGGTGTTGCCGAGGGTTCGAATCCCGGCGGGGGATCAGAAACCAACATTCAAAATTCCTCTAAAACATGATTGTGTCATTTGAAAAAACACACACAAGCCCGTGCCAGTCCTCGTCTGAGGCCATCCACAGCACTTTCGTCGTACTGTAGCCAGCGCGTTCCACACTTTCATGCTGCTGCCGAAAGGAAGATGAACCAAGTAATCATGAGGACTTCATCTAAAAAGCTAGATTCCAGCCATCGTTTTTGACGGTGTGCAATGGTCTAGTGGGTTAGACGCTGGACTCCTGATTGCCAGGCGGTGTTGCCGAGGGTTCGAATCCCGGCGGGGGATCAGAAACCAACATTCAAAATTCCTCTAAAACATGATTGTGTCATTTGAAAAAACACACACAAGCCCGTGCCAGTCCTCGTCTGAGGCCATCCACAGCACTTTCGTCGTACTGTAGCCAGCGCGTTCCACACTTTCATGCTGCTGCCGAAAGGAAGATGAACCAAGTAATCATGAGGACTTCATCTAAAAAGCTAGATTCCAGCCATCGTTTTTGACGGTGTGCAATGGTCTAGTGGTTTAGACGCTGGACTCCTGATTGCCAGGCGGTGTTGCCGAGGGTTCGAATCCCGGCGGGGGATCAGAAACCAACATTCAAAATTCCTCTAAAACATGATTGTGTCATTTGAAAAAAACACACGCAAGCCCGTGCCAGTCCTCGTCTGAGGCCATCCACAGCACTTTCGTCGTACTGTAGCCAGCGCGTTCCACACTTTCATGCTGCTGCCGAAAGGAAGATGAACCAAGTAATCATGAGGACTTCATCTAAAAAGCTAGATTCCAGCCATCGTTTTTGACGGTGTGCAATGGTCTAGTGGTTTAGACGCTGGACTCCTGATTGCCAGGCGGTGTTGCCGAGGGTTCGAATCCCGGCGGGATATCAGAAACCAACATTCAAAATTCCTCTAAAAGATGATTGTGTCATTTGAAAAAACACACACAAGCCCGTGCCAGTCCTCGTCTGAGGCCATCCACAGCACTTTCGTCGTACTGTAGCCAGCGCGTTCCACACTTTCATGCTGCTGCCGAAAGGAAGATGAACCAAGTAATCATGAGGACTTCATCTAAAAAGCTAGATTCCAGCCATCGTTTTTGACGGTGTGCAATGGTCTAGTGGTTTAGACGCTGGACTCCTGATTGCCAGGCGGTGTTGACGAGGGTTCGAATCCCGGCGCGGGATCAGAAACCAACATTCAAAATTCCTCTAAAACATGATTGTGTCATTTGAAAAAACACACACAAGCCCGTGCCAGTCCTCGTCTGAGGCCATCCACAGCACTTTCGTCGTACTGTAGCCAGCGCGTTCCACACTTTCATGCTGCTGCCGAAAGGAAGATGAACCAAGTAATCATGAGGACTTCATCTAAAAAGCTAGATTCCAGCCATCGTTTTTGACGGTGTGCAATGGTCTAGTGGTTTAGACGCTGGACTCCTGATTGCCAGGCGGTGTTGCCGAGGGTTCGAACCCCGGCGGGGGATCAGAAACCAACATTCAAAATTCCTCTAAAACATGATTGTGTCATTTGAAAAAAACACACACAAGCCCGTGCCAGTCCTCGTCTGAGGCCATCCACAGCACTTTCGTCGTACTGTAGCCAGCGCGTTCCACACTTTCATGCTGCTGCCGAAAGGAAGATGAACCAAGTAATCATGAGGACTTCATCTAAAAAGCTAGATTCCAGCCATCGTTTTTGACGGTGTGCAATGGTCTAGTGGTTTAGACGCTGGACTCCTGATTGCCAGGCGGTGTTCCCGAGGGTTCGAATCCCGGCGGGGGATCAGAAACCAACATTCAAAATTCCTCTAAAACATGATTGTGTCATTTGAAAAAACACACACAAGCCCGTGCCAGTCCTCGTCTGAGGCCATCCACAGCACTTTCGTCGTACTGTAGCCAGCGCGTTCCACACTTTCATGCTGCTGCCGAAAGGAAGATGAACCAAGTAATCATGAGGACTTCATCTAAAAAGCTAGATTCCAGCCATCGTTTTTGACGGTGTGCAATGGTCTAGTGGTTTAGACGCTGGACTCCTGATTGCCAGGCGGTGTTGCCGAGGGTTCGAATCCCGGCGGGGGATCAGAAACCAACATTCAAAATTCCTCTAAAACATGATTGTGTCATTTGAAAAAACACACACAGGCCCGTGCCATTCCTCGTCTGAGGCCATCCACAGCACTTTCGTCGTACTGTAGCCAGCGCGTTCCACACTTTCATGCTGCTGCCGAAAGGAAGATGAACCAAGTAATCATGAGGACTTCATCTAAAAAGCTAGATTCCAGCCATCGTTTGTGACGGTGTGCAATGGTCTAGTGGTTTAGACGCTGGACTCCTGATTGCCAGGCGGTGTTGCCGAGGGTTCGAATCCCGGCGGAGGATCAGAAACCAACATTCAAAATTCCTCTAAAACATGATTGTGTCATTTGAAAAAAACACACACAAGCCCGTGCCAGTCCTCGTCTGAGGCCATCCACAGCACTTTCGTCGTACTGTAGCCAGCGCGTTCCACACTTTCATGCTGCTGCTGAAAGGAAGATGAACCTAGTAATCATGAGGACTCCATCTAAAAAGCTAGATTCCAGCCATCGTTTTTGACGGTGTGCAATGGTCTAGTGGTTTAGACGCTGGACTCCTGATTGCCAGGCGGTGTTGCCGAGGGTTCGAATCCCGGCGGGATATCAGAAACCAACATTCAAAATTCCTCTAAAAGATGATTGTGTCATTTGAAAAAACACACACAAGCCCGTGCCAGTCCTCGTCTGAGGCCATCCACAGCACTTTCGTCGTGCTGTAGCCAGCGCGTTCCACACTTTCATGCTGCTGCCGAAAGGAAGATGAACCAAGTAATCATGAGGACTTCATCTTAAAAGCTAGATTCCATCCATCGTTTTTGACGGTGTGCAATGGTCTAGTGGTTTAGACGCTGGACTCCTGATTGCCAGGCGGTGTTGCCGAGGGTTCGAATCCCGGCGGGGGATCAGAAACCAACATTCAAAATTCCTCTAAAACATGATTGTGTCATTTGAAAAAACACACACAAGCCCGTGCCAGTCCTCGTCTGAGGCCATCCACAGCACTTTCGTCGTACTGTAGCCAGCGCGTTCCACACTTTCATGCTGCTGCCGAAAGGAAGATGAACCAAGTAATCATGAGGACTTCATCTAAAAAGCTAGATTCCAGCCATCGTTTTTGACGGTGAGCAATAGTCTAGTGGTTTAGACGCTGGACTCCTGATTGCCAGGCGGTGTTGCCGAGGGTTCGAATCCCGGCGGGGGATCAGAAACAAACATTCAAAATTCCTCTAAAACATGATTGTGTCATTTGAAAAAACACACACAAGCCCGTGCCAGTCCTCGTCTGAGGCCATCCACAGCACTTTCGTCGTACTGTAGCCAGCGCGTTCCACACTTTCATGCTGCTGCCGAAAGGAAGATGAACCAAGTAATCATGAGGACTTCATCTAAAAAGCTAGATTCCAGCCATCGTTTTTGACGGTGTGCAATGGTATAGTGGTTTAGACGCTGGACTCCTGATTGCCAGGCGGTGTTGCCGAGGGTTCGAATCCCGGCGGGGGATCAGAAACAAACATTCAAAATTCCTCTAAAACATGATTGTGTCATTTGAAAAAACACACACAAGCCCGTGCCAGTCCTCGTCTGAGGCCATCCACAGCACTTTCGTCGTACTGTAGCCAGCGCGTTCCACACTTTCATGCTGCTGCCGAAAGGAAGATGAACCAAGTAATCATGAGGACTCCATCTAAAAAGCTAGATTCCAGCCATCGTTTTTGACGGTGTGCAATGGTCTAGTGGTTTAGACGGTGGACTCCTGATTGCCAGGCGGTGTTGCCGAGGGTTCGAATCCCGGCGGGGGATCAGAAACCAACATTCAAAATTCCTCTAAAACATGATTGTGTCATTTGAAAAAACACACACAAGCCCGTGCCAGTCCTCGTCTGAGGCCATCCACAGCACTTTCGTCGTACTGTAGCCAGCGCGTTCCACACTTTCATGCTGCTGCCGAAAGGAAGATGAACCAAGTAATCATGAGGACTTCATCTAAAAAGCTAGATTCCAGCCATCGTTTTTGACGGTGTGCAATGGTCTAGTGGTTTAGACGCTGGACTCCTGATTGCCAGGCGGTGTTGCCGAGGGTTCGAATCCCGGCGGGGGATCAGAAACCAACATTCAAAATTCCTCTAAAACATGATTGTGTCATTTGAAAAAACACACACAAGCCCGTGCCAGTCCTCGTCTGAGGCCATCCACAGCACTTTCGTCGTACTGTAGCCAGCGCGTTCCACACTTTCATGCTGCTGCCGAAAGGAAGATGAACCAAGTAATCATGAGGACTTCATCTAAAAAGCTAGATTCCAGCCATCGTTTTTGACGGTGTGCAATGGTCTAGTGGTTTAGACGCTGGACTCCTGATTGCCAGGCGGTGTTGCCGAGGGTTCGAATCCCGGCGGGATATCAGAAACCAACATTCAAAATTCCTCTAAAAGATGATTGTGTCATTTGAAAAAACACACACAAGCCCGTGCCAGTCCTCGTCTGAGGCCATCCACAGCACTTTCGTCGTACTGTAGCCAGCGCGTTCCACACTTTCATGCTGCTGCCGAAAGGAAGATGAACCAAGTAATCATGAGGACTTCATCTAAAAAGCTAGATTCCAGCCATCGTTTTTGACGGTGTGCAATGGTCTAGTGGTTTAGACGCTGGACTCCTGATTGCCAGGCGGTGTTGCCGAGGGTTCGAATCCCGGCGCGGGATCAGAAACCAACATTCAAAATTCCTCTAAAACATGATTGTGTCATTTGAAAAAACACACACAAGCCCGTGCCAGTCCTCGTCTGAGGCCATCCACAGCACTTTCGTCGTACTGTAGCCAGCGCGTTCCACACTTTCATGCTGCTGCCGAAAGGAAGATGAACCAAGTAATCATGAGGACTTCATCTAAAAAGCTAGATTCCAGCCATCGTTTTTGACGGTGTGCAATGGTCTAGTGGTTTAGACGCTGGACTCCTGATTGCCAGGCGGTGTTGCCGAGAGTTCGAACCCCGGCGGGAGATCAGAAACCAACATTCAAAATTCCTCTAAAACATGATTGTGTCATTTGAAAAAAACACACACAAGCCCGTGCCAGTCCTCGTCTGAGGCCATCCACAGCACTTTCGTCGTACTGTAGCCAGCGCGTTCCACACTTTCATGCTGCTGCCGAAAGGAAGATGAACCAAGTAATCATGAGGACTTCATCTAAAAAGCTAGATTCCAGCCATCGTTTTTGACGGTGTGCAATGGTCTAGTGGTTTAGACGCTGGACTCCTGATTGCCAGGCGGTGTTGCCGAGGGTTCGAATCCCGGCGGGGGATCAGAAACCAACATTCAAAATTCCTCTAAAACATGATTGTGTCATTTGAAAAAACACACACAAGCCCGTGCCAGTCCTCGTCTGAGGCCATCCACAGCACTTTCGTCGTACTGTAGCCAGCGCGTTCCACACTTTCATGCTGCTGCCGAAAGGAAGATGAACCAAGTAATCATGAGGACTTCATCTAAAAAGCTAGATTCCAGCCATCGTTTTTGACGGTGTGCAATGGTCTAGTGGTTTAGACGCTGGACTCCTGATTGCCAGGCGGTGTTGCCGAGGGTTCGAATCCCAGCGGGGGATCAGAAACCAACATTCAAAATTCCTCTAAAACATGATTGTGTCATTTGAAAAAAACACACGCAAGCCCGTGCCAGTCCTCGTCTGAGGCCATCCACAGCACTTTCGTCGTACTGTAGCCAGCGCGTTCCACACTTTCATGCTGCTGCCGAAAGGAAGATGAACCAAGTAATCATGAGGACTTCATCTAAAAAGCTAGATTCCAGCCATCGTTTTTGACGGTGTGCAATGGTCTAGTGGTTTAGACGCTGGACTCCTGATTGCCAGGCGGTGTTGCCGAGGGTTCGAATCCCGGCGGGATATCAGAAACCAACATTCAAAATTCCTCTAAAAGATGATTGTGTCATTTGAAAAAACACACACAAGCCCGTGCCAGTCCTCGTCTGAGGCCATCCACAGCACTTTCGTCGTACTGTAGCCAGCGCGTTCCACACTTTCATGCTGCTGCCGAAAGGAAGATGAACCAAGTAATCATGAGGACTTCATCTAAAAAGCTAGATTCCAGCCATCGTTTTTGACGGTGTGCAATGGTCTAGTGGTTTAGACGCTGGACTCCTGATTGCCAGGCGGTGTTGACGAGGGTTCGAATCCCGGCGCGGGATCAGAAACCAACATTCAAAATTCCTCTAAAACATGATTGTGTCATTTGAAAAAACACACACAAGCCCGTGCCAGTCCTCGTCTGAGGCCATCCACAGCACTTTCGTCGTACTGTAGCCAGCGCGTTCCACACTTTCATGCTGCTGCCGAAAGGAAGATGAACCAAGTAATCATGAGGACTTCATCTAAAAAGCTAGATTCCAGCCATCGTTTTTGACGGTGTGCAATGGTCTAGTGGTTTAGACGCTGGACTCCTGATTGCCAGGCGGTGTTGCCGAGGGTTCGAACCCCGGCGGGGGATCAGAAACCAACATTCAAAATTCCTCTAAAACATGATTGTGTCATTTGAAAAAAACACACACAAGCCCGTGCCAGTCCTCGTCTGAGGCCATCCACAGCACTTTCGTCGTATTGTAGCCAGCGCGTTCCACACTTTCATGCTGCTGCCGAAAGGAAGATGAACCAAGTAATCATGAGGACTTCATCTAAAAAGCTAGATTCCAGCCATCGTTTTTGACGGTGTGCAATGGTCTAGTGGTTTAGACGCTGGACTCCTGATTGCCAGGCGGTGTTCCCGAGGGTTCGAATCCCGGCGGGGGATCAGAAACCAACATTCAAAATTCCTCTAAAACATGATTGTGTCATTTGAAAAAACACACACAAGCCCGTGCCAGTCCTCGTCTGAGGCCATCCACAGCACTTTCGTCGTACTGTAGCCAGCGCGTTCCACACTTTCATGCTGCTGCCGAAAGGAAGATGAACCAAGTAATCATGAGGACTTCATCTAAAAAGCTAGATTCCAGCCATCGTTTTTGACGGTGTGCAATGGTCTAGTGGTTTAGACGCTGGACTCCTGATTGCCAGGCGGTGTTGCCGAGGGTTCGAATCCCGGCGGGGGATCAGAAACCAACATTCAAAATTCCTCTAAAACATGATTGTGTCATTTGAAAAAACACACACAGGCCCGTGCCAGTCCTCGTCTGAGGCCATCCACAGCACTTTCGTCGTACTGTAGCCAGCGCGTTCCACACTTTCATGCTGCTGCCGAAAGGAAGATGAACCAAGTAATCATGAGGACTTCATCTAAAAAGCTAGATTCCAGCCATCGTTTGTGACGGTGTGCAATGGTCTAGTGGTTTAGACGCTGGACTCCTGATTGCCAGGCGGTGTTGCCGAGGGTTCGAATCCCGGCGGGGGATCAGAAACCAACATTCAAAATTCCTCTAAAACATGATTGTGTCATTTGAAAAAAACACACACAAGCCCGTGCCAGTCCTCGTCTGAGGCCATCCACAGCACTTTCGTCGTACTGTAGCCAGCGCGTTCCACACTTTCATGCTGCTGCTGAAAGGAAGATGAACCTAGTAATCATGAGGACTCCATCTAAAAAGCTAGATTCCAGCCATCGTTTTTGACGGTGTGCAATGGTCTAGTGGTTTAGACGCTGGACTCCTGATTGCCAGGCGGTGTTGCCGAGGGTTCGAATCCCGGCGGGATATCAGAAACCAACATTCAAAATTCCTCTAAAAGATGATTGTGTCATTTGAAAAAACACACACAAGCCCGTGCCAGTCCTCGTCTGAGGCCATCCACAGCACTTTCGTCGTGCTGTAGCCAGCGCGTTCCACACTTTCATGCTGCTGCCGAAAGGAAGATGAACCAAGTAATCATGAGGACTTCATCTTAAAAGCTAGATTCCATCCATCGTTTTTGACGGTGTGCAATGGTCTAGTGGTTTAGACGCTGGACTCCTGATTGCCAGGCGGTGTTGCCGAGGGTTCGAATCCCGGCGGGGGATCAGAAACCAACATTCAAAATTCCTCTAAAACATGATTGTGTCATTTGAAAAAACACACACAAGCCCGTGCCAGTCCTCGTCTGAGGCCATCCACAGCACTTTCGTCGTACTGTAGCCAGCGCGTTCCACACTTTCATGCTGCTGCCGAAAGGAAGATGAACCAAGTAATCATGAGGACTTCATCTAAAAAGCTAGATTCCAGCCATCGTTTTTGACGGTGAGCAATAGTCTAGTGGTTTAGACGCTGGACTCCTGATTGCCAGGCGGTGTTGCCGAGGGTTCGAATCCCGGCGGGGGATCAGAAACAAACATTCAAAATTCCTCTAAAACATGATTGTGTCATTTGAAAAAACACACACAAGCCCGTGCCAGTCCTCGTCTGAGGCCATCCACAGCACTTTCGTCGTACTGTAGCCAGCGCGTTCCACACTTTCATGCTGCTGCCGAAAGGAAGATGAACCAAGTAATCATGAGGACTTCATCTAAAAAGCTAGATTCCAGCCATCGTTTTTGACGGTGTGCAATGGTATAGTGGTTTAGACGCTGGACTCCTGATTGCCAGGCGGTGTTGCCGAGGGTTCGAATCCCGGCGGGGGATCAGAAACAAACATTCAAAATTCCTCTAAAACATGATTGTGTCATTTGAAAAAACACACACAAGCCCGTGCCAGTCCTCGTCTGAGGCCATCCACAGCACTTTCGTCGTACTGTAGCCAGCGCGTTCCACACTTTCATGCTGCTGCCGAAAGGAAGATGAACCAAGTAATCATGAGGACTCCATCTAAAAAGCTAGATTCCAGCCATCGTTTTTGACGGTGTGCAATGGTCTAGTGGTTTAGACGGTGGACTCCTGATTGCCAGGCGGTGTTGCCGAGGGTTCGAATCCCGGCGGGGGATCAGAAACCAACATTCAAAATTCCTCTAAAACATGATTGTGTCATTTGAAAAAACACACACAAGCCCGTGCCAGTCCTCGTCTGAGGCCATCCACAGCACTTTCGTCGTACTGTAGCCAGCGCGTTCCACACTTTCATGCTGCTGCCGAAAGGAAGATGAACCAAGTAATCATGAGGACTTCATCTAAAAAGCTAGATTCCAGCCATCGTTTTTGACGGTGTGCAATGGTCTAGTGGTTTAGACGCTGGACTCCTGATTGCCAGGCGGTGTTGCCGAGGGTTCGAATCCCGGCGGGGGATCAGAAACCAACATTCAAAATTCCTCTAAAACATGATTGTGTCATTTGAAAAAACACACACAAGCCCGTGCCAGTCCTCGTCTGAGGCCATCCACAGCACTTTCGTCGTACTGTAGCCAGCGCGTTCCACACTTTCATGCTGCTGCCGAAAGGAAGATGAACCAAGTAATCATGAGGACTTCATCTAAAAAGCTAGATTCCAGCCATCGTTTTTGACGGTGTGCAATGGTCTAGTGGTTTAGACGCTGGACTCCTGATTGCCAGGCGGTGTTGCCGAGGGTTCGAATCCCGGCGGGATATCAGAAACCAACATTCAAAATTCCTCTAAAAGATGATTGTGTCATTTGAAAAAACACACACAAGCCCGTGCCAGTCCTCGTCTGAGGCCATCCACAGCACTTTCGTCGTACTGTAGCCAGCGCGTTCCACACTTTCATGCTGCTGCCGAAAGGAAGATGAACCAAGTAATCATGAGGACTTCATCTAAAAAGCTAGATTCCAGCCATCGTTTTTGACGGTGTGCAATGGTCTAGTGGTTTAGACGCTGGACTCCTGATTGCCAGGCGGTGTTGCCGAGGGTTCGAATCCCGGCGCGGGATCAGAAACCAACATTCAAAATTCCTCTAAAACATGATTGTGTCATTTGAAAAAACACACACAAGCCCGTGCCAGTCCTCGTCTGAGGCCATCCACAGCACTTTCGTCGTACTGTAGCCAGCGCGTTCCACACTTTCATGCTGCTGCCGAAAGGAAGATGAACCAAGTAATCATGAGGACTTCATCTAAAAAGCTAGATTCCAGCCATCGTTTTTGACGGTGTGCAATGGTCTAGTGGTTTAGACGCTGGACTCCTGATTGCCAGGCGGTGCCGCCGAGAGTTCGAACCCCGGCGGGAGATCAGAAACCAACATTCAAAATTCCTCTAAAACATGATTGTGTCATTTGAAAAAAACACACACAAGCCCGTGCCAGTCCTCGTCTGAGGCCATCCACAGCACTTTCGTCGTACTGTAGCCAGCGCGTTCCACACTTTCATGCTGCTGCCGAAAGGAAGATGAACCAAGTAATCATGAGGACTTCATCTAAAAAGCTAGATTCCAGCCATCGTTTTTGACGGTGTGCAATGGTCTAGTGGTTTAGACGCTGGACTCCTGATTGCCAGGCGGTGTTGCCGAGGGTTCGAATCCCGGCGGGGGATCAGAAACCAACATTCAAAATTCCTCTAAAACATGATTGTGTCATTTGAAAAAACACACACAAGCCCGTGCCAGTCCTCGTCTGAGGCCATCCACAGCACTTTCGTCGTACTGTAGCCAGCGCGTTCCACACTTTCATGCTGCTGCCGAAAGGAAGATGAACCAAGTAATCATGAGGACTTCATCTAAAAAGCTAGATTCCAGCCATCGTTTTTGACGGTGTGCAATGGTCTAGTGGTTTAGACGCTGGACTCCTGATTGCCAGGCGGTGTTGCCGAGGGTTCGAATCCCGGCGGGGGATCAGAAACCAACATTCAAAATTCCTCTAAAACATGATTGTGTCATTTGAAAAAACACACACAGGCCCGTGCCAGTCCTCGTCTGAGGCCATCCACAGCACTTTCGTCGTACTGTAGCCAGCGCGTTCCACACTTTCATGCTGCTGCCGAAAGGAAGATGAACCAAGTAATCATGAGGACTTCATCTAAAAAGCTAGATTCCAGCCATCGTTTTTGACGGTGTGCAATGGTCTAGTGGTTTAGACGCTGGACTCCTGATTGCCAGGCGGTGTTGCCGAGGGTTCGAATCCCGGCGGGGGATCAGAAACCAACATTCAAAATTCCTCTAAAACATGATTGTGTCATTTGAAAAAAACACACACAAGCCCGTGCCAGTCCTCGTCTGAGGCCATCCACAGCACTTTCGTCGTACTGTAGCCAGCGCGTTCCACACTTTCATGCTGCTGCTGAAAGGAAGATGAACCTAGTAATCATGAGGACTCCATCTAAAAAGCTAGATTCCAGCCATCGTTTTTGACGGTGTGCAATGGTCTAGTGGTTTAGACGCTGGACTCCTGATTGCCAGGCGGTGGTGCCGAGGGTTCGAATCCCGGCGGGATATCAGAAACCAACATTCAAAATTCCTCTAAAAGATGATTGTGTCATTTGAAAAAACACACACAAGCCCGTGCCAGTCCTCGTCTGAGGCCATCCACAGCACTTTCGTCGTGCTGTAGCCAGCGCGTTTCACACTTTCATGCTGCTGCCGAAAGGAAGATGAACCAAGTAATCATGAGGACTTCATCTTAAAAGCTAGAATCCATCCATCGTTTTTGACGGTGTGCAATGGTCTAGTGGTTTAGACGCTGGACTCCTGATTGCCAGGCGGTGTTGCCGAGGGTTCGAATCCCGGCGGGGGATCAGAAACCAACATTCAAAATTCCTCTAAAACATGATTGTGTCATTTGAAAAAACACACACAAGCCCTTGCCAGTCCTCGTCTGAGGCCATCCACAGCACTTTCGTCGTACTGTAGCCAGCGCGTTCCACACTTTCATGCTGCTGTCGAAAGGAAGATGAACCAAGTAATCATGAGGACTTCATCTAAAAAGCTAGATTCCAGCCATCGTTTTTGACGGTGTGCAATGGTCTAGTGGTTTAGACGCTGGACTCCTGATTGCCAGGCGGTGTTGCCGAGGGTTCGAATCCCGGCGGGGGATCAGAAACAAACATTCAAAATTCCTCTAAAACATGATTGTGTCATTTGAAAAAACACACACAAGCCCGTGCCAGTCCTCGTCTGAGGCCATCCACAGCACTTTCCTCGTACTGTAGCCAGCGCGTTCCACACTTTCATGCTGCTGCCGAAAGGAAGATGAACCAAGTAATCATGAGGACTTCATCTAAAAAGCTAGATTTCAGCCATCGTTTTTGACGGTGTGCAATGGTCTAGTGGTTTAGACGCTGGACTCCTGATTGCCAGGCGGTGTTGCCGAGGGTTCGAATCCCGGCGGGGGATCAGAAACAAACATTCAAAATTCCTCTAAAACATGATTGTGTCATTTGAAAAAACACACACAAGCCCGTGCCAGTCCTCGTCTGAGGCCATCCACAGCACTTTCGTCGTACTGTAGCCAGCGCGTTCCACACTTTCATGCTGCTGCCGAAAGGAAGATGAACCAAGTAATCATGAGGACTTCATCTAAAAAGCTAGATTCCAGCCATCGTTTTTGACGGTGTGCAATGGTCTAGTGGTTTAGACGCTGGACTCCTGATTGCCAGGCGGTGTTGCCGAGGGTTCGAATCCCGGCGGGGGATCAGAAACAAACATTCAAAATTCCTCTAAAACATGATTGTGTCATTTGAAAAAACACACACAAGCCCGTGCCAGTCCTCGTCTGAGGCCATCCACAGCACTTTCGTCGTACTGTAGCCAGCGCGTTCCACACTTTCATGCTGCTGCCGAAAGGAAGATGAACCAAGTAATCATGAGGACTCCATCTAAAAAGCTAGATTCCAGCCATCGTTTTTGACGGTGTGCAATGGTCTAGTGGTTTAGACGCTGGACTCCTGATTGCCAGGCGGTGTTGCCGAGGGTTCGAATCCCGGCGGGGGATCAGAAACCAACATTCAAAATTCCTCTAAAACATGATTGTGTCATTTGAAAAAACACACACAAGCCCGTGCCAGTCCTCGTCTGAGGCCATCCACAGCACTTTCGTCGTACTGTAGCCAGCGCGTTCCACACTTTCCTGCTGCTGCCGAAAGGAAGATGAACCAAGTAATCATGAGGACTTCATCTAAAAAGCTAGATTCCAGCCATCGTTTTTGACGGTGTGCAATGGTCTAGTGGTTTAGACGCTGGACTCCTGATTGCCAGGCGGTGTTGCCGAGGGTTCGAATCCCGGCGGGGGATCAGAAACCAACATTCAAAATTCCTCTAAAACATGATTGTGTCATTTGAAAAAACACACACAAGCCCGTGCCAGTCCTCGTCTGAGGCCATCCACAGCACTTTCGTCGTACTGTAGCCAGCGCGTTCCACACTTTCATGCTGCTGCCGAAAGGAAGATGAATCAAGTAATCATGAGGACTTCATCTAAAAAGCTAGATTCCAGCCATCGTTTTTGACGGTGTGCAATGGTCTAGTGGTTTAGACGCTGGACTCCTGATTGCCAGGCGGTGTTGCCGAGGGTTCGAATCCCGGCGGGGGATCAGAAACCAACATTCAAAATTCCTCTAAAACATGATTGTGTCATTTGAAAAAACACACACATACAACCATATATACTCGGTAAGAGCGATTGTGTCTTTGAAGGTAATTTAAATCCCCCCCCCCCCCCCCCCCATTCGATAAAAACAGTTTATGTGAATAGCAATATGCACTCCTCCCTCCCCTCCTCGTTATAACACGATGTTTTGCAGACGAGAGCCTCCCTCATCAAAAACGGTCGGCGTGGTTGATCTTAATGTTATCGGGAAAGTGACCGGCAATTTGAGCCTCCTATCTGGTAAAAGCGGACGTGCATCTCACGACGAGGCCCACTGAGTAAAAACTTCCAAACATTGCAGGTGAGGCGTCTCGTGAAAAATAGTCGAAAGTAGCCGGCTTAACTCGGACAAGACAAGCCCCCCCCCCCCCCCCCCCCCCCCCTCGAAAAAATGGACACTTTATCTCTAGGCATAGGACCTCACGGTAAAAAGCACACTGCCCATTGCAGAACGAGGACCCTCCTCCTCCTTCATAAGACGTGGACGGTGCAGTGGAGACTAGGTAGCCATCCGATAAAAGGCGGACAGTTGAATGCATGCACCCCCCCCCCCCCCCCCACTCACGCCCAGAAAAACGAACCAAGCATATTTTTCTTGATACCACTTCCAATTGGAATTGCTGAAGGGAAGTTAGCTTACGTTTGCTAAAATGCATAAAACATATTTCCAATATTTATTTGCCTTTTTGCATTGGCTTAGCACCACATCCCATCTATTTTTGCTCTAGTGGATCGTAAGTTCATTCTGATTTTTGAAACTTTGTCACTCATACACACATGAAACGCGAAATTGTTTTGCCGGTGAACGAAGCCGGAGAAAACCACCGACCTGCGGCGAGTAATTATTAGACTCTAACTTTTGAACCTGGTGGAAACGAAGTTGATAGTGTCAGAAGACAAGTATTCTACCGCGTACTGTTGTGCTGTGTTCGGTAGTACACAATGACACTAAGAGCCCTGTCAAATGACACATTGCAATCGATGAATTGGAATCATGATCGAAAACGACGCCGTGATCGTTCAGTTTGATCAATGCTGATCAATGAACCACCGTGCTTCGCAAACTCGATTCTAATGTTCTATCTGTAACAGTTATTCAAGATTCTGATCCACTTCGCATTGTGAAAAAAGAAGTACTTGTTTAAATCTCATCTATTAATATTGATAAAATGCAAAACATTGCCTGCATGACCTTCATATGGAAAGCGAACATATATATAACGTTGCCTAAATGACTCCCATAGTTGTAGTAGCAATATGAGGGAATTTCATTTAAAACCATCTTCTCTGGATCCCCCAACCAGAATGCTTTTGTATTTGGTATACAGCATCTTTAGGGAGGTAAAATTCATGATTGTTCAAATCGGGTCTCTGGGCTAATATTTGGGTCCCCTATGGTAGCCCAAATTTCAACTTAGTGCAATATGGGGAAATTTCTTTAAAAATCTTCTCCTTCAGATCCCGCATTCAGAAGCTTTCACATTTGGTATACAGCGTCCTGGTGGTGGAAGGGAAGGGAAGGGCTCAGACTCAAGTTTGTTCAAGTTAATTTTATTGGTTGATAGTTGGACTCTCATGTTTTGCATTACTGGAAATCGGGGCATTATTTCTGTGGTAAATAATCCTCCTATAAACCCCCGATATGTTCAACCAACGTCTGATTTTTCTTATTTTGTCATCCACATGAGAACCACGTGTGGGATCCTGCAGGTTCCGTCCTGTCAGGAATGTCATCCGAATTCGTCAAAATCATGACATACGAATCATCAGTTCGCTCTGATACCACTCCAGACTCTCCGGGGGCGTAGCTAGGGTTTGCTTTTGAGGAGGTCGGGGCATATTTTTTAACGGCTGCCAGGTCGATATATGGAACGGGCATATACCGAGGCTGGGGGGAGAGGTAGGTATGGACCTCCCATTGGTGTGTGTGTGTGGGGGGAGGGGGCTACTCCCAATCCCCACCCCGCCAATCGGAGGGCCATACCCATCACACCTCAGGTCTACGTTATTCCCTGCCATTGGTGGGTTTCGGGAAGGGGTCTACCCGAGAAAATTTTGAAAATACCCTCGGAGTGAATCTGGGCGCCTCTGATGCTTTAATTTTCCCATTTTGAGTGGACACTAAATTTAAAGGGAAGGGGCAGACACCCCCCCCCCCCAGGCTACGCAACTCTTGGTGATAATTTACTGGCATCTGGGGGTAACAGTGGACCTTTCGTATTTGCCATACCCTTTGGACTCCGGATAATTATGGCCAACCAGCGTCTGATGCGACCTGGTATTCCTTGATCCGAGCCGAAATCAGTGAATCATTAGTAACCGCTGAGACCACACCAGACTTTCAGATATTGTTTCTTATTGGCATCCGGTTCGAAAAGAGGAGTTTTCTTTGTTTGCTATCTCTTGTGAACTCCGGGTGGGTTCCACCAGGGTCCGTCCCGGCCTACTATTCATCAGAACGAGCTCAAATCATGATAATAATCATCATAATTTCACCATCCCCAACACAGTCCACAATCTCGCCACCCCCCCCCCCCCCCCACCCCCTTTGCATCACATAGGACAGAAGGCGGGAAGGAGGTCGAAGACGAGATGTAAGTTAACCGACCTAAACCTGGATCACATACCGATTCTGATCAATCCAACCACCCATCCACCAAATCCACTTTTTAGGTACCCGAGGAGATGGAGGAGGACAGACCACCATACGACTTCCAGAACATGTCCTGGGATGAATTTACCAACCTTGCAGACGACTGCTTGAGAACGGAAAACGGCACAGTAAAAATCAACTCCATCGGCACAATGAAACAATATCAAGACAACTTAAGATCACATATGCCAGAAATCAGCACATGACCCTGAACTGTTTCACTAACAAATAAGATACCATAAAAAACGAAACCAGAATTTCAACCGCGGATCGTCCTCCAAATTCTTCATACTTTTCCCTCCTTCTCCACGCCCATGTGCCACAAAAGTAGGCAGCTGTGGAGGGTCTCAAGGAGCTTGCCCCACACTGTCCTTACATGCCTTCGGCGCAGAGAAATCATTTGATCGTACCGTCCCCTGAATTCCGAAGTGTTCTGTGTGACAGTTGGCACAGAGAACACATTGGAACTCAGGGGACGATATATCGAATTCAGAAGCTCTTTTTTTCATGGAGACTCCGTGAGCTCAATTCAACAGACCCAACTTGCCTTTTTCGTTGTAACATAACACTGTTGCGTGACTGCAGTTCGCAATTACCTGGATATTGATTTTCTATTGATAATTCGGATATTAAGTTTGTCACGCGCACATATAAACAAATCTTTATTTACATTTGAATAGCTGCAATCCACTTCGATTTTACGGGAATACGGGAATATTGTGGTTTTACGAAAATATTACGAGAATCTGATTCCCTGTCCAAAAAGAAGTCTGTGACCTCAACTGAACTCGGTTTGCGTGTATCGCGATCAACGATATTTGACTGCTATCACCGATACGTGTGTCGTCAGGCGAAGTATCATGATCTACTTCTGCATCAGTGTTTCCTTGCACCTCTTGCCCCTTGTCCAAACATGGCCTGAAATGCCATATTTTAATTTTTTGGTTTGGTTCGTCCTTAAAAGGTTTTATCGAAATCTGGGCATGAAAGAAGTCCTTTCCTATTTCAAATCCCTTGAACTCCGGGTGTGTACGGCCATTCACTGGCCCGGCGTGTTATTATTCCAAAGGGCCCCCAATCGGGACAACACAAGCCAGCAAGACTTGCAAGGGCACCACAGGCTCTCAACATACGGGTTTTATTGATATATGGCCAAACAGAGGGTTTTTCTTATTGGCATCCCCCCCCCCCCCCCCCCCCCTCTGTGAACACAGGATGATTCCGACCCAACATGCTTTTTCATCGAAGCAATCCTCAATCATGAAAATACACGTCACTTATAATTTTTAAGAAAACCCCAGACTTTCGATACGGGTCTTGATAAAATCCGACCAAAAAGCGGATTTTTCCGATTTATCATTCCCATGTGAACTCGAGATATGTTAAACCAGGGTCCGACCCGGCCTGGTTATCATGGATACTAGCTGAAATTATAATTTCGTGAATGGTTTGTTACCTTTCAGACCACTCCAGACACACAAGATATGAATATTTTGAAATCTGAGCCTAAAAAGCAGATTTTCTTATGTGCTACACCCCTGCAAACTCAAGATGTGTTTTTCAAGAGCTGATTCGACCTGAGTTTTTTTTTTCTCCAAAGCTAGCGAAACATAATGACTTGGGTACTTAGTTGCCTTTGAGATCATTCCCAGTTCTCCAAGATATCGATTTTATTGAAATCCTGGTCGAAAAGTGGACGTTTATTTTTATTTTCCCCGCCTTCTCTCCCCCTTCCAAGACCCCCCCCCCCCCCCACACCCTTCCCCTGTGTATTACGGATGTGCTTAACCAGGGTCCGATCAGACCTCGTTTTCATGCACGCACCCAAGATATGGATTTATTGAACTCGCGGCCTAAAATCACACATTTTTATTTCACATTGCCATGTGAACTACGGATGTAAATGTGCCCAACATAAAATAACAGTAGTCACTAGTGAACTCTGAGCCCTCCCGTACTCTCAAGAAGTTGGCTTTATTGAAATTCGTCTAAAAGTGGAATTTTTCGAATTTTGCCACCCCCGTTGGAACTTCCGAATTGTTCAACAAGTGTCCGACCCGACCTGCTTTTCATCTTAACTGGTTCAAATTATGAATACACGAGTCATTAATTGCCCTTGAAACCACCACATGCTGCCATGTAATGGGGGTCTCAATGCAATCTGGGCCCAAAAGCTAGACATTTAATGTGCTCAACTGTGGGCGGGACCTAAAAGCGGACTTCTCTTATTTCTCATCCCATGTGAACTCCGGATCTGTCTAACCGCCCTGGATTTCCTGCGAACTAACCCAAATCACAAGAGCATATGTCGTTAGGAACCTTTGTTTCAAATCTGGGCTACCAAGATTAGGTTTTTCATTGAAATCCAGGCCTGAGACCGGAGTAATATTATTGAACAACAACTTTTGAACTCCAGATGTGTTAATCCATGGTCTGACATGGCCTGGTGTTTAGGCAATCGAGGTCGAATCGTAACACGGGCCACTAGTTAAAGGACCATTCCCGGTTCTCGTAATTCTGCGATGGTTGGGAAAGTTTTTATTGAGTGTGCCCCGTCGTGAGATACACTTCACAATGTTTCCAGGTAGACGGCTTATCTGCACCATCCAAACCATCGCAGATGAGGCCTCTCTCCAAAAGAGTATCTGGCGTTACTTGGATAAGCACCCCCCGCCGCCCCTCGCAAAAATATGGACAGTGTATTTCAGGCTTTGGCTCTATGGGTTGAAAGCACACATAATATTGTAGAAAGAGGACCTTCATTTCAAGACGAGGACGACGTAGAGTTAACTAGGTCCCCATCCGAGCAAAGATGGACAGTTCAATGCACGCAACCTCTCTCCCTTACCCCCCCCCCCCCCCCCCGCCCATAAAAAAACGAATCACGCATTATAGGAGTGGGCTCTGTCGTCAAAAGCTGATAGGCACAGTTTAGACGCGGCTCTCGCTCGACAAATAGTGGAAAGTCTGACGGTGCCTTGTAGGGCGGAGTTCCGCTAGATAAAAAGCTCACAGCTCATTACAAAACTATATTCTAAAATCAGTTGAGTTTTTTATTTATTTTGGTGTTTAAGATCACATACTTATGCACGATGCCTAATCGTGACAGTTTTACAGGTGGAGGATGCTGGAGTAACCGGAGAGAACCACCTAGCTTCGACGAGTAATTGTCAGCTCCTCAACATTCCAACTCTGTTCAAGCTCCGCCCAGACAAGGTTACAGCGATTGAAAACATGTGAAATACGCCTTTGTACATGGCGTTATCGTGCGGCCATGTAGGCAACCGGGATAAAGTGCCTTGCCCAAGAACACAACGCGGGTCGTCCCGGACGATGATCTACCATGGAAGTCCAACAGTCCACCACTGTGCCACCGCGATCCAACATTTGTGTTAAAAATTAAATCAGGTCAACTGGGTTGAGTGAATATGACCCGATTGTGTAGGACCCCCCCCCCCCCCCACACCCCTTCTTGCTATAATGTGAGCAGTGCTAATTAACAACCCTTTAACCGACCAGGCTTCTTCATTTATAATAAATTTCTCTGATATTGTAAAATATAAAGTTTCGTTCAATATCATTAACTACACAACACGTTCTTCATTTAATCTCAATGTCAACAAGGAAAAATGTTGGTGTGTTTGAGTGATTGTGTATGTACCTGGATCGAGTGGTTATCTGCCGGTTCACAAACCAATACTGACTATAGGTGTAGATTGAAGGGGACACTCTCTTCACTGAGTGGAGGATCCTGGTGTAGTATGGGGTACGTTGGTCAGATGGAATCTACTCGCCGACCAGTCTGCCAATTTAATCCCAAATCTGGGTGTGATCAGGTTCTCCAGCAGGTTCTTCCACAGATGCCTACTTACCAGATATATTTTTGGAACATTTTTCGAACATCACCCATTTTTATGCATATTTTTCATGATACCACTTTCAGTTGGAATTGCTGAAGGAAAATTAGCTTACGTTTGCTAAAATGCATAAAACATATTTCCAATTTTTATTTGCCCTTTTACATTGGCCTAGCACCACATCCCATCTATTTTTGCTCTAGTGGATCGTAAGTTCATACTGATTTCTGAAACTTTGTCACTCACACACACTGGGTAAAGGCGACTTTGTTTTGCCTGTGAACGAAGCCGGAGAAAACTACCGAGCTTCGGCGAGTAACTATTAGACTCTAACTTTGAACCCGGTTGAAACGGAGTTGATAGTGTCAAAAGACAAGTATTCTCCAGCGTACTGTACTTTTGTGCTGTGTTCAGTAGTACACAATGACACCAATAGCATTGTCTAAAGACACATTGCAGACGATGAATGGGGATCATGATCGAAACGACGCCGAGATTCTTCAGTTTGATCAATGCTGACCAATGAACCATTGCGTTTCGCAAACTGAAACTCTGATGTTCTATCTGTAACAGTTATGCAAGATTCTGATACACTTCGCATTGTGCAAAAAGAAGTTCAGGGACGGCTGAACCGGGGGAGGGGGGAGGCTTCAGCCCCCCCCCCCCCCCCCTCCACACACTTTTTTGCCGGGCCATGTTTGTTTGTATGCATATATTTTAATATTTTAACACAACCAATGACTGGTGAAACACGAGGCGGATCCAAAGCCTCCCCCCATATTTTCGCCAGCTACGTCTCCTGAAAATTTCAAATATCCGCTCAGATGCATGGAAATGGGGGTTTTGGGGACACTGGAATTTAAATTTTTCGTACCGCGGCCCGTTTTACCAACGACCATCGATCACCCTATCCAGCCCCCAACCCCCTCCCCCTCCCCCACCCCACTTTGAAAATCGTTCCGGCGCCCTTGTTCTTTAAATCTCGTATATTAATATTGATAAAATACAAAACGTTGTTTCAATGACCTTCATATGGAAAAGCGAACATACATTTTTCGTTGCCTAAATGACTCCTATAGTAGTAGTAGAAGTCGAAGAAGTTATTGAAATTAACATCTCTTGAGGCAGATCGCTATGGCGTACGAACAGGTTCAAAAATAATTATTGAGGTACATACTATATTATTTGAGGTCCATCCTATATTATTTCAGGTTCATCCTATATTATTTGAGGTTCATCCTGTATTATTTCAGGTTCATCCTATATTATTTCAGGTTCATCCTAAAATAATATTTATGACCCTCACGTACGCGGTCAATAATTTGTCCGACTCTGGATGGACTATAATTATTGTTTCATGTTGAACCAGGTTCGACATAAATATTTCAGGTTCATCCTATATTAATTGAGGATGGACCTAAAATAATTTGTCCGACC